>VBSM01001483.1:3580406-3603745 GCA_008086735.1 Cheirogaleus medius | reverse complement strand
TCACTTTTCACTGTCTACCCTCTTCTTCCTGCCATTGTATCCCTTCTTATCCACATTGGATTTCATGGGGCAAAATCTTAACCACTCCCTTGCAACACCTTCAACTCTCTTTCCCACTCTCCTTGGTTGTACTCACCCAGCAAAACCCTGGCCGGGGTTGAGCCAGACAATGACCTTCTCTGTCCTGTTCCTAATTAACAAGCTGTCCCTGTTTTGTTTTAAATTACTAAGTACAAACTTCAAATGGACACTAAATATTATTAGCATTTTTTCTTCATAATGGAATATTTTAATATGCCTCTCTCTGAATCACACAAATCAATGGGCAAAAAAATACATAAAGTTATATGAGATTTGAATAATATAATCAGTGAGCTCAAATGTATATAGATAGATAGATACATAGAGACAGATAAATACAAAGAGAGGATTTTCTACTCTCCAAACAGAGACTACTTCATCTGTGAAACATTTATGAATATCAATCATTAATCTGGCAACAATTTTTAAAAAGTGAACAAATTCTCCAAAATAAAGATTTTACAGCCACATTCTCCAAAGTGAGGGAAAAAAATTGGTTTCTTATAAACAGCACACAGTTGTATCTTCCTTTTTTTTAATCCAATGACCATCTGTCTTTTAGACTACTCACATTTTCACATTTAACGCAACTACTAGCCAGGTGCGGTGGCTCATGCCTACAATCCCAACTCTTTGGGAGGCCAAGGTGGGGAAATCGCTTGAGGCCAGGAGTTCAAGACTAGCCTGGGCAACATAACAAGACCCTGTCTCTAAAATAATTTTTTTAAATAAGCCAGGAATGGTAACATATGCCTATAGTCCTAGCTACTCTGGAGGCTGAGGCAGGAGGATCACATGAGACTAGGAGTTTGAGGCTGCAATGAGCTGTGATCATGCCACTGCACTCTATCCAGCCTGGGCAGCAGAGTAAGACTCTGTCTCTAAATAAATAAATAAATAAATACATACATACAACTACTTGATATGGTGGGATTAAAATCTACTATCTTGTTAGTTGTTTTCTTATTTGTTCTATTTGTTCTTTTTCCCCCTTTTTCTGTTTTCTCTAGGTTTTGTTGAGCATTTTCTATTATTCCATTTTGTCACCTTTATTGACATTATTTATACCTCTTTTTGTTAACTTTTTAAATGCTTGCCCTAGGGTTTACAATATATATTTTTAAATAATCTGAGTCTTCCTTCAAACAATACTAGACCACTTCACAAAGAGCATAGGACTTTATAACAGTATTTTACTAATTCCTCCCTCCCATCCTTGTGTCATTATTGTCATGTATTTCACTTTTACATATGCTATAAACATATAACACATTGTTATGAACTTTAAATAATCACTTATTTTTAGAGCAATTAAATTTTTTTTAAGATTTTATCTTCATTTATTCCATTTCTTATTTCTGATATTCTGATATATTCTGATATTCATTCTGATATCCAGTTTTCCAACCTATATCATTTTCTTTGTGCCTGAAGAATTTCCTTTATCATTCTCATAAGGTGGGTCTCCTGGCAATAAATTCCCTCCATTTTTGTTTGCTTCAGAAAGTCTTTATTTCTTCTTCATTTGTGAAGGTTATTTTCACTGGATGTAGAATTCTGGCTTGACAATTTCTTCATTCAACACTTTAAAGATGTCACTCCACTGTCTTTTTGCTTGCATGGTCTTTTACTGAAAAGTCTGGTACAATTCTTATCCTTTTTCCTGTGTCGCTAGTGCTTTTTTTTCCACTTCTAAATGCCTTGCCTTTGGTTTTAGGAAGTTTGAATATGATATGTCTAGGTGTCTGTTTGTTGTTTTGGTATATATCTGGCTTGGTATTCTCTAAAGTTCTTGGATCTATAGTTTGGTGTCTGTTGCTAATTTTGGAAAACTTGGCCATTATATCTTTCTCTCTCTCCTGAGAATCAAATTATGTGAATAGTAGACCATTTGATATTATTACTCTTCTCTTGCATATTCTATTAATATTCTGATTATTTCACTCTTTGCCTAGCAATGTCATTTTTCACAGAAATAGGAAAAAAATCCTAAAATTTGTATGGAATCAAAAAAGAACCTGAATAGTCAAAGCAATCCTGAGCAAAAAGAACAAAAAGATGCTGGAGGCATCACATTACCTGACTTCAGAAAATAACACAAAGCTATACTAACCAAAACAGCATAGTATTGGTATAAAAATAGGCATATACACCAGTGGAACAGAAGAACTCAGAAATAAATCCATGTATTTACAGCCAATTGATTTTGACAAAGGTGCCAAGAACATACACTGGGGAAAGTACATCTTTTTCAATAAATGGTGCTGGGAAAACTGGATATCCATATGCAGAAGAATAAAACTAGACCCCTATCTCTCACCATATACAAAAATAAATTCAAAATAAATTAAAGACCTAAATGTAAGACCTAAAATTATAAAACTACAAAACTACTAGAGGAAAACAGGGGATATCTATGGCCATACCACCCTGAACGCACCCAATCTCATCTGATCTCAGAAGCTAAGCAGTGTTAGGTCTGGTTAGTACTTGGATGGGAGAAAACAGGGGGAACACTACAGGACATTTTTCTAGGCAAATATTTTATGGCTAGGACCTCAAAAGTATAGGCAACAAAAACAAAAATAGACAAATCGGACTATATATCAAACTAAAAAGCTTTTGTACAACAAAGGAAATAATCAACAGAGTAAAGAGACAACCTGTAGAATGGGAGACAGTATTTGCCAACTATTCATCAGACAAGGGGGTAATATCAAGAATATACAAGGAACTCAACAGCAAAAAAGAAAAAAGAAAAGAAAAAAATCCCACAAATAATGCCATTAAAAAGTAGACAAAGGACATAAATTCTCAAAAGAAGACATATAAATGGCCAACAGGAATATGAAAAAATGCTCAACATCACTAATCATCAGGCAAATGCAAATCAAAACCACAATGAAATATCATCTTACCCAAGTTAGAATGGCTACTATTAAAAAGACAAAAAAAAAAAATAACTGATACTGGCGAGGATGCAGAGGAAAGGGAACTCTTATACACTGCTGGTGGGAATGTAAAATTAGTACAGCCATGGAAAACAGTATGGAGAGTTATCATAAAACTTAAAATAGAACTACCATATGGTCCAGCAATCCTACTACTGGGTATTTATCCAAAGAAAAGGAAGCCAGTATATAAAAGGGATTCCTGTACCCCATGTTTACTGCAGCACTATTCACAATAGCAAAGATATGGGATAAACCTTAGTGACCATCAACAGATGAATGGCTGAATGGATAAAGAAAATTTGATATATCCATAATGGAACACTACTTGGCCATAAAAAAGAATGAAATCCTATCATTTGCAACAACATGAATGGAATGGGAGGTCATTATATTAAGTGAAATAAGCCAAGCACAGAAAGACAAATATCATATGTTCTCACTCATATGTAGGAGCTAAAAAAGTTTATCTCATGGAGGTAGAGAGTAAAATGATAGATACCAGAGGATGGGAAGGGCAAGGGGATAATGAAGAGAAGTTGATTAATAGGTACAAACATACAGTTAAATAAAAAGAGTAAGTTCTAATGTTCAATTGCAAAGTAGGGTGACTATAGTTAACAACAGTGTATTTGTTCCCAACAAATACAAATGATAAATACTTGAGGTGATGCATACCCTAAATACCCTGACTTGATCATTACACATTCTATGCATGTAATAAAATATCACATGTACCCCATAAAAATGCACAATTATGTATCAATAAAAAATTTTAAATGAATAAAAATTAATAAACATTTCTATTTATAAAAAAAAAAAGGAGGCTTCCACTTCCAGACAAGACAGAAAGAGGGACTGGATTTATCCTCATGCTTAAAACAACAACAACAACAAAAATACATGAAATAATGGTTTTCAAGACACTGGACATCAGGCAATAAAGAACAGTGACCCCCGAGAGATGGGAAAACACGAGGCAAGCCCTACAATTACACTGGCTTACTGCCTTGAGGGAGTTCCCAGGCCACAGAACAGGGAGGGGAAAGTGAGGCAAAATCTGGCAGACTCTCTTGAATTATGAAAGCTGAGAGTCTAGATGCAAAGGCAGCTAAAGTTCATAAGACAGAGTACCAAAAAGGAGATTTGCACAGAGAGAGAATCCTAGCAATCTGCAGAGGATTTCTCCCTTAGGTATTCAGAAAAGATCGACATATGCTTATGAGGGGAAAGAACAATCTGAAAGGATTAGAGAGAACAATACCTGGCACTCACAAAGGGGCAGGAATAGTGCCAGTCCCTACCAGCCAGACTGGAAAAATTCACAATTCACAGGGCATTGGGTAGAATAGTCAAGATGATCTTGCCTGAACAGTAGAAATAATTAGCCCTCGACTGAGCACTGCTCCAGATCCCCTTAACAAATCATAAAAGCAAGACCCCAAAGGATCAAACTATTTCCAAGTGAATTAACTGAATTCAGAAACAAAGCTCAAGACAATTTATAGAATACAAAAATGCCCAGCATTCACAGTGTCTGTCATCCAATTAAAGATTAGCAGTCATGCAAAAAGGCAGGAAAATAGAACCTATAATAAGAAGAATAATCAATCAACCAAGTGTAAGTGACCCAAAAATTAGAGCTAGTAAAGAAGGGCATCAAAACAGGTACTATAAATATTTCATATGTTCAAAAAGTTAAGCAGAGACATGGAAGATATAAAAATGACCCAAATAGAACTTCTGAGAAGTCTGAGATAAAAAAATACACTGCATGTATTAATGGCAGATTAGACATTGCTGAAGGAAGGATGAGTTAACATGAGGGTACAGCAAGAGAAACCATAAAAAATCAAACACAGGAGAGAAAAAAGAATCTAAACATATGAAAAGAGTAAAGGCACCAATGAGCTGTGGAATAACTTAAAGTGCTCTAACACACAAGTAACTGGAGTCCCTGAAGGGGTGGAGGAAAGCACAGAAGAAAATATTTGAAGAAATAATGGCCAATTTTTTCTATTAATAAACTTAGTGAAAACTATAAAACCACAGACTCAAGAAGCCAAATGCCAAGAATAAGAAACATGAAGAAAAGTACATTGAGGTAAATTAAAATCAAATTGCTCACAACCAGTGATAAACAGAAAATCTTAAATGCTTCCAAATAATAAGGTGTGCACATGGAAACAGAGTATGGAATGATGGACAATGGAGAATCATAGGGATGGGGAGTGGTAAGGGAGTGGATTATGGGAGGTTGCTTGGTGGGTACAATGTGCATTGCTCCACTGATGGATGAACTGAAGGCCCTGACTTCTCCACAATGCAATATCAATGTAGTAAACTTTCACTTGTACCCTATGAATATATAAAAATAAATAGAAAATAAAAATAAAACTGCAGAGGAAAAAGACGTGCTACACACAGAGAAACAAACATAAGGATGATATCAGACTTCTCATCAAAAATAACGTAAGCAAGAAGATGATGGAATAAGAAATGGAGAATGAAATTTAAAAATCATGCTAGAACTCTATAGCCAGCAAAAACATCTTTCAAAATGGTGAAATAAAAATATATTCACACATACAAAACATCATCAGCAACCCACACTACAAGAAATGTTGAAGTGTATCCTCTTAGCAGAAGGAAAACGATGCCAGATAGCAATAAGCACTAGAACTGAAGAGCACTGAAATGGTATCTACATATAGAAATATAAGATTTTCTCTTATTATTTAAATGTTTTTAAAAGATAAATGTTTAAGAAAAAATAATAACAATGAATTCTGAGGTTTATAACATGTGAAAGTAAAATGCATAACAAAAATAACATATACCATTTGACCTAGCAATCCCACTACTGGGTATCTACCCAATGGAAAAGGAGTCATTTTATCAAAAAGACACCTGTATTTGAATCCTTATTGCAGCACAATTCACAATCACAAAGATGTGGGATCAATATAAGTGCCCATCAATTCATGAGTGGATAAAGAAATGTGGTATATATACACCATGGAATACTACTCAGCCATAAATAGGAATGAAATAATATCTTTTGCGGCAATTTGGATGGAACTGGAGGCCATTATCCTAAGTGAAATACCTCGGGAATGGAAAAACAAATACCACATATAATCTCTAATAACTGGGAGCTAATCGATGGTTGCATATGGGCACAAAGAGATGTAAAGTTCATTGGAAATAAAGAAGGGGGAGGGGGAGAGGGGGAGGGATAAAAACCTACATATTGGGTTCAATGTACACTACTCAGGTTATGGGCACACTAAAAGTCCCAACTTAAGCAATATAAATGGCATCCAAAAACATTTGTACCCCCTTAATATTTTGAAATTTAAAAAAAAATAACATAAAGGCTTGAAAGGAAGAAATGGAAGTATACTTTTGTAAAACTCCTCATAACAAATGTGAAGTGGTATAATATCACTTTAAGGTAGACTGCAATAAGTTAAAGATGATACTATAAATCCTGAAGTGACAACTAAAATAACAAAACAATGATTTATGGCTAATAGACTACTAAAGGAAATAAAATGGACTAAAAAATACTTGAGTAATCAAAAAAAGTCAGAAAAGTAGGAAAAGAGAACAAAAAACAAATGGGACAAATTGAAAATACCAAGATCACAGACTCATATTTAGTATCAATAATCAGATAAAATGCAAATGGCCAAAACACCCCAATAAAAGGCATAGATTGTCAGGTTAGATTTTTGAAAAAGCAAGAACCAATTACATGCTGCCTACAACAAAAGCAATTTAAATATAAAGACATAAATGGGTTAAAAGTAGAAAAGATGCTCAGCAATTCTACTCATAGGTATATACCCAAGAGAAATGAAAACATATGTCAAAAAAAAGAACAAGACATATGATCACACAAAAACTTGTACACAAATGTGTAAGCACATTATTCATAATAGAGTCCATTAATTGATAAACTATACATAAAATATGGTACATTCATACAGTGGAATATTATTCAGCTATTAAATAATGAAGTACTTATACATACAATAACATGAATCTTAAAACATATTAAATGAAAGAAGCCAGTCACAGAGGACCACATATTGTATGATTCCATTTATATGAAATATAAATAGGCAAATCCATAGAGACAGAAAGTAGATTGGTGGTTGCCTAGGGCTGGAGGGGTTGGAGAAAAATTCAAGTGTCACTGCTAATGGGTATAAGGTTTCTTTCCGGGGTGATGGAAATGTTCTAAAAATCATTGTGGAGATAATTACATAACTCTGTGAATATACTAAAAGCCACTCAACTGTACACTTTGAGTGAATTATATACTATTGAAATATATCTTGATAAAACTATTTAAAAAGGGAAAGAATAAAAAAAGTGAAAAGATAGAAATACATCATACTAACATTAGTCCAAAAAGATGGAGTAGTACTATTAACAAAAGACAGAATTCAATTTTTAAAATTACTAGGTTTAAAAAAGGTCATTTCCTAATGATGAAGGGGTCAATCAAGAGGACATAACAATCTTAAATGATTGTGGACCATTAGGTCTGTTATTAAACAGAGCTTTAAAATACATGAAGCAAAACTAAAATAACTGCAAAGGGGAATGGATAGTTTTGGTAGGAAATTTCAATACCCCTCTTTCAATAATTGATAGCACCACATCAAATATCATTAAGAATACAGAAATTCAAACATTATCAGCTCAATTTGAACTGTCATTTATATAATACTCAAACCAAAAACAGCAAAATACACATTTAAGTACAGATAGAAAATTTACCAAGATAAACCATATTCCAGGCCATAAAATAAGTCTCAATAAATTCAAAAGTATTTAAGTCATACAAAATATGTTCTCTGAAGACAATGAAATTAAATTAGAAATCAATAACAGAAAGATCTTTGGAAAAACTCCCAAGTGTTTACAAACTAAATAACATGCTTCTAAATAATCCATGGATCAAAGGAGGAAAAAAAGGAAAGTTGGAAAGTTTTCTTTTCAATGAAAATGAAAATATAACATCTCCAAATAAGAGGTATCTTCACATACATATTCTACAGATAGTAAAAGGATAATAAAGTAATATTACGAACATTATGCCAATAAATCTGACAACTTAGATAAAATGGACAAATCCTTGAAATATACAAATTACAAAATCTCAATGAAAAAGAAGTAACATAAATATCCCTGTATCTCTTAAAGAAATTGAAATTATAGTTTAAAACCTTCCCATAAAGAAACTCCAAGCCCATATGGCTTTACTGGTGAATGTCACCAAACATTTAAAGAAGAAAGAAATCACACTGACTCTACACAAACTCTTTCAAAAACTGAAGAGGAAGGAATACTTCTCAACACATTCTAATACAAGGCTAGCATTACTGTAATACCAAACCAAAGATATTACAAGAAAACTATAGACCAATATCATTCATAAACATAGATGCAAAAATTATGAACAAAACTTTAGCAAACCACTCCAAAAATGTATTTAAAAAATCATAATCAGGGGGGATTTAATCCGGGAATCCAGGATTGGTTTGACACTCAAAAAAATCAATATAATTCATCATATTAACAAACTAAAAAAGAAAAATCACAGAATTGTCACAACAGAACCAGAAGAAGCACTTGAGAGACTCCAAAATCCATTCTTGATAAACACTCTCAGCAGAATAGAAATAGAAAGGAACTTTCCTCA
The DNA here is from genome assembly GCA_008086735.1 of Cheirogaleus medius. Lineage (NCBI taxonomy): Eukaryota > Metazoa > Chordata > Mammalia > Primates > Cheirogaleidae > Cheirogaleus > Cheirogaleus medius. The sequence goes on along the minus strand of VBSM01001483.1, from coordinate 3,594,994 downwards.
ATTTGATAAAAGGCATCTACAAAACCCTAGAGTTAACATTAATGGCAAAAGACTAAATGCTTTTCCCCAAAATCTAGGAGAAAGATAGGAATAAGATGTCTACTATCACCACATGACTTCCAATTCAACACTGTACCAGAGGTTCTAGCCAACGCAATTAGGCAAGAAAAAATCAAAAAGTCATCTAGATTGGAAAGAAAGAAATAAAATTGTCTTTACTCACAGATGATGTGATTGTCTATATATAAAATCTGATGAAATAAGCGAAAAACAACTACTACTAAAACTAACAAATGAGTTTAGTGAGGTCACAGGACACAAGATCTATACATAAAAATCAATTTTATTTCTACATATTAACAATGAACTGAAAATTGAAATTATAAAGACAATATAAATTGTAATACCATCACAAATATGAAACACTTAAGATAAGCTCATCAAATATGTGTAAGATCCGTACATTCAAAACTATAAAACAATGTTGAGATAAATTTAAGAAGACCTAAGTAAATGGAGAGATATACCATATTCATGGATCAGAAGATCCGATATACTAATGATGTCCATCCTCCCCCAAATTGACTAATAGGTAGAACACAATCCCAGTCAAAATACCAGAAAGATATTTTGCAGGTAGAGATAAGATTACTCTAAAATTTATATGGAAAAACAAAGGAACTAGAACAGTCAAAACAATTTTAAGAAATAAGAATAAAGTTGAAGGATCCACACTACCCAATTTTAAGACCCTCCATAAAGCTGCAATAAGAAAGATAGCATGGTACTGGCAAAGAGCCAGATACATACATCAGTGGAATACAATAGAAAGTCCAGAAATAGTTCCACATAAACATGGCAATTGTTTTTTGACAATGTTGCAAGAGTAATTCAGTGAAGAAAAGATTGTCTTTTCAACAAAAATATTGGAATAATTGAATATCCATACATAAAAAATGAATCTCAACTTAAACCTCACACCTTATATAAAAATTAACTCAAAATAAATCATAGATCTAAATATAAAATGCAAAACCATAAAACATATGGGAGAAAATCTTCTCAACCTGGGGTTATATAGTTTTTAGACATGAAGCTAAAAGTATTATCGATAGAAGTTGATAAATGGACTGCATCAAAATTTTAAAGTTTTCCTCTACAAAAGACACTGTTATGATAATGAAAAAAAAGTAATCTAGGAGACACTATTTGTAAGTTACACATCTAATAAAGGACTGGTATCCAGAGTATATAAAGAACACTAAAAACTCAAAAGAAAACCAACAATGCAATTAGAAAATGGGCAAAATATTTGAAGTCACTTCACTAAAGAGGATATGTGAATAACAAATAACACATGAGAATATATTCAACATCAGGGAAATGTAAATTAAAATCACAATGAGATACCACTACACATCCATTAGAATGACTGAAATTAAAAATACTAACTATACCAAGCACTAAAAAGAAAGTGGAGCAACTAGAACTCTTACACCTTGCTAATTGGAATGTACAGTTGTTCTAACAGTTTGGTAATTTTCTTATAAAGTTAAACATATGCTTCAGTAATGTTTATAGCAGCCCTATTCATAATCACCCCAAACTAGAAACAATTCTAATGTCCTTCACCTGGCAAATGGATAAACAAATTGTGGTACATCCATAAAATGGAATCCAACTAATCAATAAAAATGACCTAATTATAGATGCATGTAACAACAAGGGTGAATCTAAAAGGCATTACTCTGAATGAAAAAGCTAATCCCAAAATGTTATACACTGTGTGATTCCATATATAACACACTCAAAAAGACAAAACTATGGTAATGGAGATTAGATCAGTAGTTTTCTGAGTGGGGTGGTAGCATGAGAATTTTCTTGAGTGACAGAACTAGTCTTCATCTTGGTTGTGATGATGGTTACACATATCTATACACATATTAAAATCATAAAGCTGTATATCAAAAGAGAAAAGTCCATTTTACTTGTGACAATTTTAAAAATAAAATTAATAAACCTAAAAAAGTAATGAGGTTTTTTTTAAGTGTGGGTAAAACTAAGGCATCCCCAAGAACACAGAAAACTAATAGCAAGTTCACACTATAAGTTATTCTGCAGGAAAAAGTTAACATAGCAGGCCTGATACTGCTATCTCTAGGAGGGCCTGCTTGCATGACTGATCCTTGCTCCTGGGAATTTGGCCTGTGAGATTCCCTATGCTACTAATTGATAAGGTTGTTTTGTTTGTCTCGAACACTGAATTTTGCTGTACCAGCCTGGCTAGATTGTTTTTACAAATGTGACTTATGGTGAACACCTGCTTCCTTCTAGGAGTCAAAAATTTCAGTAAGAGTACCTGATCAGCCTTCAGTTAAAAAGTCTGAGTCTTAAGCAAGCTTCCCTAAACAGAAACATTGTATATGGGTTGCTGCATTTAATTGCTGGAGGAAATTTGTTCTGTACAACCCCACCCCAACCTCCTATTGGAGAACTTTAGAAGCCCACATCTAGACTATTTCAGAGTCTACCCATTATGTCTTTTTCCCCTACTAATTAGGCTGTGTATCCTCTCACTGTAATAAGTCATAGCTGTGAGTACAACTGTCTCTGAATCCCACAAATCTTCTATCAAGTCACTGAATGTGTGGGTGGTTGTCAGATGCCCAAAACAGTTACCAAATGTAAATGGCACTTTAAATTGGAATCTTTTCCTCAAATCCTTTCTCTGGACCTGTACTTCCCACCTTTGGCCTCCCCCAGAATCCCAAGCAGTGCCACATCCATTGTTGGTATGACCATCTGCATTATGTCCTCAAAACAGCTTTGTGGGTCATACCCACATTCCCAGTGGAACTCAGAGCCTGGTGTAAAAGTTATATTTAGCTGGGAGGCCAAGGCGGGTGGATAGCTCAAGGTCAGGAGTTCGAAACCAGCCTGACCAAGAGCGAGACCCCGTCTCTAAAAAAAAAAAAAAAGTTATATTTAGGTTCAGCAGCAAATCACAAAGACCCATTTCTGTCTCATTTACAAGGAATACAGAAGTATGCAGTCCAAGTCTTGCACGGCAGCTCTATACTGTCAGAGACTTCACCTACATTTATCTTACTGCACTGCTAAAAGTGTTCTCCATTCCCAAGGTTACCTCTTGACCCAATATAGCTGCTGGAGCTCTAGCAATTACATCCTCATTCCAGGAAGCAAACAGAAGGCATAGTAGAAGAAGGGCATGTTCCTTTCTTTTAAGGATACTTTGCACAAATCTCATACACCACTTCTCCTTCTACTGTTGGCCAAAATTTGGTCCCATAACTGTACCCAGTCACAAGAGAGGCCAGGAAATGTAGTCTTCTCATTGCACAGCAATACACTGAGCTAACTAGAATAGGGTTCTATTAGAACAACAAAAGGGAGAATGGATATTAGGAGGGAACTGGAGTCTCTGCTATACCTAGTTAGTTCTACACTCAACAGAAAGTACTTTTAATAATCCAAGACAATTTGAGATAAATGTTTCTTCACCTAAAATACACTTTTAAGGGCAGATATGGAGAAGAAGTAAGAAGAGAGATTTTTTTTTTTAGTATAAATGTAAACTTACACCCTAGTTAGAAGAAATTCCTCACTTTCCAGCTTCTCAGGGAAAACATGTGATAAGAACCTGCAATAAAATGTAAGACTACCTCCAGGACATTCACTCTCTTAGTAACATGTTAAACAAGATTAACAAAACACAAGGCTTAACACTGTTCTTCCCCAAACACTGTAGTATCTCTGAAAACATACAGAGTCTTAATTTAAAAAAAAAATACCATGTGGTAAGGAGTATTAGCAAAATGGCAGAGTAGGCAACTCTAAATTCCTATCTCTCCACAGAAACATTGAAAAACAAGCAGAAGCTGTCAGAATCAATTTTGTCAGAACTCTAGAAAACAGTGAAAGGTTTATAGCAACCAAGTGAACAATGATTCAAGAACAAGGCAACTTTAAAATGGTAGTAAAGGCCGGGCGCGGTGGCTCACGCCTGTAATCCTAGCACTCTGGGAGGCCAAGGCGGATCACTTGAGGTCAGGAGTTCGAGACCAGCTTGAGCAAGAGCAAGACCCCGTCTCTACTAAAAAAATAGAAAGAAATTAGCTGGGCAACTACAAATATATAGAAAAAATTAGCCGGGCATGGTGGTGCATGCCTGTAGTCCCAGCTACTCGGGAGGCTGAGGCAGTAGGATTGCTTGAGCCCAGGAGTTTGAGGTTGCTGTGAGCTAGGCTGATGCCATGGCACTCAATCTAGCCAGGGCAACAGAGTAAGACTCTGTCTCAAAAAATAAATAAATAAATAAACAAACAAAATAAAATAAAATAAAATAAAAATAAAATGGTAGTTAAGCTGTGTGGTATTTTACTTGCCCTTGTAACATTCCCTGTTCAGTGGTAGTCTTGAAAACAGCAGCCCATATCTTCAGTGTGGGATCCTGGTCCCTGGTACCAGAGAGAGCAGAACAGACTTCATTTGCAATTTTTTGTGTTTGTCTGTTCTAACCTGTGTAGGGACCACCCAAAGGAATAACTTAAGGTGCTTATCTTCATTTCATCTAACATGGAGTTTACTCATGGCAGAAAAGCAACATGCATTGCTTGAAAACATTGTAAAGTAGACAAAAAAACCTGTAGCTACCTGGCATGTAAAGAATGGTCCATTCAAAGGAAAAATAAATGACAGAAACCACCCCTGAGGAGGCTGAGAAACTGGACATATTAGATGAAAACTTTTTTAAAAAACTGTCTTAAATATGCTTAAAGAACTTAAAGGAAGCCATGGACAAAGAAATAAAGGAAACTAGGAAAATAATGTAAGAACATAATGAGAATATCTATAAAGAGACAGAAATTTTTAAAAGGAAGCATTAGAATTCTGAAGCCAAAAAGTACAGTAACTTAAATGAAAAATTGAATAATGGGACCCAACAGCATATTTGAGCAGGAAGAAAGAATTAGCAAATTTGAAGATAGGACAATTGAAATTATCGAGTCTTAGTAGTTGAAATGAAAAAGAATGTAGAAAAGCAAACAGAGACAGAGCCTAAGGGACCTGAGAAACAACATCAAGTAGTCCAACATATACATCATGAAAGTTCCAGATGGAGAGAGAGAGAGAAAGAGGTTAGAAAGAATACTTGAAGAAATAATGGCTGGAAACTTACCAAATTTGATTAAATACATGAATGTATACATCCAAGAAGCTCAAGAATCTCCAAGCAAGATAAACTCAAAGAGACCCACATTGAAACATATTGTAATCATACTGATGAAAGACAATCTTGAAAGCAGTAAAGAGAAGTGACTTGTCTCACACAAGGGATCTTCCATAAGATTAAAGTTGATATCTCAGCAGAAACCTTGGAGGTCAGAAGAAAAGTAGGAGGACATAAAGTGCTAAAAGAAAAAAACCCTGTCAACCAAAAATTCTAAATCTGGCAAAACTGTCCTTTGAGAATGAAGGAAAAATTAAGAAATTCCCAGAAAAACAAGAGCTAAAGGAGTTCATTACTAGTAGACCTTCCCTATAAGAAATGTTTAGGGACTTCTTCAGGCTCAAATGAAAGTAACTCAAAGCCATATGAAGAAACTCAAAGCCATATGAAGAAACAAAGGATTTCTGGTTCCAAAATGGTGACATAGAGGCAAGCTGGGTTCAATCTCACAGAAAGCCAAAAACAAATATACAACACCGACATTATCATGAGCTATATCCAAATATGAGAATACAAATATGAGGATGAGACAGTTCCTGGGATCACAGAGAAGTGTCAAACAGATATCTTGGAACTGGGAAGTACCTTTGCTGAACTGAAAAATTCATTAGAGGCTCTCAGCAGAATGGATCAAACAAAGGAAAGATTCAGTGAGCTTGAAGACAGACTATTTGTAAATACACAGGCAGAGGAGAAAAAAGAATGAAAAGGAATGAAGACTGCCTACAATATATGGAAAATTATCTCAAAAGACTGAATCTAAGAATTATAGGTGTTCAAGAGGAAGTTGAACAAGAGCAAGGGGTAGAAAGCATACTCAAAGAAATAATAAACAGAAATCTTTCCAAAACTTGAGAAAGATATAAATATCAGGTACAGGAAGGTCAGAGAATGCCAAAGAGCTTTGACCCAAATAAGACTATCCCAAGGCATATAATAATCAAACTCTCAAACACCAAGAACAAAGAGAGGATCCTAAAAGCAGCAAGAGAAAAGAAGTAAATAACATAAAAGGAGCTCCAAATTGGGGGCAACAGACTTCTCAATGGAAACCATACAGGCAAGGAGGGAGTGGAACATTTTCAAACTGCTAAAAGGAAAAAAAAAAATCTGTCATCCAAGAATACCGTATCCAGCAAAGTTATCCTTCAAGTATGAAGGAGCAATAAAGTCTTTCCCAGACAAAAGCTGAGAGAATTCACCACCACCAGGCCCATCTTACAAGAAATGCTAAAGGGAGTTCTTCATTCTGAAATAGAAAAAACCACTAATGTGCAAAAAGAAAGCATCTGAAGGTATAAATCTCCTCGTTAAAATTAAGTACATGGACAAACCCAGAATACTCTGATACTGTAATTGTGGTGTGAAGTCCACTAATAACTCTAGTATGAAGCTCAAAAGACAAATCTATGAAAAACAATAATATTAACAGCTATAGCAGCATGATAAGAGACAGGTCATATAAAAATATGCAAATTGAGAAAACTGAAAGTCAAAATGTGGGAGGATGCAGTAAAACTGTAGCTTTTTATCTTTTCACTTTGTTTCTATTCTTTTCTTTGTGATCTAAGATAAGTTGTCATCTTTTTAAAATAACTTGTTTTATCTATAAAATGTTTTTGTAAGCCTCATGGTAACCACAATGCAAAAACCTATAATAGATGCACTAAAAATTAAGAGCAACAAATGAAAACATATTACCAAAGAAAATCACTTAACCACAAAGGAAGAGAGGACTTACAAAACATCCAGAAAATAGGCAACAAAATGGCAATAATAAGTTCTTACTTATCAATAATAACGCTGAATGTAAATGGACCTGATACTCCAATCAAAAGGCATGGAGTGGCTGAATGGATAAAAGAAATAGGACCAAACTACATTCTGCCTATAAGAAAACCACTTCACCCATAAAGACATAAATACACTGAAAGGGGTAGAAAAAGACATTCCATTCAACTGGAAACCAAAAGACAGCAGAAGGAGCTATACTTATATCAGATAAAAATATTAATAGAAGACAAATCAAAGACTGTAAAAAGAGACTAAGGAACTCAATATATAATGATAATGAGGTCATTCAGCAAGAGGATATAACAATTATAAATATCTATGTACCCCAATCCTGGAGTTCCCAAGTACATAGAGCAAACATTAATAGATCTAAAGGGAGAACGAGACTACAGTGCAACAATAGTAGGGGACTTTAACATCCCACTCTCAGTAATAGATCATCCAGACAGGAAATCAACAGAGAAACATCAGACTCAAACTACACACTAGACCTAAGAGGCCTGACATTTACAGAATATTTCACTCAACTGCTGCAGAATACACATTTTTTTCATCAGCATATAGAACATTCTCCAAAATAGACCATATCTTAGGCCACAAAACAAGTCTGAACAAATTCAAAAAAGTAGAAATCCTATCAAATATCTTTTCTGACCACAATGGAATAAAACTAGAAATCAATAACAAGAAGAAACTTGGAAACTACACAAATACATGGAAAGTAATGCAGTACTAAGAAGAAAGTTTATAAACATCTATATCAAAAAGGTAGAAAGACTTCAAATAAACAACCTAACAATGCACCTCAAGTAACAAAAAAAAACAAACCCAAAATTAGTAGAATGAAAGAATTAATAAATATCAGAGCATAAATAAATTAAATTAAGACTTAAAAAATACAGAAGATTAACAACACGAAAAGTTGGTTTTTTGGAAAGATAAACAAAATCAATAAACCTCTAGTTAGTTGAAGAAAAAAAGAGAAGAACCAAATAAATAAAATCAGAAACAAAAAAGGAGACATAACAACTGAGACCACAGAAAGACAAAGAATCATTATAAACTATTATGAACAATTATACACTAACAAATTGGAAAATCTAGAAGAAATGGATACATTTCTGGACACATACAATCTACCAAAACTGAATCATGAAGAAAATCTCAATGAACCAATAATGAGTAACAAGATCAAAGCTGTAATAAAAAGTCTTCGAACAAAGAAGAATCCAAAACTTGGTGGCTTCACTGTTGAATTCTACCAAACACTTAAAGAAGAACTAATACCAATTCTACCCAAACTCTTCAAAAAAATTGAAGAGGAGGGACTATTTCCAAACTCCTTCTATGAGGCTAGCATTACCCTGATACCAAAACCAGACAAGGACACAACAGAAAAAGAAAACTACAGGCCAATATCACTGATGAACATAGAAGCAAAAATCTTCAACAAAATACTAGCAAACTGACTTCAACAACACATTTAAAAGAGCATTCGACATGATCAAGTGGGATTCATCCCAGGGATGCAAAGATAATTCAACACACACAAATCAATAAATGTGATACATCACATTAACAAGACCAAGAACAAAAACCATATGATTATTCCAACAGATGCCAAAAAAGCATTTGATAAAATTCAACATCCCTTTATGATAAAAAATCTTCATCAAACTGGGAATAGAAGGAACTTATCTCAAAAATAAAGGCCATATATGACGTATGTAAATAAAGGCCATAGCTAACATCATACTAAATGAGGAAAAATTAAAGGCCTTCCCTCTAAGATCTGGAATAAAACAAGGATGCCCACTTTCACCACTTTTATTCAACATAATACTGGAAGCCCTGGCCAGAAATATTAGGCAAGAGAAAGAAATAAAGGGCATCCAAAATGGAAAGGAAGAAGTCAAATTAGCCTTGGTCATAGACAACATGATTTTATACTTAGAAAACCTAAAGACTCCACCAAAAAACTGTTAGAACTCATAAATTAATTCAGTAAAGTTGCAGGATACAAAATCAACATATAAAAATCAATAGCATTTATATATCCCAAGAGCCAACAATCTGAAAAAGAGATAAATAAAAGCATCCTATTTACAATAGCCAAAAAGAAGATAAAATATGTAGGAATCAATTTAACCAAAGGAGTGACAGCACTATAGCAGGAAAACTATTACATATAACACACTGATGAAAGAAATTGAGGAGAACACAAAAAATGGAAACAGATTGCATTCTCATGGATTAGAAAAATTAATATTCTTAAAATGACAATACTACCCAAAGAAATTTACAGATTTGATGCAATTCCTATCAAGATACTATGACATTCTTCACAGAAATAGAAAAAAAATCTCAAAATTTATACGGAATCAAGAAAGAGTCCAGATAGGCAAAGCAATCTTGAGCAAAAAGAACAAAGCTGGAGGCAGCACACTGTCTGACTTTAAAATTTACTATAAAGGTATAGTAATCACAACAGCATGGTACTAACATAAAAACAGACACATAGACTAAAGGAACAGAATAGAGAACCCAGATATAAATCCACACACTTACAGTCAATTCATCTTCGACAAAGTCGCCAGGAACATACAATGGGGAAAGGAAAATGTCTTCAATAAATGGTGCTGGGAAAACTGGATAACTATACGCAGAAGAATGAAACAAGACCCCTATATCTCACCATATACAAAAATTGCATCAAAATGGATTAAATATTTAAATCCAAGACCTGAAACTATGAAACTACTAGAAGAAAACTTTTGGAAAATGCTCCAGAACATTGGTCTGGGCAAAGATTCTTTATGTAAGACTTCAAAAGCACAGACAACCAAAGCAAAAATAGACAAATGGGATCACATCAAGCTAAAAAGCTTCTGCATAGCAAAGGAAATAATCGACATGAAGAGACAACCTACAGAAAGGGAGAAAATATTTGCAAACTATCCATCTGACAAGGGATTAATAACCAAAATATATAAGGAGCTCAAACAACTCAATAGGAACAAAAAAATCCCATTTAAAAATGGGCAGAATATCTAAATAGACATTTCTCAAAAGCAGACATATAAACGGCCAATAGGTATATCAAAAAATGCACAAAATCACTAATCATCAGAGAAATGCAAATCAAAACCGCAAGAGATATCATTTTACCCCAGTTAAAATGGCTTTTATCATTTTAATGATAACAATAACAGATGCTGGTGAGGATGTGGAGAAAGTGGAACCCTCGTACACTGTTGATGGGCATGTACATTAATACAGCCACTATGGAGAACAGCATGGAGGTTCCTCAAAAAACTAAAAATAGAACTACAATATGATCTAGTAATTCTACTACTGGGTATATATCCAAAAGAAAGGAAATCAAATTATGGAAGAGATATCTGCACTCCATGTTTATTGCAGCACTATTCACAATAGTAAAGATATGGGATAAACCTAAGTGCTCATCAACAGATGAATGAATAAAATGTGGTATATACACATAGTGAAATACCATTCAGCCATAAAAAGAATTAAATCCTGTTATTTGCAGCAACATGGATGGAACTTGAGGTCATTATGTTAAGTGAAATAAGCCAGGCACAAAAAGATAAATATTGCATGTTCTCACTCATATGTGGGAGCTAAAAAAGTGCATCTCATAAAGATACAGAGTAGATTGGTGGTTACCAGAGGCTGGGAAGGGTAGTGGGGTAGGCTGGGAAGTAGGAAATGAAGAGAAGTTGATTAGTGGACACAAATATAACGATTGATAGAAGAAATACGACCTAGTGTTCAACAAATCAGTAGGGTAACTATAATTTACAATAATATATTATACATTTTTAAAAAGCTTAAAGAGAATAATTTGAATGTTTCCAGCATATAGAAAAGACAAATATTTAAGGTGATGGATATCCCAAGTATACTGATTCAATCTTTATAAATTATATGAATATCTTAAAGTATTACATGGACCCCAAAACTATGTACATCTATTATGCATGTACATCTATGTACATCTATTCTGCATCAATAAGAAGTTTGTTTTAAAAAATAAAATAACATGAAATAATTCTTTTTGAAAAGAAATAAAGAATATTAGTTTAAAAAAACACAGGTAGATGTAAAAATTTGGGGTAATTCCTCTTTTTTATATGATTAACAAGGCAAATGCAAAAATCAATAATTATAAATCTATGTTAATGGGCAATGTATAAATACATAATCTTTGACAATAACAATATAAAGGGAGAGGGGTGGAGATGCATACAAGCAGAGTATTTGTATACTACTGAAACTCAATTGAGTTTTAGGATGTGTTTTATCCTGCAGATGGGATTGTGCATTAAAGGACACTATTAACAGAGTAAAAAGGCAACCCACAGAATGGGAGCAAATACAGACGGTTCCCAATGACTTATGATGTTTGACTTAAAATTTTTTGACTTTATGATGGTGCAAAACGATCACGATATTGATGTAATAATGTACAGTATTCACTAAATTGCAGGAGACAGTCAACATTTTATTATAAAATAGGCTTTGTGTTAGATGATTCTGTCCAATTGTAGGCCAATGTAAGTGTTCCAAGCACATTTAAGATGGGCTTGGCTAAGCTCTGATGTTCAGTAGGCTAGGTGTATTAAATGCGTTTTCGACTTATAACATTTTCAACTTATGATGGGTTTATCATGATATAACCCCATCATAAGTGAGCATTTGTACTTGTAAATCACATATCTGATAAGGGATTAATATTCAGAATATATAAAGAACTCCTTCAACTCAACAACAAAATCTGATTTCCAAATGGGCAAAGACTCTTCGTTAGTATAGTGGTGGGGAAAAAATGGGCTAAGAACTTGAATAGACATTTCTCCAAATAAAATATACAAATGGCCAATAAGCACATGAAAGGATGCTCAATATTATTTGCCATTAGGGAAATACAAATCAAAGCCACAATGACATACCACTTCACACTTAATAGGGTGGCTATGATTTTTTTTTTTAATGGAAAAGAACAAGTGTTGGAGAGGATCTGGAGAAGTTGGAATGCTTGTGCATTGTGATGGGAATACAAAATGGTACAGCTTCTATGGAAACAGTTTGGTGATTCCTTGAAAAATCAAACATAGAATTACCATATGACCCAGCAATTCCACTCCTAGGTATATACTCAAAAGAAATGAAAACAAGGACTCAAACAGATACTTGCATATGAATGTTCATAGCAGCATTATTAACAACAGCCAAAAGACAAAAATAACCCAAGGGTCCATCAACTGATGAACAGATAAACAAAATGTGGTATGTACATACAATGGAATATTATTCAGCCATTGAAAAGGAATGAAGTTCATATACATGCTATACAACATGGATTAACCTTGAAAATATTATGCTAAGTGAAATAACTCAGATACAAAAGGATAAATATATGAATCCATTTATATGAAATATCTCTAATAGGCAAATTTATACAGTCAGAAAATAGAGACTATCAATCAGGGGCTGGGGGAGGTAAAGAGGGGAAGTTCTGCTTAATGGGTACAGAGTTTCTGTTTGGGGCAATGAAAAAATTTTGGAAATAATGGAGATGATCATACAACTTTGTGAATATTATAAATGCTACTGAATGATACAGTTAAAAATTGTTAAAATGGCAAATTTTATGTTATGTATATATTTTATCAAAAGGAAAAAAATAAACACTGCACTCTAGCCTGGGTGACAGAGCAAGACCCTGTCTCAAGGAATCATTCAATCAATCAGTAACCACCATGTGGCTTATCAGCCAAACACACAATTTTCTGCAAACATGTATATTTATATACTCACCTGTTCCTTCATTCACTTTCCTTAGTCTGCTGCAATTCAGGCAAATGTTTTCACACAAAGGTTTCTCACAAACTCCACTGTCAGTGTGAATCTGAGGCACAAGAACTTGAAGGAAGGACCTTTAATGCTAAGTAGTGTTACAGCATCTTATTTTTTGATAGACAAAATAAAAGACATTAAACAAATATTTCCAGAGCACCCACTATGTGTCAGGCACTGTTCTAGGATCTGGGGGGCATCAGCAAACAAAAGATATCCCTGCCTGCCCAGGGCTTACATTCTAATGCATTTTGGAAATTCTGGCTAGTCTGATATACTCATCACAACTAGCATAGAGTAGAGAGACATGAGAGCTTCACAGACCCAGCCCTAACTACCTTGTCACATCTGTGATAGTGAGGTCTAAAGATGACAAACATTTTTAAGCAACTACTCCCACTTGACAAGGCATGGTGCAGCCACTCTGCACATATCTTAACGTTTTTCCCCTAACACACTAGTAGCCTTCTGTCATGTTAATAGAGTAACACTTGGAGTGTGACCTTTGGGATGAAGATAAGCAGATGTCTTGCTCCCACTTGGATTCAAGGCCCCCAAGTTTATTTAGCATAGGAAAATTGAGTCTTCCTCATTGGCTAGCCTCACTCCTCACAGTTCTACACTGGAGTCTGGAGCCAAAGCTCCAAGTAACATAAAAGGATGTTGGGGGCTAATTCTGGCATTACGCCTTATACTAATCATTCACTATAGCCTGTAATGTACGTGTGCTGCATGACGCAGCGGTAACCAGTATTTTCTTCAGACACGGTTACTGCCTTGGGACATAACAAGAGGCCTGAGTTTCTGCACGTAAACAAATGTTGCCCAGCTCCCACACGGTGGGCCCCCGTGGTGGGAGTCTGGAGGCCATAAAGATAAGAAGAACATTCCCAAGGTCTGGACCCGTAAGATGGTTGGTAGTCAATGACGGGTAAGATCCCTCAACGGAGGGACGACCTAAGACAGGCACAATCATGGGGGCCTGCCGCTGACTGGGAGAGAGCACAAGAAGTTCTTCTGATGGCTGCATTGTTTAATGTTGCTTACTTCGGCCTTGATTTTTGAGTTATGTCCTGCGCTGGCACCTCAAGTAACCGTTTCGAGGTCTGAGACCATGGAAAATTGTTCCCTTATGATACAACTCCGGAATTGACGGTTATCGCTGCTATGCTCAGATGCTCACGTACAAAGAACTAACCTTGGGTCTGGGGGGGGTATAAAAATAAAGCGACCGGTGCATTGGGCACTCGAGTCATGTAAAGTCTTTGTGTGTGTGTCTGTGTCATTCTTTTATGTTCTGTGTTCTTCCCCCATCCTGTAATCGGGCCACGTCAAATGGCACAGCAAGCAGGGTATTGAATCCTGGAGGGTCTTGAACCCTGAACAGGGGCTGCATCATTTTTCGAGAAGAGGGGACCAAGAGGACACCCCTTTGGCTAATGGTAAGTGGCACTCAACAGGGGACTCTTGGGAAAAATGGGAAATACCCCCTCGCTGCAGAGCAGGAATACAGAAAGTTAATTCAGGGATTACTAACTTCCGTGGGGGTAGAAGTGAACGAAGGAACCCTAAAGCATTTGTTTGCTTTAGTACAGAAACATTGTTTTTGGTTTCAATTGCAATCACAAGTTCAGCTAAATTTACATAGCTGGCAGCAAGT
>VBSM01001483.1:3563860-3576863 GCA_008086735.1 Cheirogaleus medius | reverse complement strand
TGTAACCCTAACAATATTTGTACCCCCATTATATGATGAAATAAAGGAAAAAAAAAGAAATGAATCATCATCAAGCCAATAAAAGACATGGAGAAAGTTTAAATGGATATTACTAAGTGAAAGAAGCCAATCTGAAAAGGCTATCTATTGTATGAAAGGCCACACATTGTATGATTCCAACTATATGACACTGTAGAAAATGTAAAACTATGGGGACAGTAAAAATATTAGTGGTTTCCAATGGTTAGAGTGGGAAAAGGGATGAATAGACAGAGCACAGAGGGCTTTTAGAGCATACTACTCTGTATGATACTATAATGGTAGAAACATGTCGTCACACATTTGTCCAAACCTATAGAATGTACAACACCAAGAATAAACTCTAATGCAAATTATGTACTTTGGCTGATGATGATATGTAAATGTAGGTTCATCAATTGTAACAAACGTACCACTCTGGGGCAGAATGTTGACACTGAGGCAGCAGGGGTATGCATCTGTGGGGGTAGGTAATATATGGGAAATCTCTGTACCATCTGCTCGATTTTGTTATAAACCTAAAACTGCTGCAAAGATAGGCTATTTTTTAAATAAATTTAAATATTCTATATCAGAAGTCTTAAGCTTCAGCATGCAAACAAAACTGTTTTAATGCATTAAAACACAAATTTCTTGGCCCTACATCCAGATGTTCTAAATAAGTCTGGGGCAAGACCTGCCATTTCCAATAAGCTCTCAGGTGATGCCAATGCTGCCAGTCTTGGGGCCACACTTTGAGTAGCACTGTTAAATAGCTCCATGAAAACAACTTCATAAACTCAAGATGAATACTCTCTTCCAACTACATTACTTAAAATACAGAATTTAGTTTATCAACAATCAATACACACCAAACACACACACACACACACACACACACACACCCTATTAATACTACTTCTCTTTTCTGGATTATGTATAACAAACTACTCATTAAATACTGCAACAGAGATTGGCTAGCTAGCTGCTTTCCAAACTTGTTCCTCTTCCTCCAACCAGACTACATTTCCCTGGTTCCCTTCCAGTTAGAAGTGGCCTTGTGACTAAGTTCTGTTCAACAGAAGTGGGTAAAGTGATGTGTAACATTTCCAAGCTGAACACATAAGTCTTCCCCATATGATCCTCTTTTCCTTTCCTCATTCATCAGCTGGAGGGGGAGGATTCCAAGGCCATAAGGAATGGGGAAGCCACAGGATAGAAAGCATCTGGTCCCTGAATCACAACATGGAGAGCCACCTGCCAGTCCCTTGCACTGGCCCATTACATGAGTGAAATATGAACTTCTCTTATGTTAAGTCACTGAAATTTGGGCTAGTTTGTTTTAACATCTAGCATTACCCTAATATAAATATCCACATTAATTAAAAGCCAAGTAGCATGCATTAACTAAAAGAGAATATTCTCCTAACATATATTCTCTTGTAAATTAAACAGAGGCAATTTTTTAAAAAGATACATGAACTTAAAAATCAAACAAAAATGAAATTAAAAATAAGTTACTGGTTCTGAAATTGTGTAAGTCTAACATCATCTCAGGTAAACTAATCTCAAAGTGTTCATCAGTGCCAGAAAGAGTTTAATGAGAGTAACAGACAAGATGGATACAGCCTCACCTGCACAACCTTCCAGGCAGTGAGGTTAACAGGTTACCAGCTAACAAGTTAACAGGGGGGTTAACTTCTTTTCCAATCTTCTATTTTAATGACAATTTCAAAACATACAGAAAAGTTGAAAGAAGAATATAATGCTGTGGTCCGAAAGCCCCGGGCCTCGGACCGGTACCAGTCCATGGCCTGTTAGGGACCAGGTGGCAGAGCTCCACTGCCCTGCCCTCCACCCCCATCTATGGAAAAACTGTCTTCCATGAAACTTAGGAAGTGGGGAGGGGGGCACACAGCAAGAGGTGAGCAGCAGGCAAGTGAGGGAAGCTTTATCTGTACTTACAGCCGCTCCCCATCCCCCATCTCTCCATCACTGACTAAGCTCCACCTCCCTCCATCAACATCCATGGAAAAATTGTCTTCCATGAAACCGGTCCTTGGTGCCAAAAAGGTTGGGGACCACTGGTATAAAGCATACCCTTTCGCCACTCCCCAGATTTAACAATTGCAAGAATGTTTCCACATTTGTTTTCCCTGTATATGTGGTGTGTGTATTTTTTGACAATACTTTTTGTAAGTAAGTTGCATACATTAGAAATCATATACTTCACCCCTAACTACTTCAGCCTGCATCTCCAAATAATGAATACATTCTCACATATAACTTTAATTATCACACCTCAGAAAAATATCATTCATTCCCTAATATAATCTAATACCCAGTCTATACTCAAATATACCTAATTGTCCCCAAAACATATTTTATAGTTCATTTCCAAGAATCAGGAGCCAATCAAGTTTCCTGTGCTACATTTAGTCATGTCTCTTTGGTCTCCCTTAACCTAGAACACTCATCCTGCCTTTTTGTTTCTCCTGACATTAACTTTTTGAAGAGATCGGGGCAATTGTCTTAAAGATTGTCCCATATGCTGAATGTGCCTGATTGTTTTCTCATGGTGTTTTATAACTTGTTTCTCTATCCCTTATATGTCCCGTAAGCTGGAAGATGTGTCTAAATCCTTAATTAGATTCAAACACTTAGGGGGAGATTACTACATATGTAAAGGTGTATGCTTCCTATTCATTCTATCACATCAGGGGGCGTATGATACCAGATAGTCCCACAATGAGCAAGGAAAATTTGATAACTTAGTTTTAAGATAGTGACTGCCAGACCGCCTCACTGTAAAGGTAGCTTTGCTTCTTTGTGACAGGCAAGTAATCTATAGGGTGATACTTAGTACCATGCAAGTACCATGTTCCCCAATAGCCTTTCATCTATGATTCTGGAATTCATTGAAAAATCTTTGTCTAAATCAATCATCATTAGGGGTTGAGAAATGATGATTTTCTAATTACATCATTCCAAAAAGGTTAACTTCTAAAAGTTCTAAGAAATTCTTTCAGAAAATGTCATTTTTCTAATTTTTAAGATACAAACATTTTACTTCCATTTATAACTTTCAAATAATAAGTAAAAGTATTCTTTGTGCCCAGAGGGTGCTTTAAAAAGATTATTTTAACAATCCAAGGAAAATGCTACCTAATGACATAACTACAATCTCATATTTCTAATGAATTTTTTGCTACATAACTTATTTGCTTTGTTTTTAAACAATGTTTAAATTGCTAAAGTAATGTGTCAGTGTCAAAGAAAGTTCAGACCACTCAGAAAAATATAAAGGGAAAAGTATCATCTCCCCTCTCTCTCTCCCAACTGGAACCACTCCCAAAAGATAATGGTTGTTAAATTTTGTATCCTTCCAGAAAAGCACATGTCATACATAAATGTATATACACCATGTTTATGTACATACAGTATAAAATTATTGAAAGAATAAGATAATACTATACATAACGTTGGGTGCCTTGCTTTTTCCACAACACTATGTGTGTACAGCTTCCTTAAAAGGACATCTCAAAACACTTCTTTCATTAGCTACATAGTATTCCTTAATAGGAATGTGCTATCATTTAACCAGTCCCATCTGATGAATATTGCAACTTATTTCCACTACAACAAATATTGCTGTCTACATAATGTAATATGCTAATGCAAGTATTTCTGAAGGCTAAAGTCCAAGAATTGAAAATGCTGGATAAAAGGACAGGGTAGGTGCATTGTAAATTTTTTTTCTAGATATTAACAAATATCCCACCAAAAATATACAATTCTCCTAACTCCCACTATGTCCTAATGCATTTTAAAATTTCAGCAGGCCACTACTGAACAAACCTCAAGTAGCAAAGCTTGCCAAAGAATCACAAAGTCTAAAGTGAGAATGGGAACTAATATTTACCAAGTTCTTAAGTGCCAGACACTACACTTGACCCTTTAGAATATCTCAATAATACAACTGTGAGGTAACATAATCTCCATTTTCCAAAAGAGAAAACAAAGGCTCAGAGAGTTTATCCAATGTTATACAGCTTTAAGGAACAGGACCAGCATTTAAACGCAGGGCTATATGGTACCAAAGCAAGACCATATGGAGCCATCCCAAACTGGGGCCAAAGTGAGGAGGTCTTAAAAAAAGGGAGGACTCCTGATTAACCAAGAAGGAGGTGGTTCCAAAATATTTGCTCACAGGCTCAAATGTTAGTTCCATTTGAGCCATATTTTCTCTTTTCAGACTTTGCCTACGAGCCCGCTCTCAGGCTATGCTTAGCTAGATAGCTCCAACAAAGCAACAAGGAGCCCACAATCCACAGAACCTAGAGGGGTTGGCCAACATGTCCTTGAAAATTGATAGGCGAGGAGGAAGCGAGAAGCAGGTGGTAGGCTAGCATGGCAAAGTCAGATATTTTGGACTCATATCAATTGTCACAAAAACATTACAGGGGAAGTGGAACTACTGTACTCTGAGAGAGACCACAATTAACTGGCACAATCTGTTTACACCACCTTTCCCTGCCCCAAACACTTTCTATTTCTGCTGCACAGACATGCAGGGCCCAGTAACTTCAGGATGTCACTTACTCACATAACAGAGCCAGACAGCTGGGAACTCTCTGGTCTAACAAAACAGGTTAGACTGGTGGCAGGCAAGTGCCTTGCCCCACCATCCTGCAGCTCCCTTGGCAGGTTCTGGGGGCTGCTTTCAACCTCCCTAAAGAGTAAGGTCTCTGGCCACTTTCCCTCGTAGCTGCCATGGCCTTCTGTCAGGGAGGAGTGCTTATAACTGTCCGCTGGTGGGTGGAGGAGTTCCTTTTTCTTTAAACGTTAAGCGCTCTCTGTGGCTCTCTTATTGTCCTTAGGTCCTTTGCACCCAAGCAAGCACTTATTATGGGATCTATTTGTGTATAGCCTTCCTAAAGTAACATTGACTTCTCCCTGAGGATAATAGGATAAAAAGGAGGAAGGAAAGAGGGAGAGGCAGGAAAATCTCTTCTTCTTTCCCTGTGTTGTCTGCATCCCAGGCCTAGGGCTCCAAAAGTTCAGTATAGTCAATAATTGAAAGGTACAAAAAATTGATAACATAATGTGATTTAAATAGGGAGAAGTGGGTGTCAAATTGAATGATTTGAGAAGCACCTTAAAACGCCATCACAAGAGGCACAGAACAGAGGCATGGGCACACTCTCAGGTGACTCCACTTCCATAGTTCAAAAATCAAAAAGCATAAAGGGTATACAGTGATCGCTCCATCCCACTCCTATTTCACAGCCATCTCCTCTCCCCCAAGGAAACCAATGTTACTAATCTACGGCATGTCCTTCCAGAGATATTTTATGACTATAACAGCATATATATATATATATATATATCTTGTAAAATATTAAAAATGTTCCTCTCAGATTAAAGTGCCACTTAAATGTAAAAAGATGGCAAGACATTCGATTTTTTTAAAAAAAATTTCAAAATAATGGGTTTTAAAATTCACAGTTGAACTCTTTCATCATAAAAATTTACCAACATTTTAAGGTTAAATTGTTTGCCTCCAGAAATTAAGTTGGACACCCAGCACATAGTAGATGCTTAACAAATGTTTCCTTAGGTCTTTCTGTCCTTTATTACTCAGAGCCAAGAGGATAATTACTCACTTCCTCTATTGATATCAAGAAATAAAATCTGATTCCTTATCATTTATATTGAAAAAGAGAAGTCCTGAAAAATCTGTACTACATTCACTTAAGTGTTCAAAGATTTGCTTGACTGTAGTAATCATTTCACTATGTATATCAAAATATCATGAACAATTTTTAAAAGATTTTCAAACTAAATTTTTTATCAGAATCCCCACTGCAATAGTATTCAGTATATAATGAATAATTAGTTAACCAAATGACATTAGAATTCAGTTTTGGAGGGCCTTGAAACAGAAGACCAAATTTCCCTGAGAGAAAAAGAAAATGTTTTCTCATGATTACAGACAATCCACATCAAAATATTAATATTTGGCATAACCTAAGACATCACATATTGACAAACAAAATTTATTTATACATTTAAAAGTAACAATAAAATGCAAAGATATAGAGCAAAATTACACAGGAATGCTATGAGATGATGTTGCCTTTTCTGAACAATCGTCAATTAAACCAGATTTGTAGCACGACTGTTCACAAAATACAACAGTACCCTGTAGCACAGCCCAAACAACTGAAAGATTGAGGTGAGTTTTAAAAGTACATATCAGTAAAGGAAAATTCCAATGTTGTTTTTAATCCTTAAGATAAAGGTGATTGAGCTCCTAAGAACATGGAGTACTCTGCAGAAAATATATTTTTAAATCCCATTTTCCATCCCTTAAGGATGTATTTATGAGTCTGTCAAATCTACCTCCTATTTCACATTGTCCTTTAAGGAATTGGATCTAGGGCCTATTAAATAAAAATATTTTCATGGCTATCTATGCATATATAAAGGTAATCTTTATTTGCATCATGATTCAGAGTCAATCACCTGAAATGACTATGTCCTTCAATTCCCCACTCACTATCTGCTCAGGAAACCTCTCAGCTTACCTGCCGGCCTGGCAGTCAGTCATTTGTCACCAACTGACACCAACCAGAGGTCAAGAACAGTCAGGTATGGAGGCCAAGTCTGTGTTCAGACCTATGATTTGCAATAACCAAACCCAGTTCTAGACCTGGTCCTGTTTCAATTCAAGATCTGTTTAGGCCACTACTTCTTCAAAACTGGAGGGCTCTTGACAACGCTTGCCCCCTTACACAGTTTGAGAGGGCATGGTGGCCATGAGCCCTGGCTGTCAACAACTAACCAAGAATCATATGAAGCAAGGCCTAGGACCAAGGGTAATTTTCACATTAAAGATTAAGGTTTCTGCTTTCCATTCTCTATCAGGAAACTCTGGATGGAAATTGAGTGGAGAGATCTCTCCAGTGTAAGCGCTAATGCAAAATGTTCCCTGTTGGGAAGTCATGAAGTGGGCTTATCTATTTCACATGAGGATGCCAATGTGAGCTTTAACGCCACTGAATTAAATTCAAAAAGAAAGAGAATATTTGGCTCCAGTTTGGGGGGAGGGGGAAGGCAGGGGCCATAGAAGAGGAAGAGGGATAATTCAGATTGTGACTGACATCCACCTAATAACAGGAGATTTGTACTGACCACTGTGCATGTAATACACCGTGTACCATTAAATTCAAAACAGGATGGTGGCATCAGCCCACTCTTAACAAAAGATGGCTGACTACAGAATTAAGACCACTACTTTTCCTCTTCCTATAATCAGAAATGTGTCTCAAAGTCACTCCATGTTAACCATCTTAGGAATACAAATGCTCCTCTTCGCTTGAGAAAGCAAATAATCATTTATAACTTCCCACTTGGGACATAAGAGCAGGAGACGTGCCTGTCTCCCCATCTAGGCCTGACACCGTGATGCCACCACTCTGGGTCCTAGACCACTGTTCATCTTTCACAGCACTTCATGCTCTGACTTTATTAACAAGAGACATGGGAACATAGACATCAGAAGTGGACGCACACCCAGGCTGACCCTGGATATGGTATCCAAGAGGCCCCGGCAGCCCATACCTAAGCCGAGACAAATTCAGCCCTTGTCCTCATCCCCTGCTGTGGCCTGTCCCGTGGGGTGATGCGGCCCTCTGGGAAGTCACCCACCTCCAGTCCCCGCACACACACCTTGTCTAGCTGAACTGGGGCGGGGGGTGTGTATGGGGGGAGCAAGACAGAACGGGGCGGACAGAACGGGGCCACCCTTGTGCTTTTCATTTTCCTGGGTTCCTGGTGAAGAAACGTCTGAGGTGGAATTCTTTTTAACGGTAGTAGAAAGCCAGAAAATGCACAGAGTTGACCTTGGGAACCAACACCATCGCAGCGGGAAACGTAAAAGGAACACGCTAGCAAGTGAAGCGGGAGCAGGACGCCAGGAGGAGCGCAACGGCCGGCCGCCTGAGGGGTGTGGGGGGGGGGCGGTGGGTGCGGACAGGGGTGCTCACCATAGATCATGGCCAGCCCGGTCTCGTGCAGGAAGCGCACCCGGCGGTGCTTGAAGAGCCAGATGGTGAGGATGGTGAGTGTGAGCAGCAGGATGAAGGTGAGCAGGCTCACGCTGTCTTGCCGGTGGCTCTCCTCCGCCTCCTTCTCAGTGGCGAGCTCCTCCATGGCGCTGCTGTCCTCGGCCGCCGCCGCAGAGGAGGAGGCCGCGGCGGTGGCTCGCAGCCCCCGACCCAGCAGCAGCGGCAGCAGCGGTAGAAGCAGCAGCTGGGGCGGCAGCGCCGGGACAGCCCGCCCAGGGCCGGGGCGCGTCGCGTCACCAAGCTCCATGGCCCCAGGGCCGCCTGCGCCTCGTCCGCGCGGGGACCAGCAGTCCGCGCCGTCGACAGGTTCTGGTGTCACCGCCGACCTGCCTGAGTGGCCGCGGCGGCACCAGCTCCTCCTCCTGCCGGCGCTGGAGCCTGGGCTGCGCAGGGAGCCGCGTGCGGGGGCGGGGCGCGCTCAGTGCGCAGGATCCCCAAGCACCGCCCCCCGCCCGCGCACCTGTTCGTCCCCCAGCCGAGCGGAGCGGCACGCCAGCTGGGCCTCTGAGGTGGGGCCAGCTGTAGCCCTCGGACCCACAGGCCAGCCACCGGCCCCTGGCCTCTCTGCACTCCTCTCCCCTTCCTTGCGCACCTGGCCAGGCCGTCTGGGATTGCGGAGCTAGTTCTTGGGCAGCCGACGCCGCGCTTCCTAAATGGGACACCAGAGGTCGCCCGCGCCTGGCAGGAGCATCAGCTTGGATTCGCTCGCAGTGCGGTCTGGAGTCCTGTCTCTGACGCCACCGCCAAGTGTTTAATCTCAGGCCAGTGTGTAGCCGCCCCGTGGCCAGTAAAGTGGGGACTCTGAGGGAGTCAAGGAGCCGCGAAGCCACGTTAGCCCCTACACCTCTCTTTCCTCATCTCTCAAGTCGCCTGCCGGCTCTCGGGACTCCCCAGAATCTGCTAGGCTTCATGCAAACCTCTGTTCTAGTCTGATTCAATGTGAGGACCAATAAGGGATTGGAATCGGGGGAGGGCACTAAAATATCTATTTCATCACTTGGGAAATAGACTGACTTCTTATTCTGAATTGTGATAACTCCCTTGGGGAAAAGGGTTGAACCAGAAGGAACGGAATATTTGCCGTTCCTGGTAGATAAGCAGCAGGCCGGTCCTAAGATTGTCAGGGAGATTACCCTGATTACCCTTTTATGTTGCCCTCCTGGTAGCTTCGGGGGTCTTTGGATGAATCTTAGGACCAAGCCCAGCTCTGAACAAAATTATAAAGTGGAAGCCTCTTGGAACAAATCCTCAGGAACTAGAATTTTCAATCCACCTTGTTCCTCTGGTCAAAGAAGAAAAGCGATCAAATGAATCACTGAATTCCCACTGTTTAGCACTGTACTCATGTGTTTATTGAACCTCTCTGAAATCCCTACCAACTGTCCATGTTTTCTCTCCCAGAGGAATTTGCATTTCTAAGACGATTCATTGAAAAAGGCAATGCTTAACCAAAAGGAGTAATAGGGTAGAGATGGCATTAGATAGGAAGGCTCTTTGGAGCACTGCAGTCTTCCTGCTTTCCCCTGTGAGTGAACAGTCTGCCAGACCTGCTTAATTCCTTCATTTACAGTAGGGAAATCTCTTCATCTAGATTATAGCTAGCATCTTTTCCTACTCCTCTAGGCCCTGCAAGCACCCATATACCTTGAAGTTCCATGCAGGTTCCCAATGAAATCGCAAATACTAAAATGTTGGATGGTCACAGAGAAGGTTATACAACAACAGGAAAACTTGATCTAATTTCTGGAGACTCACTAAAATCCATTTTTTGCTGAAAACTAACCGTATTGGTCATATTAGTATGCCCTCTTGGGTTCCCAGTAGCCAAGGGCAGAACTTTTCACTATAGTTCACACTGAAGGCAAGTCAGGAGCTACCTTAAAAGTACAGACTTCTTAGCACTTGTGACAGATTGTATTTTCCAAAAATGGCCACAACCATATTTCCAATCCTAGAGCCTTACCATCCCCCATCAAAAGAGGGCATCTATGTTTCCTCCCCTTGAACTTTGGTGGACCTTTGTGACTGCCTCAAAGAACAGAATATGCGACTTGTGAGGCTAGGTCATAAAAGGCAATCTAGCGTCTCTCTCTCTCTTCTCTCTCTTCTCTCTCTTCTCTCTCTCTCTCTCTCTCTCTCTCCCCTCCCCTCTCTTCCTGCTTCTTGGCCCCAGACATGGGCAAAGTTGCAAGAAGTGCATGGCAGAGAAGAGTAAATAAAGACCCAGATTTATAGCCAGTGGATCAAAAGGGGAACTCCAAGGAACTTCAAAGTACCAGGGAGATGGTGGAGAGGGAAGAGTTTAGAAAAACAACCCATAAAGTTGTTTATTAACTCTTTGGTTCACCCCAATCTGCATATGGATCTGATCTTAAACAGCATACTAAAGATGGTGATAATTGAATTAAGAGGCAGATTACCACCCTGGTCCTAGACTAGCACCACTGGATAAAACATACATGGGACAAATATGAATAGCACTGCAAAAGTTTTGAAAACTGAATCGGCTTTGGAGCCATTATCCACAAAAGGCAGGTTGGAACTCGTGATCTAAACCTAATCATGTTGATTACAACCTAAAATAAAAAATATTAATATTCCCCCATGGGATTAAAACAAGATACAAGGTCTCATAACATAATATTCAAAATGTCCAGAATACAACCCAAAATTATTCAGCACCAGAAGAACCATGAAATTCTCAGCTTGAGTGGGAAAAGGTAATTAGTAGACACCAATGCTGAGATGACACTGATATTGGAATTATCTGAAATAGACTTTAAAGCAGCTATTATAAAAATGCTCCAACAAGTAGAGACAAATAATCTTGAAATAAATGTAAAGACAAAAGTCTCAGCAAAGAAGTAAAAGAGGAACCAAATTGAAATTTCGTCACTGAAAAAATATAATAGTTGGAATTTTAAAAATGACTAGATGGACACAATAGCAGTATATACATGTAAGAGTCAGTAAATTTGAAAACAGATCAATAGAAATTATCCAACCTAAACACAAGAGAGGAAAAATTGAGAAATAATGACGAGAGCCACAAGGACCTGTAGGATAACAACAAAAAATCTAACATTTGTGTCTTTAGAATTACAGAAAAAGTGTGGTACAGAAAAAATGTACAGATATAATAATTTAAAACATTCCAGATTTAGCAAAAGACATGAACCTGAAGATTCAAGAACCTCAGCAAACCCTAGACAGGATAAACCCACAGGAATCAATGCCAAGACATATTATATTCAAACTGCTAAAAATAAAAACAAAGAAAATATCTTTAAAGCAGAAAAATAAAAATGACATATTACACATAGGGTAAAGACAATTCAAATAACTATGCATTTCCCATCAGAAACCAAAGAGGGCATAAAGACGTATACAGCATTTTTATTAATAACACGCTGAAAGAAGTGTCAACCCAAAATAATATATCCAGCAAAAAATAGTTTTCAGGGTGAAGAAATAACACTAATACTATACAAGCTCTTCTAGAAAGTATAAAAGGAATGAACACTTCCCATCTTATATTATGAGGTCAACATTACCCTTATACCAAAATCAGACGGACAGTTGAAGAAAGCTACAGACCAGTATCTCTCATGAACTTAGACATAAAAATCCTCAACTAAATATTATCAAATTGAAACTAACAATGTATTTTTTAAAGTATACACCATGATGAAATGGTGTTTATCCTAGGACTGCAAGGCTGGTTCAACATGAGAAAATCAATCAATGCAATCCACCATATTTACTGTCTAACCACATGATCATATTCATTGATGCAGAAAAAGCATTTGACAAAATTCAACATCCATTCATGATAATAACTTTCAGCAAAATAGGAATAAAAAGGAATTTCTTAGATCTGATGAAGAGCATGTATCAAAATAAAAAAAAAACTATAGCTAGCACCACTCTTAACATGAAAGACTGAATTCTTTCCACCGAAGATCAGGAAAAAGGCAAGGAAGTCCATTATCACCACTCTTAGTCAATATTATATTGAACTCCTAGTCAGTGCAACAGGGCAGAGAAAAGAAATAAAAGGCATACAGATATAGCAAAAGTCACAATATATAAATTTTAATCAAATACTTGGGAAACAGAGGAACAAAAAACCAGAGGGAGAAAAAAAAGAGAAAGTCTCAAAGGATATTAGAAAATTTCTAGGGGGGGAGGAGTGGTAGGGGCAATGTATGTAACCCTAACAATATTTGTACCCCCATCATATGATGAAATAAAAGCAAAAAAAAGAAAATTTCTCCTATTCACAGATGACATGACTGTCTACATGGAAAATCCCAAAGAATCTAAAAAAGCCTAGAACTAAATAAGTGAGTTTAGCAAGGTCTTAGGATACAAGGTCAGCACACAAAAAGGAATCATATTTCTATGTACAAGCAATGTGCAATTAGAGATAAAAATTTTAAAAATATCATTCACAAGAAAAGAAAATACTTAGATATAAATTTAACAAAACATGTCCAGGATCTATATGTTAAACACTATAAGACACTGATGAAAGAAATCAAAGAAGACCTAAATAAATAGTCATGCTGTGTTCATGGACTAGAATACTAAAGTTAGCAAAGATGTCAATTCTCTCCAAATTGATGTACAGATTTAATACAATTTTAGTAAAAGTCCCAGCAGAACTTTTGTTAATTATAGACAAGGGGAATCTAAAATTAGTAGGAAATTCAAGGTAACTAGAATAGCCAAAACAATTTTGAAAAAGAAGAATAAAATTAGAGGCCTCAAATTACCTGATTTAAAATGTAATATAGACTCTCCCCTCCCCCGTCCCTGCCGCGGCTGCCGAGAGAGACAATATAGCCACC
>VBSM01001483.1:3552780-3563760 GCA_008086735.1 Cheirogaleus medius | reverse complement strand
AAAAAAAACTGAAAAAAAAATAAATAAAATGTAATATAAAGCGACTATATAAAGTAACAAGGTATAATCAAGGCAGGGTGGTATTGGTGAAAGAATAGATTTATATATTGATGAAACAGAATAGAGTCTAGAAATAGGTATACACATAAAATTGATTTTTGACAAAAGTGCAAAAGCAATTCAATGGAGAAAGTACATTCTTTGCAATGAATTGTTTGGAATTACAGGGCATCCATATGCAAAAACAATGAACCTTGAGCTAAACCTTATACCTTGTACAAAAATTAATTTAAGTAGATTATAGATCTAAATGTAACATGTAAAACTGTTAGAAGAAAACAAGAGAAAACCTTTCTGACCTGGGGCTAAGCAAAGAATACTAAGACATGAAACCAAAAGCACAATCTTTACATGAAAAAGAATTGATAATTGGACTACATCGAAATTAAATGTGAAAGACTCATTTAAGGTAATGAAAAGACATGCTACAGACTGGGAGAGAATATTTTCAAAATGTATCCAACAAAGGACTTGTGTCCATAACATATAAGAAACTCTCCAAACTTAACAGTAACAAAATAACCCAATTGGAAAATGGGCAGAAGGCTTGAACTGACACTTCACAAAAAAAGGATATGTGGATGACAACTACTTACATGAAAAGATGTTTAACATCATTAGCCATTAGGGAAATAAAAATTAATACCATGATTACCACCTATTAGAATGGCTTAAAATATTAGAATGAGAATGACTAAATTAAAAAGTACTGACAACACCAACTGGAGGTGAGAATAAAGAGACCCTGGAACTCTCATACATTGCTGGTGGGAATGCAAAATGGTAAGCCACTCTGGAAAACAGCTTGGCAATTTCTTATAAGGTTAACATGCATGTACCCATAAGAGTAAGCCATCACACTCCTAGGTATATATCCAAGAGAAGTGAAATCTTATGTTCATACAAAAACCTGTATACAGATGTCAATAGCAGCTTTATTTATAATAACCAAAAACTAGAAACAACCCAAATGTTCTTCACTGAGTGGGTGAATGGATAAACTGTGGTACATCCATGCAATGGAATACCACTCAACAATAAAATGGAATGAACAATTGATATGCCTAATAACTTGCATCACTCTCAAAGGCATTATGCTGAGTGGAAATGAGTCTCAAAAGGTTGCATTGCATACTATATGATTCCATTTTTATGACATTCTTGAAAAAACAAACTGTAGTTATAGAGAATTGATCAGTAGTTTCCAGGGTTTTAATGGAAGGGAGAGGGTGTAACTATAAAGAGATAGCACAAGGGAGGTTTATGGGGTGATGGAACTGTTCTATATCCTGATTATAGTGGTAGTTATATGAATCTGTACACATGTTGAATCCTATAACTGTACATTAAAAATAAATCTTATTGTATGTTAATTTAAATAATTTCTCTTGGTCATGTGTTAACAAACCCTGTGATTACCCTTGGGTATGCTCCAATTTTATATTGGTTTAAGGAGGTGGTTAAGACCTCAAGAGGTCCCTGAAAGCTATGTACGGGGGTCAGTTACCCTGAAATGTGGCAGGATGTAACAGAATGTGAAACCTTAAGCTCAGGCACACCCACAGGGTACTATGAAATAAATGAGCATAAATATTAGCATCATGGTTAGAGGCATGTTTTTCTAGAACTGGAAATCAAGTGTACAAAAAAGCTGTGTGGTAGGTTTTCGCAAAAAAGCTGGACAGTTGCTAGTTTACTCAGGATTGATCGATCGATTGATTGATTGAGCCACTCCAGCTTTGTTTTCATAGTCAGTATTTAATAAGAAAAACAAAACTACTTCAATTATTTACAAGAGATGAAATTTAATGCAGGTAAATTGGCTCTATGGGTGATAGAAGAACTGATACTCCAACTAGGAAACATGATGTGCCCCTAGAGAGTAGCACATGGAAGCCCCTCGGCTGGAGTGACCAAGAGAAGAGGAAGTGTGATAGTTCTGATTCCCTTCTCCTTCCAAACCAGGGGTCATGGACACAGGACAGAAGTTGGCGACATGGCAGGCTATCGTGTTAGGTGTTGCCAATGGGAGGCACTCGTGGGAGAGTGGGAGGCAGCCTGAGGGGAGAGGCTTCCTTCCTGGTTCTTGCCGTTCTGTTTGCTTTGCTCCAACAGCAGTAGTGTGCTCCAGCCTGCAGCCTCCTTCAGAGCTTCCAGAACCAGCCTGAGCAGCAGCACCAGGCCTCCTAAAAGGCCCAAATATCAATTCAGCAGGGCCTCTGCTCTGTATCCCCAAGTTCTGGTAACCCTACCTCTTCCCTGTTGTTCTCTTGAGTTTAAGGGCAGTAGCTGCTTCTTGTAGTTACTATATATGAGTTCTCTTACAGTAGTCTTTTTGTTCTCTCAGTTCTCCAGTGCCTATGTAACAGATTCCCTATGTTAAACCTCCTCTGTGGGAACATCTAGTGGTACTGTTTTCCCGACCGGACCCTGACTGGTACTGCAGTCTCTGGAGACTTGAAATATAAAGCCAAAGGACAACCAGTGATAAGGCTTACCCTGAGTTTCTTCTGTTTGTTTTGCCTCTGCTTGCACTTGTTCCTGCACTTGAGGAGAAAATCACAATTCCTAAGCATGGTACATGGGGCCTATGGTGACTTTGCTAGTAGTTCCTAATATTTCTGATTCCCTTCTCCTTGCAAACGGGAAGGATTGCATCTCTCACCTCTTTGAAGTCTGTGATGACTTTATGACTTGCTTTGGCCAATGAAATGAAAGCAGAAGTGGTGAATGCTACTTCTGGGGAAAAGTATTTAAGAGCAGATGCATGATTCTCTGTGCTCTCCCCACCTTGCAGCAGTGAGTCATGAAGCCTCGGGCTGAGAGGGTAGCATTCTAAGGCAGAAAATCCTGTGTATGACACACAGTCTGGGAGATAATTTATTTATTTTTATTCCAGGGTTGTTACCACAGTATAACCTAGCCTATCCTGCCTAACACATTTGCGATTCACACCCTGCCTACCTTTCTAGATTCATCTCTAGCCACTGCCCCTCCTCTCTCCCTCTTCCATAAGCGCACCAAGATATCTTACCCCTTTAGGGGTAAGATATTGCTGCACGTGCTCCTCTGTTTGCCTTACCAATTATTTTGACCTAGCACCTGCTGCTAGTTATTCAAAGCCCAGCAGAGATGCTACCTACTCCAGAAAGCCTCCTTAATCTCAGTTTGGGATGTTTCCTATATTTTCCCCTAATAGCCTGCGTTTTCTTCTATTTTTATTTTAATTTAATTTAATTTTTTTTAGAGACGAGGTCTCACTCTGTCACCCAGGCTGGAGTGCAGTACTGCAATCATAGCTCACTGCAACCTCGAACTCCTGGGCTCAACTGATCCTCCTGCCTCAGCCTCCCCAGTAGCTGGGACTACAGGCATGTGCCACCATGCCCCGCTAATTAAAAAAAAATTTTTTTTGTAAAGGCAGGGTCTCACTATGTTACCCAGGCTGGTCTTGAACTCCTGGCCTCAAGTGATCTTCCTGCCTTGGCCTCCCAAAGTGCTGGGATTTCAGGTGTGAGCCACCACACCGTGCCCAGTCCCCATGTTTAATTCTAACATGACACTTTCCATGTTGTATTATATTATCTGATTATTGGTTGATGTATCCACTTTACATTAAACTCTTTAGAGGCAAGGATTGAATTTTTTCTGTTGTATTTTTTGTTTTGTTTAGCTAGAGCTAAACGCCTAGTTAGAGCTAAAAACTCCTGCTATATGGTAGATATTCAAAAAATATTTGTTGGAAGAATGATTAAACACATATAAATAAAGCAGCAGATGTGGTTTTTGAATATTTAGCTATATACATATAACGCAATTTAATTGGAAGTCATTTTGTTCTATACTTTTGAAGGTACCTCACGTGGATTCTTGATCATCTATTTCGAATTCATATTTTCTTAGTCAGTATTTGCATTTTTTTCTAATGTATTTTCTGCCCCCTTATTACTTTTGTTGTTCTGGTTCTATGGAATATCAGCTGGCAACATTCATGTAGTTGATCTGTATTGGTAAATATGTATAGTTAAAATTCAGCACAGTCCTGAGAAATTGAAAAGGTTTAAATATCTTTTATATATTTAATGCTATAGTACCCTTGTAACATGTTCCAAATTAAATAAAAGGTACTTTAAAACATAAAAGTGTTGTTTTGACAGCTGATTTATCATCCCCAGACCAGAGCTGTTCATTTTTTATTCTATTTCCAAAGACCAAAAATCCCTCCTGACTCAATTTCAAAATACAGTCTCAGTTCAGATTCTCTAGAACAAAATCAAAATCATTTCTGGGTACTCGTAGTTTTATTTTATGTTTTTTATTATACATGTTAAGATTCCTCTAAATGTGAGTCATTTAAGCAAAGCCTTGGGAATCCAGATTCCTTTTTAATTATCTTAAAGTCATCTGAAAATATTTCAGCAAATACTGGAGAGAATGCCCTTATTAGCAAGATGTTTTAAAATCAAGAAGAGCCTATTATGAATTCAAGATACTCCCTAAAGGTTTTATTAATAGTTCAGGTTTGTCCTTTCTAGCTGCCTGTTCCTATCTCACTACAGTAAGCAAAATGTAGGTATTGCATTTTTTTTGCTCCTTTTAGCATCCTCCAGATTTGTGCTTCCATCCAGAGTTCGCACTGCAGTGCACCACTCTGTGATTTGATGACAAGCAAGGTCGAACAGCCCCTGGGGAACTTTTGTAGATGTGTTGACTACCATAGGCATGCATAGATGATCCTTCTCTTAAAGCAAGAAGAGCAGAGAGACACGAGGAAGACACAGGCATTGTTGCCTTCATGCCTGTACAAACCCACGCAGACTGTATGTTTATGATTCAGTGGCCATGTTTGAAAAGTGCTACCTTGGACCCTATTCAGGGTTAGCTACCATATACCTTAGGAGTCGCTTCTGTAGACATCATCCTTCTTTCCTATGGGAGCTGTAAACTTTTGCCTCTGACATGTATGGGAAAACCGATCACTTAAAAGGAACTCTTCAGGTTTATTAAAAATACTTTTGCTGCAAGTAGCAGAAAACCTGCTCCCAGTGACCGAAGCAAATAAGAGTTTATCTTGTTCATATAATAGGCATTCTCTCCATAGGAAGCTGCTAGTGCAGGCTCAGGGACTCAAGGATTTAAGAACCACATTTCCACATAGCTGAATTGTTATGATTGCGAGGCCAGTACTGCAGCTCCAACCATCAGGTCTAGATGCAGAGCAAGAAGCAGCAGGAAGGGCCCCTGCAGCCTCTCTCCTTTTATCAAGAAGGCAAAAGCTTTCCCAGCCCTAACTCCCTGAGGCCCAGCTGACTTTTGCTTGGGTTTCATTGCCCAGAGCTTAAGTGGCCACCTCTGGCTGCAAAGGAGGCTGGAAAAACAAGGAACATTTGTCACAGTTGGCTTAGTGCAGTTGTAAGCCATTGCCTGGCAGGGCACAGTGCTGCTTCAAAGAAAATCCCTTGATCCATTAGTTATGAAGAAGGGGTTGGATAGGCAAGTACCAAGGTCTGCCTCCATAAGACTGTTCAAGAGCATTACACCCAATTATAAGGTAACCAATTTTTGCTGGGGTCTTTATTTAGAATGTGGCATGGAGGGATGGTACTGCACATGCTAAGAGTAGTGTCCCCCCATATTCAGCTATAAAAAGGAATGCTACCACATAGATGAACTTCAAAAACATTACACTAAGTGAAAGAAGCCAGACATAAAGGCCATATATTGTATAATACCATTTATATAAAATATCCAGACTAGATAAATCTATAGAGATAGAACACAGATTTGGTGGCTACCAGGAGCAAGAAGGAAGAGGAATGGGGAACAATTGCTTAACAGGTTTGGGGTTTCCTTTTGGGGTGATGAAAATGGTTTGGATCTAGATAGAGGTGATTATTGTGCAACATTTTGAATATACTAAATGCCACTAAACTGTATACTTTAAAGTAGTTAATTTTATGTTATATGAATACTCAATAAAAGAATATTCTCTTCCCTTCTGAAAAAAATTAAGATCAGCTTTATGCAAATTACCTTTGTATAGCATTTATATTAATACTTCAGCTCCTACAATCCCATGTTGGTAGTAGTAGTTTCAATAACCATATATTATACGAGCCTATTTATATAAAATATCCAGAATATGAAAACCTATAAGGACAGAAAGTATTATAGATTAGTGATTGTCTAGGGCAGGACTGGGGGGGTGATGGCTAATGGTAGTTAGGTTTCTTTTGCGGGCAATAAAAATATTCTAAAATTGATTGTGGAGATGGATGTACAACTCTGTGAATATACTGAAAGTCATTGCATTGTACCCTTTAATGGGTGAATTGTATGTCATGTGAATTATATCTCAATAAAGCTCTTTAAAAAGGGAAAAAATAAAGTGTAGATGAAACTAAAAATAAAGAGAGCCATTTATCTGCAACTTAGGCAGAGATAACCAGTCACCTTCCAATATCCTCTTCTTCTATCCCTTTCTTCCTTAGTAGCTGAAACCTAATTAATGTACCTAGCTGAAAAGCAAAAACAAAAACCTGCATTTCCCAGCCTCCACTGCAGCAAGGTATTGCTGTGGGACTAAACTCTGTTCAGTGAAATATGAGTGGAAAGCAGTGGGTGGGTTTTCCAGCTAGGATCCTTAACAATGCATGACGTTTTGTCATTTCCCCTTTTCTTTTTTCTTCCAGCCTGCAAAACAGACTTAATGGCTGAAGCACCACTGGCCAACTTGAAGATGGACGCTACGTGCTGAGTATGGTAAGACAGAAAGACAAGGGCCTGAGTGTCCAATGACAACCCAAAGATACCATACCATTCGTGGACAGCCTACCTCCAGACTCCTTTACCTGAGAGAAATGGGGAAGAAAGTGCTATCTTGTTATGTGTTGGGAGGAGGGTGTTGTTCTTTGAAGCCAAACTTATTAATAGCTGATACAGTAGTATAATCTCCTCAGACAATTCTTCATTCTGTAACTTATTTAAGATAGTGCAGCCCATGCCATGAGTAACATATTATATTGTCCCTACTCTTTATTTTCTCCCCATATTAAAATTATACTTCCATACCCTTTACTATGTGACTTTGCAGGGACTCCCAATAAAATAGGTAGAGTAGATTCCCTTGTCCATGGGCTTTGGTTTGCTCATGTGACTTTCTTTGATCACTGTGATGATAGTGGACATAACATGGATGGAGGCTCTAAATGTGCTTGTTTGGCTTAGCTTGATATCTTGTGACTCTGCCATTGCGATGAAAAGAACTTGACCTGTGTAATTGCTAGTATCAGAATTACAAATCAGATCTGAACTTGACCTGCAGCCTGAGACAGAACTTCCCAAATGAACCATCAGACCTGTGAGTGAAAATGAATGTTTATATAAGCCACTAAACGTTGGGATTGTTTGTTACATAGCATTATCACAGCAGAAACCTAATTACACATCATATTAATTCTGTTACAGGGGTTAAATGTTTTGATTGGAGACATGGTTGTTCTTACCAAAATTCAGTGTCCTAATTCATCATTTGAGAGAGCTGTGACTATGCTATCATGGTGAGGGGCTGTGGTGGGGGAAGTTAAGGCTGACTTTGAAGGTTTCTGGCCAGGACTGGAGCTAGGGCAGGTACTTCTAACTGAGGCAATAGGCACACCTGGAAGAAGGGCAAACCAGACCAAATTCCCCCAGAATATACTATATTTTCTTTTTAGTTAAGTTTTAGGGGAAAACTTACATTTTCAGTGAAATATGTGTAACCACCCTCTGAAACTGTGGATCATGGACAGTTTGAGATAGAAGTCTTACGGAAGATCTGTATTTACCTAATTTTATAAATAAAAAAACTGAGGGATAAAAGTAATTTACCTATGCTTGCACAGGTAGCTCGTTGCAGAGCTAGAATTCAAACCCAGGTCTCACTGCATGATACAGGTCTCAGGCTATCCAGGAGAAGCATCCAGCTAAATGATAAAAAAAAAAAAAAAACTGCTTAAGAAAACCAGAGGTCCTTGCTGAAAATTCAATTGCTTCTTTGCTCACCACTTGAGCATGATTTGATATTTTGATCCTTTTTGGGATGAGGGAAGAGCTTCCTTTCTAAATACACTTATTACACACACATTCACAAAGTTAGCAAGAACTGGATTCCGATATGCTATGTTTGGTCTGGGGCACTCAGAAAGACACAGGTGAGCAGCTTGAGGTTTCAATACTTTCACCCCATTGCTACTCAAAGTGAGCTCCAAGGACCAGCAGCATTGACATCCCCTATAGAATCTCAGGTTATACCCTAGACCTTCTAAATCAGAATGTGCATTTCAATAGGAACCCCAAGGAATTTAAATCCATGTTAAAGTTTGAGAACCACTGAGTATGATGTCAGCAAAATAGTGAAATAGAAAATTTGTACCATCATCCCCTGTAGAAGCATCAATTTGAGCAACTACACATGGATGAAAGTACCTTTGCAGGACTCTAGGAGTCCAGCAGAGAAGTTCCACACAGCAGTAAATGATAAAATCTGAGAATAGATGCATCGAAGAGGGTAAGAACAGTTTTACTTCATCTGCATCACACCTCCCTCAAAGCAGCACAGTTCAGTGCCTAGAGAGGCCCCCTCTCAGCCTGCGGCTTCTCTTGCAGAGGAAAATGAGAGCAAAGTGAGTGAGCACCCAGCTCCCCCAGCTGTGAGAGACAGTGCTCAAGAGGCCCACCCAAAATACTGGGGTGATTGGCACAGCTACGTAGTTGGGAAAGGCTGGGAGCAGGGGAGAGAGGCTGCAGAACCTACTAACTGCTCCATGAACTCTGTTAATAAGCCCACCCATCCCAGTCACTTAGCCGCCACGGAGGACTCAGCAACCTCCCTCTTGAACCCCCTCACTTCCTGACTCTACGTCCTCCCCAAACCCCGCCCGCCTTCTCCCGCCGCCTCCGCCCTCCACAGGCCGTTTCCACCCAGGAAAAGGACTCATATGGTATGTCCGCTCTCCAGAACCTCCACTCTTTCGACCCCTTTGCTAATGCAAGTAAGAGTGCTGACCTGCTTCCTGCTGGCACTGAGGATTATATCCACATAAGAATTCAACAGAGAAACGGCAGGAAGACCCTTATTACTGTCCAAGGGATCACTGATGAGTACAATAAAAAGAAATTAGTGAAGGTGTTTAAGAAGACATTTACCTGCAATTGTACTGTAATTGAGCACAGCTGTATGAATCTGCTCAGATGCCATAACAGAATACCACAGACTAAGTGGCTTCAACAACCGAAATTTATTTTCTCACAGTTCTGGAGGCTGGAAATCCAAGCTCAAGGTGTTGAAAGGTTTGGTTTCTTCTGAGGTCTCTGTCCTTGGCTTGCAGATGGCCACTTTCCCGCTGTGTCCTCACATGGTCTTTCCCTCTGCGGGTGTCTGTGTCCTTTGGATTAGGGCCCACCCTAATGGCCTCATTTTAACTTAATCACCTCTTTAAAGACCCTATCTCCAAATGCAATCACATTCCAAGGTACTGGGGGTTAGAGTTTCTACATATGAATTCTGGGGAAACATAGTTGAGCCCATAACAAGCATTCACAAAGGCATGGAGGTGAAAGGATACAATGTATGCCTGGGGAATTTCAGAAAATTGATATAGCCTATGGCTGAGTGGGAAAAGATGAGACATAAATGAGAAATTTGGATTTTACACAAAGGTGATGGGAAAATGTTGGACTACTGCGATGGAGTGGTGTTATAGAAACACCACTGTAGTGGCAATGAGGAGGCTGGATTGTAGTGGGGCCAAAACCGGAAGCCAGGAAACCAATTTTACCAG
Organism: Cheirogaleus medius; assembly: GCA_008086735.1. Classification (NCBI taxonomy): domain Eukaryota; kingdom Metazoa; phylum Chordata; class Mammalia; order Primates; family Cheirogaleidae; genus Cheirogaleus; species Cheirogaleus medius. The sequence continues at coordinate 3,553,879 of VBSM01001483.1, read as the reverse complement.
TTAGTTTTTACTGTGGAAGGGACTACCCCCAAAACTTAGTGGTTTACAAAACACACACACACATACACACACGTACACACACAGGTTTATTTATCTCCCATAAATTTGTGATTTGGCAATTTGGTCTGGGCTCAGCTGACAGGTTCTACTGATATGGACCAAGCTCTGCTGAACATGGCTGGGCTTGCTCATGCATTTGTTGTCAGTGGCTGGGTTAGCTGGGAGCAGGCTGGTCTAGGATGGCTCAGATGAGATGGTTCATCTCTGTTCTACATGGTATCTCATCATCCAGCAAGCTAGTCCAGGTTTGCCCACATGGTAGTGGTGGTAGGAGTTCCCAGAACAAGGTTGGAAGAACACAAGGCCTCTTGAGCCTCATGCTTAGAACTCACATGATGTTGCTTCCACTGAAAAGCAAGTCTCAAGGCCATCCCAGATTCAAGGACTAGAGAAAGAGATTCCACCTCTAGATGGAAGGAGCTGCAATTATTTGTGACCATCTCTGCAATCCACCACACAGCTAGGAATAATGGTTTGTAATATGGAAGGAAATAAGTAATAGGAACAGAACCAAATTAATAATGATGGGAAAAGATGGGAGACTGAGTTGGGAAAAGTCAGTGATCACTGGGTCCTCTGGTTCTGACTTGGGTGATGAAGAGATTGGTGGTGGCATCACTTAGAAGATGAGTGTGAGAGGCAGTACTGATAGTCAATCTGACCAGATCATATCATTACATGTGTTCAGATTAACCTCTGTTATAGGGCTAATCTGTTTCTTGTTGAGGGCTTGCAACTTAAGAATTAATTGTGCAGCTTAAGAATTAATCTTAGGAGAAGGAGTACGTGCCCAGCCCAGAGTGGTGTGAGAGTCATACATTCCGGCTTAGGTTCACCTAACAAACAGGGTTGCTGCTTGAAGGCTTATTAAAGAGTTTGAGCTTCTGCACGTAAGGAGATGTTTCCCAGCCTCACAGCCCTGGGGGTCTGGAGGCCACTTGATAAACATCTTGTCCTTATAGGTACTGCCTGAGCTCATGGGATAGCTGGTTAGTCAGTGACGGGTAAGATTCCTCGAGGAGGAACAACCTAAGACAGG
>VBSM01001483.1:3534456-3548827 GCA_008086735.1 Cheirogaleus medius | reverse complement strand
GCAACCTCCTCCCGTGGAGTCTCCTGTAGTCTCCGGTGCCCCTCCTTCCGACCCCTATCCGATGTATGATCGTCTGCTTGCTTCTTTCTTCTAATATCTTCTAGAAGCTGTCTTTTCTGCAGAGACACTCTGTCTGGCGGTGTTTCTCATCCGCCATCTTTCTCCGCCCCCAGGCCACTTGATTTAAATGGTACCCAATTTCTTTTTTAGAAGGAGATGAATATAAGTCATTTCATCATAACAGGTAGCATTATTAAGCATTGATTATGTGCCAAGCATTATATCTTACGTGTATTATCTCATTTTAAAACGTTGCAATTCAGATAGACAGGAGGAAAAGTTCAAGAGATCTATTGTACAACATGGTCACTATGGTTAATATATTGTATTCTTGAATAGTGCTAAGAGGGTAGATGTTATGTGTTCTCACCACAAAAATGATAACTATGTGAAGCAATATATATCTTAATTAGCACTAGATTTAGTCATTCCACAGTGTATATATATTTCAAAACATTATGATGTGCATGATAAATACATATAATTTTATCTGTCAATTTAAAAATAAAATAATTAAAAATTAATTAAAACATAAAAATATAATATAAAATGTTTCATTGTGAAATTCACAAAAAATACAAGTTATAGGCACATTTTGCCAAATGGTTAAAAAGTAACCATCTGCAGACTTCACTACTATACAATATATGCATGTAACAGAATTCAACTTATACCTCCAATTTTATGTGGTTTTTTTTAGACAGGGTGTTGCTCTGTCACCTGAGCTAGAGTACAATGATGTCATCAAAGCTCACTGCAACCTCCAACTCCTGGGCTCAAGTGATCCTCCTGCCTCAGCCTCCTGAGTAGCTGGGACTACAGGCACACACCACCACACCCAGCTAATTTTTCTATTTTGTATACAGATGTGCATGGTCTCACTTTTGCACAGGCTGGTCTTGAACTCCTGGCCTCAAGCAATCCTTCTGCCTCAGCCTCCCAGAGTGCTAGGATTATAGGCATGAGCCACCGAGCCTGGCCTAATCCTATTTTTTGAAAGAGGGAAAAAAATGAAACATCTCTATCCACACAAAAACCTGTTCATAGATGTTTATAGAAGCTTCATTCATAATTGCCAAAATTTGGAAGCAACCAAAATATCCTTCAGTAGGTGAATAGATAAATAAACTGATACATCCACACAATGGAATATTATTTAGTAATAAAGAGAAATGAGCTATCAAGCCACTAAAAGACATGGAAGAATCTTAAATGTATATTACTATGTAAAAGAAGCCAATGTGAAAAGGCTACATACTGTATGATTCCAACTATATGACATTCTGGACAAGGCAAAACTATGGGGACAGTAAAAGGATCAGTGGTTGCCAGGAGATGGGAAGAGGGAGGGATGAACAGGCAGAGCACAGAGGATTTTTAGGGCAGAGCAAATACTCTATATGATACCATAATGGTGGATACATGTCATTATACATTTGTCCAAACCCATAGAATGTACAACACTAAGAGAGAACCCTAATGTACACTATGGCTCTGGGTGATAATGATGTGCCAATGTAGGTTCATCAGTTGTCACAGATGTACCACTCTGGTGGAGGATGTTGATAGTAGAGGCTGTTGTGTGTGGGGGTGGGGAGTGATATATGGGAATCTGTATTTCCACTCAATTTTGCTGTGAACCTAAAACCATTCTAAAAAATAAAGTCTATTAAAAAAATGTTTAAGTTAATGTCTGTGTAACCACTGCCCGGGTCAGGAAACAGGACATTACACTCCCCCTTCAGAAGCCACCCCTGCCATGTATCCCTATTCTCTTCCCTTCCATCCCCCCAGAGGTAAGCACTACCCTTTTATGTTGATTGTTTCTTGCTTATCTTTGTGGTTTTACCACCTAATAATAAATCCCTAAAAAATATAATGTGCTTTTTTTCCTATTTTTAAAATTGTGTATAAATGGAATAATACTGTGTGTATTATTCTGTGACTTATGTTTCCAATGCTCAATGATATGTGAGATTCATCCATATTATGTATAAAAATAGCTTGTCTATTTTTATTGCCATGTAGTATTCCATTGTATGGCTATAGCACAATTTTTATACATCTTAGTGTCTATGAGCATTAGTGCTGCTATGAACATCTTGGTACATATATTGTAATAAACACACACATGCTTTTCTGTTGGATATATACCTAGGAGTAGAACTGCTGTGTTCACATACATGGGTTGCTTCAATTTGATTAAATCATGCCAGGTTTCAGTTGTAGGTAAGATGGAGTAACACACTCTATGGCCCCTCTTCCACTGAATGCAGCTATAAAATCTAGACAGAATGCATGGAGCAGTAACTTAAGGGATCTGAAAACTAAATGAGAGTAGGCACATTAGAGAAAAGACCAGAATTCAAAGTATCACCGAACCAGTAGTGAGTTTGCCTTTTTTCCCCTCCCTTTGGCATCCCCTAGCCTGAATTCTGAATGCAGCCCACCCAAAACCCATACACAGGCATTGGTGCTGACAAAGAGTGCTCCAAAAGAAGTCCTCTAGGTCAAGGTTGATGAGTGGGAAAAGAATCTTCTAAAACAAAGAGAAAGTACAGAAATCTTTGGTTATGTTTTTGTTTTATTTTCTTGGTTGTCTCAAATCCCAGTCTGCAAGCAACCCCATGGCTGCAGTGGTAAAGTTTCTTCATTCCATTTGAAATTTTAAAAAATATCAGTTCTAAGTTGAGTGGGGGACGTGGACATTCTCACCTATTCCAAATCTTAGGGGAAAGCATTCAGACTTTCACCATTAAGTGTGAAGTTAGCTATCGGGTTGTTTATTTGTGCATGCCATTTATCAGCTTGTGAAGGTTCCCTTATATTCCTAGTTTGCTGAGAGGCTTTTTTTTTAATGAATGGATGTTGAATTTTTTCCACATCAATTGATATGATCGTGTGGTTTTTCTTCTTTTAATATGGTGGAAAGCATTGCTTGATTTTTAATATTGAACCAGTCTTGCATTCTCAGGATGAATATGTTGTATTATTCATCATGTCATCCACAAGCAGGGACAGTACTAGAAGTCTTAGCCAATGCAATAAGCAAAAAAAGGATACAAATTGGAAAGAAAGAAAACTTTCCCTATATGTAGACAACATGATGGTCATCCACATAGAAAATCCCAAAGAATCCACGAAATGACTTGAAACCAATAAGTGAGTTTAAAAAGGTCACTGAATACAAGGCCAACACACAGAGATGAATTCTATTTTTGTATACTAGTAATAAACAATTGTGAATAAAAATTAAAAGCAATACCATTTACAATATCTCCAAAAATAAAATGCTTAGGTATAAATCTAAAAAAACATGTACAGAATGTGTATGCTGGATGACTATTGAAAAACAGGAGTGAAGCTGGGCATGATGGTATACACCTATAGTTCCAGCTACTCAGGAGGCTAAGGCAGGAGGATCTCTTGAGGCCAGGATATTGAATCCAGCCTGGACAACATAGTGAGACCCTGTCTAGACAAAAAAGAAAAGAAAAGAAAACAGTAGTGGATAGGATAGCAATGGACATGGAGTGTGGGTAGAGGGCAGCCTCCGCCAAGCCATCTGCTCCACTCTAGGGAAGCACCCTCTACCTTAAATACCTCATGGATATTGCTCTGACACACAATCTCTGCTTTTGCTTACCTATTCTTCATTTCCGTGCATGGCCTCAGAATGTGTTCAGTCTTGACTGCTAAGTTATCTATTTCCACGATAGTGCTGCATAATAAATTACAGATACAAATACAAATCTCAGTGATGTATAACAATAAACATGTATTTGGTTCACAAATACGTGGTTCAACAATTTAGACTGAACTCAGATGGGGGGATTTCTCTTGTCTTCACTAGGATCACTCTACTATGTGAGAGCTGGCTAGCTTTTTTTTTTTTAAATCATTTTTGTCCAGTCTGATGTATTGTTTGAAAATCATGATATAATTCTGCAGAGATAAACACATAGAGCTTAACATGTTGCGGCAACTTTAAAACATGTCCACAAATTATTTAATTCTTCTTCCATTGAGAAGCATGGCTTATGCACCCTTTCTTTGAACTGGGACAAAACTGTGATTGGCTTGTAGCAAACAGAATGAGACAACTTATCTCAGATACCCTTGGCTGCTGCTGGGGTGACTTCACTCTGCTCCACATATATTTCTTCTTCCAGAGGGCTAGCCTGGGCATGTCCTTGTGGTGAGGGCAGAGGGGAAAGAGCAGAAGTAGATACCTGCAAGTGATTTTTAAAACCTCTGCATGTGTCACATCTGCTAACATCCCATTAGTCAAAGAAAGTTGCATGGCTAAACTCAGAATCAAGGGGCACAGAAATATACTATGTCTCTTCAGTGACAGAAGTCTCAAAGTTACATGTCAAAGGGTATGGATACAGGGAGGAATAAATAATTGTGGCCATTAATGCAATCAATCTGCTAAAACCATGGTGTCAGACTCTCATCTTTGGCATCTTCCCTGGCTCCAATCCATTTGTGACCGCAGTCTTCATTTTTTTGGGGGGAGGGGAGACAGAGTCTCGTTCTGTCACCCTGGGTAGAGTACAGTGGTGTGATCATAGCTTACTGCAACCTCAAACTCCTGGGCTCAAGCGATCCTCCTGCCTCAGCCTCCTGAGTAGCTGGGACCCCAGGTGTGCACCACGACACTGGCTAATTTTTCTATTTCTAATAGAGAAGGGGTCTTGCTCTTGCTCAGGCTGGTCTTAAACTTCTGAGCTCAAGCGATCCTCCCATCTTGGCTTCCCAGAGTGCTAGGATTACAGGCGTGAGCCACCGTGCCCAGACTCAGTCTTCATTCTTGCACATCACCTTGCTATTAATATTATCATTGCCCTCCCCAAAACATCCTTTCAGGATTAGCTCTAGAGCTGCTCTAAGAAACACAGAGATTTCTGAGCCACTTATTTTCATTCCAATCTCACAGCTCTATGCTCTGAAAAGCACTTGGCCTGGGTTAGATTGGTCTAGTTGAGCTGCAGATGAGAAATAAAGGCTGTGCTCATGCCTGAGTGTTCTGGTCTGAACTGTTCTCTGTCACCATATTGCTGAGGTTCCAGAAGCTCAGATGTGATCTTACTTCACTCAGACTTATATACAGCTGTGTTTCCACTGGTAAGGTCCTTTTGAGGATCTGGAGCCAAACACCTCCCTTTGTCATTGAAAAATACTACTGATTTCTAGCTATGTATCTGACCATGATAACTTCTTTCTATGTGCTTTAGATCAGTCACATCTGTGTGTTCTCTCTTTCCATCTGAACCAAATTATTGGCTTTCCTCAATCCTATGACTATGTGAGTCCTAAAGTATCTAAAACACTGTCTTCCTTCCATACCAACTTACCCTAAACTATTGAGCCCAACTTCAGTAAGTACTTAATGTTGGTGAGCACTGTGTTCCAAGCTGATCACCCACAGTATATACCAAAGCCATGTTAGGAGTTGGATGGTGAGACAGGACTCTAAGATCAATCCACAAAATCCAAACAAAGCTAAGTGGAGATTAAAGCTGTGTCAAACCTTGGGCTAACACAGAAAAACACCATGACTGAGCAGGAAATGTATGAATCTAAGACTTTGGGCCCAGTCAAGGTCAAAGTCAATAGAAGATAACATGGAGGTAAAACTCAGGAGTCCAGATAATGTCACGTATTGGGTTCCCTAAGAAGCAGACTCTGAGATGAATTTTAGTATGCACAATATTTATTAAAGAGTGTCCTTGCAAACAACACGTGGGATGGAAAGGGAAAGAAGAAGAACAGGACACAAAAGAAAGTCAGGCTGCAAAATAGGCCCAACAGCCTCAACTAGCCCCACTGGAAATGCTGGAAATAAAATGACCCCTCAGAGTTGTCTAGGATTGGGCCAAAATGGCCAGGCTTATACTCCCCCATCCATCATTCAGTCACCGGATGTGAGTCACTAGGAGGAATGTGACCTTGGACAAGGCGGCTCTGCAACTGAGGGAATCTCTGAAAGGGCTGAGAGCTGAAGGCTGCCTACCCACATCTCTCCTAGCAACTGGAACAACAAGTTCCTCCTTGATGGGTGACCTGAGAGGCATACGACAATGTCCACCACAGACAATGATTCAGAGACTCCCACGTTCCTTTACAAGGCTTAAGTTTCTGCTCTTGCAGGTTTGCCTGAATCAATCTTAAACACGGCCCCGAGCCCAGCCTCTGACAGCAATTCTACTGTGTTCCTTTCATTCATCTCTAAAATTGAAGTTCTTCTCTTTTTTTATCATTTTTGTCCAGTCTGATGTATTTGAGAATCATGATATGATTTTGCAGAGATAAATACATAGAGCTTAACATGTTGTGGTAACTTTAAAACATGTCCACAAATTCTTTGATTCTTCTTCCATTGAAAAGCATGGCTTATGCACCCTTCCTTTGAAATGGGACAAAATTGTGATTGCCTTGTAGCTGATAGAATGAGACAGAAGTGATGCTGTGTGACTTCCAAACCTAGGTCAGAAAAGGCAATGCAGCTTCTGCCTTGTTCCCTGGGACTTTAACTATTGAGGCCTTGACTCGCCATGTAAAATGTCAGACTTTCCTGAGGCCACCATGCTGTAAGGCAGTCCAGGCCACATGAAAAGGTCACATAGAGGAGCTATGGTCAACATCCCCAGCTGAGGTCCCAGCCAAGAGCCAAACACATGAATGGAGACACTTCTATATGATTCCAGCCCCTAGCAGTTGAATCACCTCAGCCATCAAGTCTTCCCAGCTGAGATCCCAGACATCATGGAGCAGAGACAAATGACTCCTACTGTGCTCTGTCTGAATTTCTGACCCACAAAATCAGTGGGCATAATAAAATGGTTATTGTAAGCCACTAAGTTTTGGGATAATTTATCACCAAGCAATGGTAAGCAGAACACACAGGATACAATGCTTACTACAATAACTCATAAATGCTCGGGACTGTCTGTGCATACTTACAGAGTATGCTTTCGTGCATCTTTAGGCTTTGCAGGAACTTGGAAATGACCCAACGAAATTCTCCCTTTTAGAGAATTAAGAAGGAGGATTTCTGGATTAAAAGCATAATTTTTAGGAGTTTACCATGTGCTTAGCTTCAAGAGGCAAGTATGTGACAAATGAAGCCAGGTCATCCTAAAAAGTCTGAGTGAAGACGCCTCAGAGAAGGTGGGAAATTAATCATTAACCACACAAGTTTAGTTCCTGATCCTAAATACTGTGTATATATTTTGCAATTCAATCTGGTTGAGACTGGGTTTTTGTTTCTTTTTGCACTGACCAAACGTAAGATACAGGTTAGCCCAGTTATGTTAGTCATAAAATATATCAAGTCATCTTAGTTAAACAGCTTGTAAAGCTCAGAATTTTCTCTCTATATAAAATAATCTCCTTTAGATAATGTTTCCAGATACCCTCAAATGAGCAGTGCATATCAGTGTTTGAAAAATCCAAATGAAGGAACTCCTTTTATTTTCACAGAAGCTAAGATAATTTATATCATTAACAAACAGAAGTGGTGAGAAATTCCACTTTAGGTTTTAATTAGAATGTAAAGACTCATTGACTGGAAGGAACTGAAAACCACCATCTCGAACAGACCAGAATGTACCCAATGTAACAAGCAACGCCTCCGGAGATTTCAGAGAAAACTTTTCCTAGTGTCCGATATGGCTAAAATTCTGTGGGCTGCGCTAGTTAAAATATCTACTTAATTACCCATAATGTCACCCCTGCTACTAATCAAGTACTTTAAGGAAATTGTTGCAGATCACTTGCCAGAAACATCCCCCAAGGTTTCCATCTGATCTCAGAAGTTTGACTAAACATGAAACCTATGTATTGCAAATAATTTCTCTTCCTACTTGATGACATTGGGGATCATCTCGAGACTACTACAGCAACACAAGTTGAAAGAAGAAAACCCTCAAAGAGTTATTCCCTGTCACTTCAGTCAGTGGCCAGCATTTGCTCCTGAGGTCCTAGGGCTGAGAAAATTAAAAAGAAAAAATATGCATCGAATGCTTAGAGGTGACAGGTACTATTATTACCAAATAGAAGACTAGAGCCAAGAAAGATAAGTAACCTGCCAAAGATCACATAATCAGGAAGGGGCAGGTCCAAACTTTGAGTACAGGCACATTCAACCATGAAGTAACACTGATTCTCGGAACAGAGCTTATAAAAAATTGGGCCTAGAAACAGTAGAAAACGTTTGAATACACAAGCCTATGATTGCCACCTATCACATCCAAGGAAAAACGGAGGAGTCGGGTAGATCATGAGCTGGTTGCTTTGTTTCTTTCTCTTCCATTTCTTCTGTTTCCACCCACCGGTTCTAGCATTTGCCCCTCTACTCCTTGTTAACCTCCTCACCCTCACTTTTCTACTCATCCTTTATGGAATCCACCCACTTACTTTGAGCACAGAGACTCACCAGACTCTGTACTAGTTGCTAGGAGAATTTAACAAGGTAAGGTAGTTTTACAACAGAACTGTGTAAATCGCAAAATGCCATTTACATGTGAAGAATTATTATTCTTTATACCAACTTGATGTCACGTCCTGTTCCACCACCTTGCCTAGAATACCAATTAGTTCTTAAGGAAAAGAAGAGATGGAACCTTATTCTTAGAGCTTTTTTTATTGTGGTAAAATACACTTAACATAAAATTTACCATCTTAACCATTTCTAAGTGTACAGTTCAGTACTGTTAAGTATAATATATTCACATTGTTGTGCAACTGATCTCCAGAACTTTTTCATCTTGCAAAAATGAAACTATGTATCCATTAAACACTTACTCCCTCCCCTCTTCCCCTAGCCCTTGGCAACCACCTTTTACTTTCTGTCTCTATGAATTTGATTACTCCAGGTACATCACATAAGTGGAATCATACAGTATTTGTCCTTTTGTATTTGGCTTATTCACTTAGCATAATGTCCTCAAGGTTCATTCATGTAATAGCATGTGTGAGAATCTCCTCCCTTTTAAAGCTGAATAATATTCCATTGCATGTGTACACCACATTTTGCTTATCCATTCATCAATCCATGAACATTTGGGCTTCTTTCACTTATCCTTAGAGCTTTTTAAAATCAGTGCCACCACCCCCCAGCTCACACAAAAAGAAACGACCCCCACCCTTTCTGACCTACTTCCTACTCTGCACTGTCAGCTGTGTTCAGAGACTGACCCTCCTCCCCACTCTTTCTCCTATACCCTCCTCTTTGCCTTGGGGATGGTTTCACTTCTGTGCCATCCTTCTCTTCTTAGTCTTGGATACATCCTTGCTCCCTATCAATCAACCCTGACTCTTCATTTTACACACTAGACTCTAATCCTGAGCTTCTAGAAGACCTGTCACTGTTTCTTTTTCTGCTGAGAAACACACCATACCCTCTACCGACCGCCCTCAGATGCTGGTTCCTAAGCCGAAAGCCCCACTTTGCAGTCAGTCTATAGGGTCTCTCCAAGTTAGTGAATTCTCCTGGCACAGGCCCCTGCTGCCACCTGCCGGCTATGGTCATTAATGCTTCTATGGGCCTATTTCCTATTCAAGGGACCTGCACAAAAGGAGTTAGTCCTTCTCATCCATGGAATAAGACTTTCAACTACTTAAATTTTTTCCTAACAGTATTTTTACCCTTTTTTTTTGAGACAAGGTCTTTCTCTGCAGCCCAGGCTGGAGTGCAGTGGTGCAGTCATAGCTCACTGTAACCTGGAACACCGGGGCTCAAGTGATCCTCCTGCCTCGGCCTCCCAAGTAGCTGGGACTATAGGCACACACCACTACACCCAGCTAGTTTTTAAAAAATATATTTCATAGAGGTGGAGTCTTGATTTGTTGCCAGGCCAGTCTACAAACTCCTGGGCTCAAGTGATCCTCTCAACTTGGTGTCCCAAGGTGCTGGGTTACAGGCGTGCCTGGCCTACCCTGTTCTATTTTTTAAAGGAAAGGGTCTTTAGCAAATCCATGTGCAAGATGCAGAAAGTCTCATCAGATTTGGCTCATCTCTATTTGGGCACTGCAATTTATAAAAGGATAATATAGTCCCAAAATGTATCTCAGTTTTCATTAGCTTCCCAACAGCAGTTATATTAAACTGAAATAAGTTGAATTATGGATAATATATAAAATACCAAATACCAAGTATTCCTTGAAACATGTAAAATGTTTCAAAAATCTTATTGAAAACATTTCAAAATAAGACAAGATTGTTTATTGCTGTTATTTTAACTTTAACACAGACATAAAAAAAAAATCTTGGGCCGGCAGCAGTGGCTCACACCTGTAATCTCAGAGTTTTGGGAGGCCAAGGTGGGAGGATCGCTTGAGCCCAGGAGTTTGAGGCTGCAGTGAGCTATGATGATACCACTGCACTCCAGCCTGGGTGACAGAGCAAGACCCTGTCTTGAAACAAAACTGCAGAAATACAATAAGAATTACCAACAAGAATTACTTTACAGACTCTGGCCCTTTTGAAATAAGGAGAGCCAACAATGGAGAGAATAGATTTCGTGATTATGGACAAAACTAATTTGTGAATGGGCAAAACTGAAAACACGTAGAGATCCAAGACTGGGTGTTGGAGGGTAAGGGATTAAAATTAAGTGTTGGTGACCACATCTTTATTTTTATGTGTTTCACCCCCCTGGGTTCCTGGTTTGCCTTCCCATGTCACACTGAATTTGCTGTCTCCAGCACATGTACATCCATCCATCCTGTCAGGTCATGATAGGTGAGGTCAGTAGTGCTAGGATGATATTTTTTTAAGGGCAGTGTATGAGTTGGGAAGAGAGGTGGATGTCGAAATGGATGGCAGAGTCTGAGTGATGTTCTGGGGATTCAGCCTTGAGAAAGATAGTAGCTTTTTTTGGTTAGGGGGAAGAAATCTGGAAGGAGCTCGGTTATTGTCAGTGATGGTTTCAGAATTTTTGATAGGAGTCTATCTACAGTGGCAACCTGTGGTTAAGGAAGGTTTCTTAGGGATCCATTTTGTAGCTGCATGTGTCTAACAATTTACATAAAACTGAGAAAATGATGGAATTGAAATGTTCCTAACACAGAGAAATGTTAAATGTCTGAGATGATGGAGACTCCATTTACCCTGATTTGATTAATTCACATCATATGCCTGTGTGAAAACATCACATGTACCCTATAAAGATATACAACTATTATGTACCCATAATAATTAGAAAGAGTTTTTTAAAAAATACTGAGAAAATGTTGATTACCATTCAAACAATGGGGGGAGGGGCTGATCAAGATTGTAGGGGGGCTTCAAGTCCTCGTTCATCATGGCATTTTGCTGCATTCTGCTCTGGTAGGAGGTAGAGGTGATAAGACAGTTCCAGACAAGGGGTGAAATATCTCTGGATGTATGGAGACCTCTCTCTTAGCTAGGCTGAACCAAAGAAATAAGTGAAAATTACATAAAACTTCTATTGTCTGAAGCCTTATCACTCTGCTGGGACTCTGGAACCACATCAAGATTGTGAGTGAGGAATCAATCTACAGATATTGCCCTCAAAGGCGAGAAAATCAGGTCTTTAGTAAATGTTGTCACACAAATGCCATGATAGAGTTGATACTTTCAGGTGGAGGGGCCAGGTAGATCAGCCCATGCATTGTCAGCTGAACTTCTTGGTCTTACCATAAGAGTCTGGTGATGGGAATGTTAAATTGTTTGCATTGACATATGTCCATGCTACCAGCGGAAAACAGATGCTAGTAGGCTGAATCAATGCAAAACATCTCAAGAAATTCTGTCAAATCCTAATAAAATAAGAGCAATTATTAATCAAATTTAATAGCACAAAACATCTTAATCCCTGGTCAATGACTTAATAGTGATTTTGAGCACTTACTAAGTACTCTGCTTTAGCATACATTGTTTCATTTAATCCTCACAACAATCCTATAAAATCTGTAGCACACCATACAATCATCATCAGCATCATCCCCATTTTACGTAGGAGGAAAATGGAGTGAAGGAACACTGACTTGCCTGTGGTCACGAGATTCCTGAGATTCAATCCCTGGCACTCTGACCTCAGAGTTCATGCTCAAACACCGTGCTATTTTGCTTTTTGTGGCCCCCATTATTACTTATAAAACTGTAAATGTACTTTAACTGTTTATTATAATAAAATTTCTACATGTGCACCTCACTTTGGAATAAGTATATATATGGTGACACTGTTGGTTACTTACCCAGCCTCCATCTCTTATCCCATTTCTTGAAGAAACCTCAATTTTATTTAAGTATCTGCCTCTCCATTTGTTCAGCCCTTATAATTTGGGTGAAGGTGATGCCAGCTCAACCTGAGGGGTGGGTCCCGAGAAGTCTAGGCCAGTTGTGGTAATCCCATTGCCCTTACCAGGGATGCAAAATCCCAGGCTCCAACCAATCAATCCAGCATTTCCCTTGGAAACTGTTATTGCTCCAGAGGTTGGTTCTTTACTCAAACTGGGCCAAAAAGTGTCAAATAGAGAACATTTATTCTTTGGTTTACTTATAAATTTCTTCTCTCTCTCCCTCTCCCTCTCCTTCTCCCTCTCCTTCTCTCTGTCCCTCCTTATCCCTCTTTCTCACCCCCTCACCTCTCTGTCTCTATCTCTGTCTCTCTCTTTCACACACACATGTGCATACACACATACACCGCTGTGAAAATGAGATTGCTTCTTGCACCAACCATGCCAAGAAAGAGGTGAAAAACCAAACCTATTCCACCCATTCCTACTGTGAGTTTTGCAATGGTTACAGATAAAGAAAACTGCAGGCCGGGCGCGGTGGCTCACGCCTGTAATCCTAGCACTCTGGGAGGCCGAGGCGGGTGGATAGCTCAAGGTCAGGAGTTCGAAACCAGCCTGACCAAGAGCGAGACCCCGTCTCTAAAAAAAAAAAAAAAAAAAAAAAAAAAAGAAAACTGCAACCCAGAACAAGACCAAAGTCATGTACCCCTCTCTTCTCCTTGCTGTGACAATTTCAGTTCTGCTTTGGCTCAGGGAGTTGCCTAATTTTGAGGTGCTGCCTGATGTACATTGGCTGTATAAAGCCTTTAGTCTCTATTGGAATCATTTTATTTATTTTTGTCACTATGCAGCTGTCCCAACATAACGTATTATATATTCCATTCAGTAGTATTCCAAAGAATGGGGATGGGAGCAGTCCACTCAGCAGCTGGAGTAGGGGGAGAATTTTATCACTGACATTGTTTAGAATCACTGATGCCTGATGATGATAAAAAGCAGACTGATTTAGTCAGCTGTATTATCTTTTTAAAATTCTCTATAGCAGCGAGCTTCCTTATTGCCTATGCTGAAGGTAAGCCATTACCACTGTCCCTCCTCCTCACTTGGTATCCCACTAGGTCCATCTTTTTTTCTACTGGTTCAATTATTATATGTCAATTTCCATCCCTAGGTTTTCTCTTATTCTATTGGTCTGTCTATTCATATGCCAGTTCCACTCTTAAGGCTTTATAATGTTTTAATATCTGATAATTCTGGTTCCTCTATGATTGCTCTTCTGTTTTTCAGACTTTTCTGGCTACTTTTTTCCACATGAATTTCAGAATCAGTTTGTTTAGTTGTGACTTATGGTTTCAACTATAATTTTAATCAAGTTTGAATTACAATATTTGAAGCCTATAGTCCTTTATTTGACATTACAAAGTCTTTCATCTACCAAGGTTTAGGGAAATTTCTCATTCTTTTTATTATGATTTAAAAATTTTTAACTTTAGTTGTTCTTTGAATAGGTGATCGGTATAATTTGAATGTTTGTGTTCCCTCCAAAATTCATGTTGAAACTTAATCCCCAATGCAACAGTATTAAGAGGTGTGGCCCTTGAGAGGTAATTAAGTGGGCACGAGGTTGAAGGAAGCTCTCTTCTTGCCCTTCTGCTTTCTATTAGGTTGGTGCAACAGTAATTGTGGTTTCTGACCAGTGACTTTTTTTTTCCAGCATATTATGGGGGTACAAATGTTGAGGTTACATATATTTCCCTAGCCCCCACTCCCACCTCGAGTCAGAGCTTCAAGCATGCTCATCCCCCAGTTGGTGCGTATCACACTCATTATGTATGTATATACCCATCCCCTCCCCCCCACCTGCCCAACACCCAATAGATGTTATTCCTATATGTCCACTTAGGTGTTGATCAGTTAATACCAATTTGCTGGTGAGTACATGTGGTGCTTGTTTTTCCATTCTTGGGACACTTCACTTAATAGAAAAGGTTCCAGCTGTATCCAGGAATATACAAGAGGTGCTATATCACCGTTGTTTCGT
>VBSM01001483.1:3517838-3534356 GCA_008086735.1 Cheirogaleus medius | reverse complement strand
CTTTGTCAAAGATTAGGTGGCTATATGAGGATGGTTTTATATCTGGGTTCTCTGGTCTGTTCCACTAGTCAATGTCCCTGTTCTTGTGCCAATCCCAAGCTGTTCTAATTACTATAGCCTTGTAGTATAGTTTGAAGCCTGGTAAATTGATACCTCCCATTTTGTTTTTATTGCCTAAGATTGATTTTGCTATACGGGGTCTTCTCTGATTCCATACAAAGCATAAAATTATTTTTTCTATATCTGTGAAAAATGATGATGGTATTTTAATAGGGATTGCATTGACTCTGTAGGTCACTTTGGGTAGTATAGACATTTTAACAGTGTTGATTCTGCCAACCCATGAGCATGGTATGCTCTTCCACCTGTTTACATCCTCTGCTATTTCCTTCTTCGGTGTTTCGTAGTTCCTCCTGTAGATGACCAGTGACCTTTTAATCATTATAACTAGGCTCAATCACATCTGTATTAATCAAAATAGGAACCATTACAATCAACACATTTTTGCCAACAAGAAATAAATTTGTTTATTCCTGTAGCATAAAAATCCATGCTTTGGGATTTGACGAACTCTTGGAAAGCATTTTCTGCATCCTGCTGGTTGTGAAAGTGTTTTCCCTGCAAAAAGTTGTCAAGATGCTAGAAGAAGTGGTAGTCAGTTGGCGAGAGGTCAGGTGAATATGGCAGATGAGGCAAAACTTCGTAGCCCAATTCGTTCAACTTTTGAAGAGTTGGTTGTGTGATGTGTGGTTGGGCACTGTTGTGGAGAAGAATTGGGCCCTTTCTGTTGTCCAATGCTGGCTTCAGGCATTGCAGTTTTCAGTGCATCTTACGAATTTGCTAAGCATACTTCTCAGATGTAATGATTTTGCTGAGATTCAGAAAGCTGTAGTGGATCAGACCAGCAGCAGACCACCGGACAGTGACCATGATCTTTCTTTGGTGCAAGTTTGGCTTTGGAAAGTGCTTTGGAGCTGATTGTCACAGGTTGTCGTATAAAATCCACTTTTCGTTGCACATCACAACCTGATTGAGAAATGATTCATTGTTGTTACGAACAAGAAGAGAAGACGACACTTCAAAATGATGATTTTTTTTTTTATTTTAGGTCAGCTCATGAGGCACCCTCTTATTGAGCTTTTTCACCTTTCCAATTTGCTTCAAATGCCTAATGACCATAGAATGATCAATCTCTAGTTCTTCGGCAACTTCTCATATAGTTGTAAGAGGATCAGCTTTGATGATTTCTCTCAATTGGTCATTGTCAACTTCCCATGGCCAACCACTGTGCTCCTCATCTTCAAGGCTCTCATCTCTTTTGCAAAATTTCTTGAACCACCACTGCACTGTACGTTTGTTAGCAGTTCCTGGGCCAAATGCGTTGTTGATGTTGTGAGTTGTCTCCACTGTGTTATGACCCATTTTGAACTTGAATAAGAAAATCACTCAAATTTGCTTTTTGTCTAACATCATTTCCATAGTCTAAAATAAATATAAAATAAACAGAAAGTAATAAGTCATTAGCAAAAACACATAAAATGAGAAACGTGCATTAAAATGATGTATAATATAACCA
Source organism: Cheirogaleus medius (assembly GCA_008086735.1). Taxonomy (NCBI): domain Eukaryota; kingdom Metazoa; phylum Chordata; class Mammalia; order Primates; family Cheirogaleidae; genus Cheirogaleus; species Cheirogaleus medius. The sequence continues at coordinate 3,532,780 of VBSM01001483.1, read as the reverse complement.
TATTTATTTAAGAATGTATTCCAATATCAAACAGCAAATTTCAATAATTCTAAAACCACACTTACTTTTGAACCAAACTTAAACCATGTGAGGACACAGCACCAAATTGCCATTTTGGAAGCAAAGAGCAACCCTCACCAGATACCAATGCCAGTGCCTTGATCTTGGACTTCCCAGCCTTCAGAACTATAAGAAATAAGTATTTGTTCTTCATAAATTACTCAGTCTCAGGTATTTGGTTATAGCAGAACAAATGGACAGTGAAATACTCAAGTGGTACAAAATTCAAAAGGAACAAACAGGTTTATAGTTAAAAGTCTCCTTCCCACCCCTGTCTCCCAGACACCTAGTTCTCTTGCCATGAGACAATCTATGTTGCATTTAAGATAGCACCTGGCACATAAGGACCACACAACAAATATTAGTAATAAGAGAATAATAATTACTACATCATTTTGTAATTGTCTGTTTTCCCCTCTAGACTGAAAGCTCTGTGAGGGACCATACTTTGTCCATTCTTGTATCCCCAGGGTCTAGCATAGTAGGTATACTTAACAAAAACTGTTGAATACATGCATGAATTAATCTGCAAGGGAGTACATCAACTTATTAGTGATGTGACATAAATGAACAGAACTGCTACACATATGTGGATTGGTATTGACCTCTTATTCTTTAAGAACAGAGCTTCAGGTATTTGTTAGCTAATTTATTACAACAATGTGGTGAAGTTGTCTCAGGATCCTGATTAGATGGGATCATAGGAAGTGTTGAACCTGATTTTTTGATTATGGCTTTTTGACCTTGACTTTTTTCTTCCAACATAGAAGCTATAGTTGGGATCTCAGTTAATTCTTCTCTGAAAAGGCTACATAGATCTCTTAATTTTATCATATGTAAGGGCTTCATCTTTAACTCACATCATTTAACTGTTTATAAAACGGGGTATTGTGATTAGGGGGAAGGCATTGTAGTGGGGGTTTTTGTTTGTTTTCTGCAGAGAAAAGACAATTTTCTATTTACCATTTCCACTTTAAGCTTCTGCAAGACTCTGTTTTTGTTTTTGACAAAAAGCATGAACAGCTGCTGGTAGTCAAGGAGATGAGATCATTACTGCAGTCTGAGCATTGAAAACATCCAGATGTGTCATATTATTAATTAATCTGCTGCATTGTTTTTCCATCTCATCTTCAAACACAGTCCCTTGCTACCCTGGTTATTAACAACTAGTATAATTTATCCCTCAGAGGCCCTCAGAGTGACATAATTGTATTTTCAAAAACAGAACTACAAAACAAGACAGGAAAGTATATATTTTATAACCAGAGCCTACTTATAAGGTTAAATAATCAAGTGTTTTAACTGAAATTTAATAGTGATTTACAACTTAACATGTAACTTATGTAACATGAAAAAAAACTATATGAGACGGAAATTATTGTGGTTTTGTTTTTGTTTTTACAAAATGAACCTCAACTTCTCCACACTATAGTCATTATTCCCACCTCCTCTCTTTCCAGTCTCTGTTGAACACACTCCAGTCAGGCTTTTGTATTTCCTTCTACACCAGAACTGCTCTTGTCTAAGTCCCTAACAACCTCCATGTAACCAAATCCCATGGTCACTTCAGTCTACATGAAAGACTTTCTTCCTTTGACCTCTGGACTCTTTTACTTCACCGATTATTCCTAATTAGTTTTTATTGAACTTTTTATTTTGAAATGATTTAGGACTTACAAGAAGTTGCAAAAAATACTACAAAGAGGTCCCACATACCCTTTACCCAGATTTTCCATAAAGATAGCTTCTGACATAACCATAGCATATAATCAAAACCAGGAAACTGACATTGGTACAATACTCTTAATGAAACTACAGACCATATTTGGATTTTACCCGTTTTTACATGTGTTTATTTTGCAGAGATAGTGTATAGTATAAATTCATATAACCACTGCCACCACAATCAGGACACATAACTGTTTCATTGCCACAGAGAAACTTCTCCCTGCTACTCATTTATAGTTATACCCTACTCCTAGCCTCTGCCAACCACTAATCTGTTCTCATCATTAAAATTTTGTCATTTGAAGAATGTCATATAAATTGAATCTTTTGAGATTGCCTTTCTTTTCACTCAGCATAATAACATGAGAAAACATGAGAAAAAAACAATTCAAGTTGTTACATGTATCAACAGTACTTTCCTTGTTCTGCCTGAGTAGTATTCCATTGTATGGATATACCAGTTTGCTTATCTATTTGTCCATTAAAGGATATTTGGCTTGTTTAAAGTTTTTGGCTATTACAAATAAAGCTATTATACATCATTTTTCTCAGGCTACTTTCGATAATTTTTTTATCATTAGCTTTTTTTTTGTCATTAGCTTCCACAAATTTGATCGTGATATGTCTGATTGCGGATTTCTTTAGCTCTATGCTGTTAGGGTTTGCTCACCTTCTTTAATTTTTAGGTTTATGTCTTTTACTAAATTTTATTACTGTCCCATTGGTCCCTGAGGCTCATTATTTTTCTATGTATTTTCTCTCTCTTGTTTATATTGGATAATTCTTATTGATCTGTCTTTAAGTTCACTGATTCTTTCTTCATTTGGCTATTGAACCCATCAAATGAGTTTTTTACTTCAGTTATTGCATTTTATAGCTCTAAACTTTCCATTTGGTTCATTTCTATATCTTCTTTTTCTTTGCTGAGACTTTCTATTTTTTCATTAGTTTCAAGAATGTTCGTGATTGTTTATTGGAGCACTTTTATGGTAGGTACTTTGAAATTTTTGTCAAATAATTCCAACATCTGTGTCATCTCAGTGTTGATAACTGTTAATTGCCTTTTCTCATTGAAGTTGAGATTTTCATATTTCTTGATATGATGAGTAATTTTTATTATATCCTGGACAGTTTGAGTATTATTTTATGAGACTCTGATTCTTATTCAAATCTTCTACTATAGCAGGCAGTCAACCAGTATGGGTTAAGAGTACATATCTTGGCCCACTTTTGTGGGCTGTGGTCCAAATACACTTCAGGTTTCAAAGCCTTTGCAGTACTATTTCAGTCTGCTCATGTGTGTGCTACCCAGAGGTCAATCTGGAACCTGGGTGGTGTTCCAGACTGGTGTTCAGTTCTGAAGCTTTTTGCTGTGTTGCTCCTGGTCAGTTTCACACATGAACTGCTTAGAGGTCTGCCCAGGATTTCATACACAGATTTTAAAAATCACTTTCTTTAGCTCCTTTCTCTCAGTAATCCTCGTTCTGCTTTCTAGTTGAGAGGGGGAGGAATGTGGCTTTATTTGTGGTGTTTACCTGGAATAGGGCAGGTATAATTAAAATGTCTTTGTCCTGCTGAGCTGCCCTTTTCCTGGTCTTTTGGCAAAGGAGAGTAGTCTTTTCTTGGGGCATTTTTTTTGTCTGTGCCCATTGACATTTCTAGATTGTGGGCCTCTCCAGGGCCTAGGCCATGATATATAGGAAACAAAACAAAACAAAACAGGGAACTTACCACTGGATTGTTCATTACATCCCAAGATTCCCAATCATTCTCCCTTCTTTTCTCCATATTTCAGAGTCTTCTGATGGTTGCTTTACCAATTTTGTCCAGATTATTTTTAATTAATGGGAGGAATAGAATGGAATATGTTTGCTCCATCTTCTTTGGAACCAGAAGCCCATTAGCAGCTTTTGTTGTTGCCTTTCCCTCATATTCCCCAAGGCTCCCTCTACAGACCTCTTTTTTCTGTAGCTACATTCATCCCTAACTGATCTCATCAAATACTGTGACTTTAATTACCATCATAAGTAGCTCTCAAATAAGTACCTTCAGCCATGACCACTTTCTTGAACCCCAGACTCATATTCAACCACCTTAGTTGTCCAATATACACCTCAAACTAAACACTTGCAGGACCAAATTAATTTTTTCTGCCCAAACTTGCTCCTTCCTCATTCTTACTCTTCTTAGTAAGTAGAAACATTATTCTGCAGGTGCTTAGATCATTTTTGATTCCTCTCTTTTCCTCCTACCCCAGTCCAATCCACCAGTACTTCTTGTTGGCTCTACCTTCAAAATTAAACCAAAATTCAACCACTTTTCATCATTTCCACAGCTACCTTCCTGGTCCAACCTAATATCCTTTCTTACCTGAATTATTGGGGTAGTATCTAACTGGTTGCCCTGCTTTCATTCTTGTCTTCTGTGCATTTTGTTTTCCATTTCAAAGCAAGCCTTTTTACATGTAAATCAGATCATATCATACCTCTGCTCAAAACTTCCTGAGTCAAACTCAGAGTCTTTATCATGCCCCTACCTAACATGGTGCTGCCACTCCTCTGCCTAGATTACCTATCAATCTCCTTCTTGCCCACTGTGCTCTAGACACACTGGCTTTTGTGCTGTTCTTAGAACATGCCAAACATTTCCTACCTTTCAGTGTCAGTACTTGGTGTTTCCTCTACATGGAATGCACTTGTTGCAGATTACCAAATGGTCTGATCCCTCACTGCCCTCAAGTTTCAGCTCAAATGTCTCCTTATCAGAGGGGCCCTCCCTGACCATCCTCTCTGAAATAGTCCCCTTACCTCTCTCTGTCTCTTTGTCCTCATTTATTTTTCTCCTGAGCATTTGTCTTGGTTATCAAGAAGTTTATTTGGCTCATGGTTCTGCAGACTGCACAAGAAGTATTATGCCAGCATCTGCTTCTGGTGAGGGCTTCTGGGAACTTCCAATCAAGGCAAAGTCAAAGGGGGAGCAGGCGTGTCACATGGCGAGAGAGGAAGCAAGAGCGGGAGGAGGCGGTACCAGGTTTCTTTAAACAACCAGCTCTCCCATGAACTAATAAAGTGAGAACTCATTATCGTAGAGAGGGCACCAAGCTATTCATGAGGGATCCCCCAACCCACAAACCTCCTACCAGGCCCCACAACACTGGGGATCAAATTTCAGCATGAGATTTGGAGGTGCCAAACATCCAAGCCATATCACAAGCCATTCCAAAACTCAGTGGCTTAAAACAACAACCACCTTATTTACTCACAATTTTGTGGGATATAAGTTCAGGCATTCTGGAGCCTCAGTTGTGATGGATTTAGTGTATAGGGCATCACTTCTTGCTGTTATCTGGGTTCCTCAGGTCTCCTCCATGATGGACTCTCCACATGGATAGCTTGGGATTCCACACTGCAAAGTGGTCTCGGGATAGTTGAGTTTCTTACACGGTGACTGGCTTCTTCCTTAGATGAAATGAAAATTGCCAGGCTTTTAAAAAAGTAGGCTCAGACTGATATGGCAACACTTCTGTAACATAATCTTGGTCAAGGAAAAAATCAAGTCCAGCCCAAATAGAAGGAAAGAGAAAATAGATTCCACCATTTGGTGTAAGGAACAGCATACATGTGCAGGGAGGGAAGGAATTGATGATAGCCATGGCTATCAATGGAGACTGTTTACCACAGCACTTATCACCACTTGCCATTATTCATATTTGTTTATACCACTAGGATATAAGGTCCATGAGAGCAAGAGGTTATCTGTATAAATCACTCTTATATCCCCAGTGCCCAGAACAGTACCTGGCACATAGTAGGTACTCAATTATTTTGTTAATAAATTCTATTCAAGAGCTAAACTTTGGTGATTCCTTACTCACAAAACCTGAATTATGGAGAGAGAGGGTGGAGCAAGATGGCTGAATAGAAACCTCCAGCAATAGTCCCTCTATATGAACACCGAATTCAACAACTATCTACGCAAGCAAGCACCTTCAGAAGAACACAAAATCAGGTAGGCGATCACAGTACCTGGTTTTAACATTATATCAAGGAAAGAGGCACTGAAGAGGGCAGAAAAGACAATCTTGCATTGCTTATGCCACCCCTCCACCATCCCCCAACAGTGTCACACCAGCACACCCAGAGCAGACAGAATCTGTGTGTACAGGGGGAGGTAAAGTGATTGTGGGACTTTGCATTGGTACTCAGGGACACCTTGACACAGGAGAACACAACGCAGGGCAGAATTCTGCCAGTGCCCACAGAGGGAGCATTTAGACCAGCCCAGGCAGAGGGAAATCCTCCACCCTGAAATCCAAGTTCCAGCTAGCCCCACCACCAGCTGACAAAAAGCAGCCTAGATCCAGGACTAAACTCGTGAAGCAGTCAGGCCACAAAGGCTGTAGTCTTTGGGCAATTCCTGCAGCTGTGCTGGCTCAAAGCCAGTGGACTTGGAGTACACATGACCCAGTGAGACACCAGCGGTGGCCAAGCCAGTGCCTCTGTCACCCCTCCCTTACCTACAGGCAGTGTGGCTCAGATAGACTCTTCTTCCACTTGGGGAAATGAAAGGGAAGAGTTCAGGGGACTTTGTTTTGTAACTTGGGTACCAGTTCAGTCACAGTAAAATAAAGTACCAAGTAGACTCCTTAGTTCTTGGACAGCACTTCTGGACCCACTCTGGGTCAGAAGGAAACATGCTGCCCTAAAGGAAGGACCCAGTCCTGGTGGGATTCACCACCTGCTGACTAAAGAGCCCTTGGGCTTTGAATAAACATCAGAGGTAGCCAGGCAACAGTCACCATGGGCTTTGGGTGAGACTGTGCTGGCTTCAGGTGTGACCTAGTGCTGGTGGCCACAAGGGAGTTTCCATATCACTCCTCCCTCAACTCCAGCAGCCCAGCACAGAGAGCAAGGGAAGAAAGTGAAAAACTTTGCCTAGTAATCCAGGGAATTCTCCCATATCTTAACAAAGTCCACCAAGGCAATACCATAAGGAGTCTACAAGAGTCACAGCATTACTGGGGATGGGGCACCCACAGTGCTGATATGATTGCAGTGACCAAAGACTTAGACCACAACAATCAATTCCCTTTGAATATCTGGAAAGCCTTCTCAAGAAATACAGGTTCAAACAAGCCCAAACTATGAAGATTAAAATAAATACCTAACTCTTCAATGCCTATTGACAAACATCCACAAGCATCAAGAACATCTAGGAAAACATGACCTCACCAAATGAACTAAATAAGGTACCCGTGACCAATCCTGGAGTGATGGAGGTAGGTGACCTTTTAGACAAAGAATTCAAAATAGCTGTGCTGAAGAAGCTCAAGAACTTCAAGACAACACAGAGAAGCAATTCAAAAGTCTATTGGAAAAATTTAACAAATTTTTTAATTTAAAAAATCAAGCATAAATTCTGGAGTTGAAGAATTCGATTGATAAGCTGAGAAATGTATCACAGGCTCTCAACAGCAGAATTGATCAAGCAGAAGAAAGAATTAGTGAGCTTGAAGACAGGCTATTTGGAAATATATAGTCAGAAGAGAAAAAAGAAAAAAAGAATAAAAAAGAATGGAGCATGCCTACAAGATGTAGAAAATAGCCTCAAATAAGCAAACCTAATAGTTATTGGCCTTAAGGACGAGGTAGAGAGAGAAATTGACATATAAAATTTATTCAAAGAAATAATAACAGAAAACTTTCCAAACCTGGAGAAAGATATCAATATTCAGGTACAAGAAGGTCATAGAACACCAGCAGATTTAACCCAAACAAGACTACCTCAATGTACTTAATAATTAAGCTCCCAAAGGTCATGGATAATGTAAATGTCCTAAGGGAAGCAAGAAAAAAGAAAAAAATATATAAAAGAGCTCTAAAATGTCTGGCAGCAGACTTCTCAGTGGATACCCTACAGGAGAGAAGGTCATGACATATTCAAACTCCTGAAGGAAAAAAAACCTTAGCACTAGAATATTATATCCTGCAAAAATATCCTTCAAATATGAAGGAGAAATAAAGACTTTCCCAGACAAATAAAAGCTGAGGGATTTCATCAATACCAGACCTGTCCTACAAGAAATATTAAAAGGAGTTCCTGAAATATGAAAGAAAAAGACATTGATGAACAATAAGAAATCATCTGAAGGTATACAAGTCACTGGTAACAGTAAGTACACAAATACAGAATACTGCTGTAATTGCAGTGTATAACCCACTTACATCTTGAGTAGAAAGCTAAAAAGCAAACCTATTGAAAATAACTACAGCAACTTTTTGAGAGATAGGTAACATAAAAAGACATGGATGGAAACAAGAAAAAGTTAAGAAGTGGAGGTGGAGATGTAGTTAAAGGGTAGAATTTTGGTTAGATTTCTCTTTGCTTGTTTATTTGTTTGTTTGTAGGCAGAGTTGTCATATGTCTACAATAAGTGGTTATAAAATGTTTTCTGCAAGCCTCATGGTAACCTCAAATTAAAAACCCTACAACAGATACACAGAAAATAAAAAACTAAAAATTAAAAAATACTACCAGAGAAAATCACTTTTAACAAAGGAAAACAGGGAAGAAGGAAGGAAGGAAGGAAGGAAGGAAGGAAGGAAGGAAGGAAGGAAGGAAGGAAGGAAGGAAGGACTACAAAACAACCAGAAATCAAATAACAATATGGCAGTAGTAAGTCTTTGTCTATCAATAATATAATAACATTGAATGTAAATGGACTAAACTCTCCAAACAAAAGACATAGAGTTGCTCAATGGATTAAAAAAACAAGAACCAACTACATGTTGTCTGAATGAAACCCACTTCACCTATAAAGACACACATAGACTGAAAATAAAGGAATGGAAAAAGATGTTTCATGCAAATAGAAATCAAAAAAGAGCAGGAGTAGCTATACTTTTGTCAGATAAAATAGATTTTGAGACAAAAACTGTAAAAAGAGACAAAGGAGGTCATTATATAATGATAAAGGGGTCAAGAGGATATAACAATTCTAAATATATATGTGCCCAACACTAGAGCACCCGGATACATAGAGCAAATATTATCAGAGCTATAGAGAAAGAGAGAGAGAGACCCCAATACAATCATTGCCAGAGACCTCAAAACTCCAGTTTCAGCATTGGACAGATCATCCAGACAGAAAATAAACAAAGAAACACTGGACTTAACCTGCACTATAGACCAAATGGACCTAATAGATATTTACAAAATGTTTCATCCAACATCTTCAGAATTCATGTTCTTCTCCTTAGCTCATGGATCATTCTCATATGTTTTGGATTTCTCCCTGACCATATGTTAGGCCACAAAACATGTCTTAAATGATTTTTTTAAGTAGAAAAGCTTCAAATAAACAACCTAAAAACGCATCTCAAAGAACTAGAAAAATAAGAGCAAACCAAACCCAAAATTAGTAGAATAAAAGAAATAATAAAGATCAGAGCAGAAATAAATGAAATTTAAAACAAAAAGAATACAAAAGATCAACAAAACAAAACGTTGTTTTTTTGAAAAGATAAACAAAATTGATACACCTTTAGCTAGACTAAGAAGAAAAGAGAGAAGACCCAAGTAAATAAAATCAGAGATGAAAAAGGAGACATTACAGCTGATACTGCAGAAATCCAAAGGATCATTAGATACTACTATAAGCAAATATATCCCAATAAATCAGAAAACCTAGAAGAAATGGATAAATTCCTAGACACATACAACCTATAAAGATTGAACCAGGAAGAAATCCCAAACCTGAATAAACCAATAACAAGTAATGAGATAGAAGCAGTAATAAAAAGTCTCCCATCAAAGAAAAGCCCAGGACTCGACGACTTCACTGATGAATTCTACCAAACATTCAAACAAGATCTAATACCAATCCACATAAACTATTTCAAAAAATCAAGGAGGCAGGAATACTCTCAAACTCATTCTAGGAGACCTGTATCACCCTGATACCAAAATCAGAAAAAAACACAACAAAAAAAGAGAAAACTATAGGTCAATATCTCCAATGAACATAGATGCAAAAATTCTCAACAAAATACTAGCAAACTGAATTCAACAGCACATTAAAAAGATTATTCATCGTGATCACATGGGATTCGCCCCAGGGATGCAAGGATGGTTCAACATATGCAAATCAATCAATGTGATACATAATATCAACAGAATGAAGGACAAAACTATATGATCGTTTCAATGGATGCTGAAAAAGCATTCAATAAAATTCAACATCCCTTAATGATGAAAACTCTCAAAAAACTGAGTGTGTAAGGAGCTTACCTCAGCACAATAAAAGCCATATATGACAGACTCACAGCTAGTATCATACTGAATGGGGGAAAACTGAAAACATTTGCTCCAAGATCTAGAACAACACCAGGATGCCCACTTTCACCACTGTTATTCAACATAGTCCTGAAAGTCCTAGTTAGAGCAACTAGACAAGAGAAAGAAATAAAGTTTATTCAGATTGGAAAGGAAGAAGTCAAACTAGCCTTGTTTGCAGACAATATGATCTTATATCTAGAGAAACCTAAAGACTCCATAAAAACACAATTAGAACTATTAAATAATAAACAAATTCAGTAAAGCTGCAGGATACAAATCAATGTTAGACTCCACAAAAACACTATTAGAACTATTCAATAATACAAATTCAGTAAGGTTGCAGGATACAAAATCAGCATACAACATCAGTAGCATTTCTTTTTTTTTTTTTTTACATCAGTAGCATTTCTATATGTCAACACTAAACAATCTGAAAAAGAAACTAAGAAAGTAATCCCATTTACAGTAGCTATGAATAAAATAAAATACCTAGGAATAAATTTAACCAAAGAAGTGAAAGATCTCTATAATGAAAACTATAAAACATTGATGAAAGAAATTGAAGAGGACACACAAAAAAAATGGAAAGATAGTGTCCATGCTCTTGGATGGGAAGACTCAATATTGTTTAAATGTCCATACTACTCAAAGCAATCTACATATTCCATGCAATCCCAATCAAAATACCAATGACATTCTTCACAGAAATAGAAAAAATAACCCTAAAATTTATATGAAACCACAAAAGACCCTGAATAGCCAAAGCTATCCTGAGCAAAAAGAACAAAACTGGAGTACTCATATTATCTGACTTCAAATTATACTATAGAGCTGTAGTAACCGAAACAGCATGGTACTAGCATAAAAGCAGACACATAGACTAATCAAACAGAATAGAGAACCCAGAAATAAATCCACACATCTATAGTGAACTTAACTTTGACAAAGGTGCAAAGAATATACAGTGGCGAAAGGATAGTCTCGTCAATAAATGGTGCTGGGAAAACTGGATATCCATATGCAGAAGAATGAAACTAGACCCTTATTTCTCACCATATACAAAAATCAAATTAAAATGGATTAAAGACTTAAATCTAAGACCTGAAACTATGAAACTACTAAAAGAAAACATTGGGGAAATACTTTAGGATGTTGGTCTAGACAAGGACTTCTTGAGTAATACCCCCAAAGCACAGGCAAACAAAGCAAAAATTGGACAAATGGGATCACATCAAGCTATAAAGCTACTGCAAAACAAAGGAAACAATCAACAAAGTGAAGAGACAACCCGCAGAATGGGATAAAACATTTACAAACTACCTATCTGACCAGGGATTAATAACTAGAATATATAAGGAGCTCCAACAGCTCAATAGGAAAAAAAAATCAAGTAATCCAATTAAAATGGGCAAAGGATCTGCTAGACATTTCTCAATACAAGACATTCAAATGGCCAAGAGGTATATTACAAAATGCTCAACATCATTAGTCATCAGAGAAATGTGAATCAAAACTACTATGAGATTTCATCTCACCCCAGTTAAAATGGCTTTTATCAAAAAGACAGGCAATAATGAATGCTGGAGAAGATGTGGAGAAAGTGGAAGCCTCATACACTGGTGGGAATGTAACTTAGTGCAACCACTATAGAAAACAGTACGGAGATTCCTCAAAAAACTAAAAATAGAACTACCATATGACCCAGCAATCTCACTGCTGGGTATTTATCCAAAGGAGGGGAATTCAGTACATCAAAAAGATATCTGCACTCCCATGTTTGTTGCAGCATTTTTCACAGTAGCCAAGATTTGGAATCAACCTAAGTGTCCATCAATGGATGAATGGATAAAGAAATTGTGGTACATATATACAATGGAATACTATATAGCCACAAAAAATAATGAAATCCTGCCATTTGCAACAACATGGATGGAACTGGAGAACATTTTGTTAAGTGAAATAAGCCAAGCACAGAAAGACTAATCTCACATGTTCTCACACATATGTGGGAGCTAAATATTAAAAACATTTGATTTCATGAAGACAGGGAGTAGAATGATGATTACCAGAGATTAGGAAGGGCAGCGGGGGAGGGGTGATAAAGTAAAGATGGTTAATGGTTGCAAATATATAGTTAGTCGGATAGAATGAGCAATATTTGATAGCACAACAAAGTAAATATAATCAACAATAAGTTAGGATACACTTTAAAGTAACTAAAAGAGTGGAATTGGAATGTTCCTAACACAAAGAAATGATAAATGCCTGAGGTGACACACATCTCAATTACCCTGATTTGATTAATTCACATTGTATGCCTGTATCAAAACATCACATGTACCCTATAAAGATATATAACTATTGTGTACTCATAATAATTAAAAATTTAAAAAAAACTGAATTACTGTCCCTACAATTGTTAATTTCTGCTGAAATCTGGTCCAACATTTTACTATATATCTTTAATTACAAACTTACAACACAAAGGGAATTTTGCAGATTTTACCTGTGGTGAGAACATGCACCACAGAAGAATAGAGGTGGAGTCCTCAGAAGTCAATGGACCTAGAAAGAAGTGCACTGCTGCCCATGCCAAAGCATAAGGATATTACATGGTTGTTATGTAAGCCTCCTCTTTAGAAAACTTACATCCAGAGTCAAAGGGAAATTTCTTACTGCCAGTCACAGTTCCTACTCATTCTTAACTTTTCAAGTGGCCCCCAAATTACTAAGACACTTAATTGAAGCCAAGGAAAGGAGATATATGTGATATTTGTGTGACAGTACCTAACCAATAACAGAGCTAGCCATTTAACAGAGTGTAGAGAGGTATGGCACTTTGTACCCATGGATCAAGTGTACTGTGGGCCCCACCACCCACAGCTCCCACTCAGTGAACAGCCCTTAGGCTTGCACCTGTGATGTGCCACTAGCCACACATAATTAGACTAAAGGTCAAGTACTCATCTGATCCAAAAGCAACAAATCCTTAAAAATCTGTGATTGTACCTGCAAAGAAGAGATTAGCTGAGTCACAATGCACTCTCAGGAATTTAACAAGGAAATACCAAAATAATTGGACAATTGGTGGTTATGATGAGCCATGTATAAGGAGAAATTTTGAGGGAACAGAAAGTATGAATAAAAGAAGTTATGAGGTACTGAAAAGATATAGGGTAAGGAGGTAAACTGGTAGTCAGATAGAAATAAGCAGATACATGGAGAGTAGTTTAAGTATAATAAGAGTAGAGTATGAGGATGAAGGGCCTCAAACTTCTGCTGTCTGTCTTGCCATCTTAGACTCCTTCCACCCTAACCCCCAATAGAAGCCCAACACAAATGCTTTAATACTATATCTGGAAGGAACTTTTCCTATGCTCATAAACAATACATGAAGAAATTTTTGTTATTATGACTATAATATTTAATCCAGTGACCTTTTTTGTTTATTTTCTAACTCTGCCTATTTTCTAAACCTGCTAAGAACCATAAGAGGAAAGAAAAAACTTATCCTGTTGGTACAATTCCCAGCAATAGGAAAGGAAGAGGACTATTGTACTGCACACTTAGAAGACAAGTCAGATTGAATCTCCTAAACTTCAAACCAACAAAGAGAAATATGAGGTAATAATTAAACTTAGATTATTTTGATTATAAGGAAACATATTAAGTTTGCTCAATTCTTCCCCTTTTCTTACTCTTAAGGTGACAATACCCCCATAGAGCTATAAAGGAGAAAATACACTTCTTTCCTAAATTTTATGAGGCGAGTTTTTCTAGCCACCCCGTGAGAGGAGTCTGGAGGAGTCATTACTGCAATGCCAACTGCATGGAGGCCAAACAGAGCCACTTTTATGCATGAAATATTGATTCACGGAAGTGCTAGCTCTGAACTGGGATATGCTGACTAGGCTCATTTTCCTTGAAACCTTCCTCCTTTTGAAAACACCTCAGAGAGGTTTGGACAGATTTGGCTATTAACAATCAATGATGAATCCTGAGGCTGGTCCACCCAAGTCTTCTGGGTCTTGCCACTCTGAATAACAATATATTCTGCCTTTTGTTGATATTCAAAATAAATCTACCAAAATTCAAAAGTTCAATAGCATTTTCAGGCTGGGCACGGTGGTTCACGCCTATAATCCTAGCATTCTGGGAGGCTGAGGTGGGAAGATCCCTTCAAGTTAGGAATTCAAGACCAAGCTGAGCAAGAGTGAAACCCTGTCTCTACAAAAAATAAAAAAATTAGACTGGTGTGGTGGCGCATGCCTGTAGTCCCCGCTACTAGGGAGGCTGAGACAGGAGGATCCCTTGAGCCCACGAGTTTGAGGTTGCAGTGAGCTATTATGAAGCCACTGCACTCTACCCAGGGTGACAGAGCAAGACTCTGTATCAAAAAAAAATAGCATTTTCAGACCTCAGCTTAGAAAATCAAGTAGGCCAAAATTCTCCATTTTATATCTACTGAAGAATGCTGCAATGGCATGAAATAGAAATAGCTAATTGATCAATATACACTAGAAGTTTTGGATTCTCTAAACTTGGAAAGGCAGAGATGGAGTAAGACAGTACTGTCAGTGAGTACACACACACACACACACACTCTCACACACACACATCATCAAACCACTGTGAGAGAAAGTCATTGGGGAGGTAACTGAAGTTGAGGTAGTTGTCACAGGCCTCCCATTGCCTCCCCCCACTTCTGAGACTCTGGACAGGAAGGTAGAAAGCTGGGGGAAAGGAGGTTTTGGGGGCAACACAGGCAGGGACTGCTCAGCTCTAGGGCCCTCTCCTTACTTTTTCTTTTTTTTTTT
>VBSM01001483.1:3498355-3510881 GCA_008086735.1 Cheirogaleus medius | reverse complement strand
AAAAAAAAAAAAAAAAAAAAAAAACAAGAAGAAAGAAAATTGGTAAAAACAATTTAAAGGTTAAAGTGTGAAAAGAAATATTGGCCTAAAAACTTATGAAGAGAAAAAAAAGTTACCTGCCTCTATCCTTTTTAAAAACCTTCCAATCCTCTCCTTCAGAACATAGAAAATATTAACAGAATTGACTCCTGCTGTGGAAGCCAGCCACTGAGATGATACTTCAAAGATCTGTGCCTTCCTATCTTCATTTCCCTTGTTTAGTCTCCTCCCTTAGTGAGTCAAGTTCAGCCCTTGGGGACTAATAAAATCCAGTGGAGGTGATCTTGGGTAGCTTCTGAGGCTATACCATTAGAGGCCTTGTAGCTTTCACTTTGGTCTCTTAGAACCCTCACTCTTGGAGCCCTGAGCATGATATATAGAGTCTGACTACCCTAAAGCCACCTTGCTGGAGAGACCACATAAAGAGGCCATGAGCTTTCATGTATAATGATTCCTGGCCAGCCCCCCAGCCATTTGAGACATCCCAGCCGAGGCTCCAGACATACCGTGAAACAGAATTGCGTTATCCCTGCTGAGCCTTGCCTAAAATGCAGATTCATGCATAAAATAAATTAATTGTTGTTATAAGCCATTAAGTTTCAAGTGGTTTGTTACTTAGTAATAGATAACTAGAACACTCCTCCCCTTCCTTCCTCCTTCACTTGATGTAAAGTGTTTCCTTAGGTGAGTACAGAGTGAACAAGTATATGTCAAGTCAACTTATAAAGAATTTTCCAGCCATTGTTTCTGGGATAATTGACTTATTCATACTATAGAAATATACTGCTTCAGGACTGTCTTCTGAGAAGTAACTATTAATATATCACCTCTGTTGTCAAGACACAGGGGACCCAGAACCCTCTCTGGAGCTTGTGTCAGGTGTAAACCCACAACCCAATATTTTAATATACATGAATATATACATTAAGGTGAACATGAAGGGCAGCCTTCTACAGAAAAGAAGTCACAAGAGTATATAACAGGAAAAGTGCAGGCAAAAGGAGCAATCAACCTCTGCCTGGACTCTGCAGAGTTAAAGCTGCTAGTCCATGTTCCTTTTTCGGGACCTGTTCCCCACCCATGTTTGTAATGTGGAACTCATCCTGAAGCTGCAGCAATTAGAGCAGGGGTGCACAACAATGTATAGCCAATCTATTATTGACTGGCCAGAAATGTACCAAATTATCTCCCTTGAGAGGCTGAAGTAAGATATAAAGAGGCTTTAGCATGTACTTGGACAGAAAGGCCATGAGGAATCATAGTGGGATAGCTGTTGTCAATTCATGAAGGGAGGAGAAAAAGAGAGAGGAGAAAAGAAAAACAAAGAGCGAGAAAGAAAGAGGATGAGAGAGTGCTAGCACTAGCTCTGTTCATTGGCTTTCTAGTCCTTGGTTCTTAAATTTTAATTTTCCTTTTTTAATTTTATTTTTGGTCAGGGGTGATGGTGGGATAGGAATTAACAGAAAGGGGACTTTATCTTTACTTTTGTTTAAGGGTCCTTGAAAAGATCACTATTCGTTATGGGCTTTGTTGTAGGTTGGAGTTTCTCATTAATGAATACTTCAAAATAACAAGAGTTTAGAGATTGTTGCTCTAAAACTAGTTTGAGTATGTTGTTTGTTAATTAAGAACAGCATCACTATGGGACAGAGCTCCCACAGGCATCAGAATGCCGAAGGAGATATTTCTTTACTTCTTTATTTCAGATGAATTAGAAAAGAACAAATTTAAGGCAGGAGGAGGCACTAGGCAACACAGGCTCTGGGTTTTTCTAGTCTCTGCTCAACCACGTTCATTGTAACCACAGAGTAGTCCCTTCACCTTTCTGGATCTCTGCTTCTTCTGCTGCACTACGTGGTAGTCACAGTTTTAATATTCCCTGAATATAAAATATTTAATGAGGGTCTTATCCAAAAACATCCTCACATAAGATGTGCAACGTTTGGGGGATGGTCAAGCTTGAAGCTCTGACTCTAGGGGGGAGGGGGGCATGGGCAATATACGTAACCTTAACATTTGTACCCCCATAATATGCTGAAATAAAAAAAAATCCTCACATAAAACTTTCAACTCAGTTTGAAGAGGAAAAAGTATGCACTGGGTAAAAGACCCTATTGCCTAAGATCTGGAACTTAAATTTGCAGTAATTTCTAATACTTAAGTACTTTTCTTCCTGATTGTGCAATAAAGGACAGGAAGTGAAAGGGGGAACATTCTTAATGTTCAAGTTAAGTCAGAGGCTCATTTAGGATACACACTAGATGTGAATAAGTTTGGGAAAATAAAAAGATAATTAAATTTGAAACTGAACTGACCCTCATTTGATGTCCTAAGATGTTGAAATACTGTTTCTCAGAGAAACCAACTTACCTTTTTTATTACATAAGCAATTTATATGTATTGTAGTAAAATTCGGCCCAAGTATATAACACGTGTTAATATTTGAGGTATGTATTTTTTAATATCTTCTTGCAAACCCTATACCATTGGCTTGGAATAGATCTTATTGTTTATATGGCAATGCTTATGTCCTCAACTAGGCTATGAACTTCATGAGGAGAACCCCTTTACCATAAATCTACATGCCCTCTCCCAACACACACACTTTAGCCACTTTCTTTGGGAAGGGATAAGAGAAAGGTTATAAATGCTTCCTTTGCTAGCACTCATGCATTCATTTGACAGATGTTTTATTGAGCTCCCAGTATGAACTTGGGCCAGGCCTAGAGAATTCAAAGATACATGCACTTTAAGACATGCCTTTTGCCTATAATCCTAACACTTTGGGAGGCCGAGGTGTGAGGTGGGAGGCAGGACCAGCAGTTCAAGACCTGCCTGAGCAAGAGTGAGATCCCATCTCTACAAAAAATAGAAAAATTAGCCGGGCATGGTGGCATGTGCCTTACACTCCCAGGTATCCGGGAAGCTGAGGCAGGAGGATCGCTTGAGCCCATGAGTTTGAGGTTACAGTGAGCTATGATTACCACGGCACTCTAGCTCGGGTGTGACAGGAGACCCTGTCTCAAGGGGGAAAAAAAGACAAGTCTTTTGGTCTCAAGAAATTCACGGTTCTAACATGGAGATGATACACAATTATTTTACTAAGTACACGTGCAATTTTAGAGCGATATGTGGAAGTCTTAAGAGAAAGTTCAGGAGAGGGTCGGGCAGGTTGTGGGGGAAGATTCCTGAGGGGGTGACATTGGCCGGGCGATGTGGAGGCGGTGGGAGGGGTGAAGAGGGAAGAAGAGGAATTAGGAATAAGAATTTCAGGGGCTTCCTGTGTCAGCAGGAATTCCTTTTCCCTCACAACCTGCCTCATAAAACAAGTCCGAAGTTCTACTAGAGCTCCCTCCCGCGCCCAGAACTTGGAAACTGAGAACCAGTGGCAAGAAGACCCGGATGCTGAGCCTAGCCTCCCACCAGCTAGAGAGCCCTCATCGAGTCCCAGGAGGGGCGGGGTCGGGGGCGGGACGAGGCAGAGCTGTGGGTGGGGTCAGCATGGCGTTCGCCAGAGACCGCCTGCCCCGCCGCTGGGGGCTGATGCAGGAGTCAGGCGTGGATTGGTGTGTGAATACGTCGAGCACTCTTCATAGGCCTCGCAGGGCTGCTGGCGAGGCTTTGATTGGCTCGCCAGGCGCTGAGCGGTTATTGGCTGCAGTGGGTTGTCAGGGCGACTGAGGGGAAAAGGAGAAGGGGTGCTGGGCCTGGCGGGCTAACCGCGGCTGCGGACGACTGGGTGGTTCCGCGGGGCGGTGTCCGGAGAGCTGCGGGGCCAGGGCACCCAGGGTTCGCCCACACTCCAGGAGGTGCCTGAGCGAGTGGGCCGGCCAGTGAGACCCACGGGCCGGGACCATGGGCTGCTTCTTCTCCAAGAGGCGAAAGGCTAAGGAGTCGCGGCCTGAGAACGAGGAGGAGCCGCCAAAGCAGTACAGCTGGGACCAGCGCGAGAAGGTAATGAAAGTCTTGGAGCCGCTCTGCAAGGGTCCCTTACAGCCCTGCAGAGCTGAGGGCGCCGACCCAACAGCTGCCGCTCTCTCCCTCGCTCTCTCTCAACGCGGGTAACTGAAGTCCGGGTGTGTGACTTTTGGGGGTCTTGAAGTACAGCGCTAGGGGGGGCCCCCATAGGGCTATGAAGCACTGGAAGGTGCTTTAGAGTTTGTTGTCCAGGTAGATGGACCCCCCCAGGAGCTTTCCCTTGGCTCCGCACCCTGACTTGCGCTGACTTCCTGTCCAAGGATGGACTCGAGGGAGCGAAGGAGCTGAGAATGCCCTGAATCTCCAATCACCTCGTTTCGCCGGTAGTGTAGAGCGGGATTTTGTCTAGTCAAGTTACACATGGGACTCTGATTCTCATCTCTTCCGTGGCATATGTTCTGTGGCTGTTTTCTCTTTTGTCTGCCCTTCACAGTAAATTTCTTCTTTGGTGCTTCATGATATATTCCACTGCTGAGTTTTCTCAGTCACTAAGTGGACTGTTCAATGTACAACTTTGTTCTCCCCCTCTTCCAGTTACCGGAAAGGAATAATGAAAATCGAATCAGTCTTGGAATGTGTGTTAAGACTGTAAGGTGGAAATAACTGGCATAAATATCAGATTGTATTTTACTGTTACTTTAAATGAATGAAAACGCCCTTATTTTTACTTATGTATTTAACCAGAAACCAAAGAACTTTGAAAACGTCCACTAGTTTTGCACAAAACACACTTAGTCATACATTTCATAATGGTTCCTCTTTCTACATAGTTCTCCATATGTGCTTGCTAAAATGCTTTGATAGATTTGTCAATTATTTTTCTCTTCCAAACAAAATGAGAGTTTTTTAATGGGTATTGTGAACAGTTAACTCCTTCTTAACACAACATGTCTTTACCCAAGAATACTTTATAGTAAATTTATTAACATTTTGATACCATAGACCTTTCTCCATGATTTCCAATCCCAGCAGAATTTATTCACGTAAACTCTGGTGTCCGAGTGTCACAGTTAAGAAATTGAAAGCTTTTTACAGAGTTCTCAGCCCCACCTTTCTGCCCCTGCTTTTCAGATGCTTCTTGGGTCACATGGTATATTTATTATCTCTTATTCATACTTGATGGCAGCATTTTATAATGTAGGAAAAGAAAGTGCTGTGTTTTTTGTTGTACAAGAAGATTGCCTCTATCATTTAAAGTTATTTGATGGGTGATTTTTAAGATTCATTTTCCTAAGCCTTGAGATTTCTGACAATGTTCTTTAAGCCTTAACTGTTCCATAAAGAACGTTGTGTATTTTATTTTTACTTTAGCTTTTTGTTTTGAAATCACAGGCTAAAACTAAACTGAATAAAGTGCTTTTATTTTTTATGGATAGTCGTCTTGGTTGCCTCTGACTCATTGTTTCACAATAAATTATTTTATAGTTAACCTTTATTAACATATTCAGGTTAGTTGGGATTTCATATGTTAATCCTTTTGGATAAGCGGTGTATTCTGTGATTTTTTTTCTTCTGCTCTTTGGCTAAGTAAACACATTGACAAATAGAATAGTGGACATCAACATCTAAGCTTTACCTCCCCAAATGAGCGTGTAGTAAACTTTCAATTATAGACACTGTTTTGAGTTTACAGAGAACATTTTTTGAGAATATTACCAGGTACTGTAGTTGTAGAGATATAATAGTAATAGATGTTACTGGATGTCTAAAATAAACTGATGTTTCTGGATGTGTCTATAATAAAAGTTAAAATCTTAATCAGCTCAGCTAATCAAAATTTTTCTAACTAAATGAGCATTATATTCTGAAAACAACCAGTTTTAAAATCTTTTGGACTATTAAAGAAAGAGAATTACCAGCTTGAATTACCACATTTTGAGACCAGTGGAGATACCACATTTCCCAACATTTCTTTTTCTTTTTGGAATTTTTTCTTTTGGAATTACTAGGAATTCTCTCTAGTGTGCCTCATTTATGATAGTTTGTCAAATTTTATGCAATTTTAAAGATTTTTTTTCTAGTTCCTTGCCTCCCATGAGGTCAATTTGGGGTAGTGTACAAATGTTCTGTATTAGTCTAATGATACTTTAACTGAGCATGATCTTGCTTGCTCCTAGGAAGATTTTAATAGTACCTTAAAAGGAATAGAATGCAAATACAGCCCAGAAAACATAAATGAGATATGTTGCATGTATATTAACAGAAATGGTTTGTATTAAAAGTTTGGTTTTCTGTAATGTGGTCATGAAGTATAGCATATACAGTTTTAAAGTTATATCAGACAATTACCATTCAACTTGTAAGACTTCAGGTGTGAAAACAAAATAGATTGCCTGAAAAGTTTCATTGCAACTTGGAAAAGCAGTGTTTAAATTTTTCCTTAGGTTGTGTAATCAGGGTGTCTTTATTGGGGGGCACCCCTTGGGTTTTGGGTATTGAGTTGTGTAATTGGATCAGTCTTAGGGGACTGAAGCTAGGAGAAATTGTCTCAGTTAGAAAGAATGCGGACTAAGCAATTGTCAGAGCAACTGACATACTGTAGTCAACAGTGTAAGAAGCTAATTTTCTATTGCTGCTGACTTTGAAAAAGAAAAAAAAACTTACTGTACAATTACTACACTGACATGATGAGAGATATTTTTGGATTGTAAGACTTGTGCTTAAATAATTTGGAAAGAAATACTTTTATCCTTATCTGTATGGTGCCTCCTATAAGTAGGCAAATTATTCAATATATTGTACTCAAATACCAAGGAAGGCTCAAAATTATAATACTTATCCCTGCTCTTCAAGATCTCACTGGCTTTTGGAATTAAAACAGGAAACATTTAAGTACAAATGAGGTGAGGACCAGCGGTACAGAAAGTAGTTTTCATTTTCCAGTTATTCATGCCAATTACTCCTCTTCCTAGATGATCAACAGTCCCCAACCTTATTGACACCAGGAACTGGTTTCATGGAAGACAATTTTTCTACAGATGGGGGGGGGGGTGTCGGTAATGTGGGGAGTGGCTGTAAAAACAGATGAAGCTTTGCTCCTCATCCAACGCTTACCTCCGGCTGTGCGGCCTGGTTCCTAACAGGTCAGCTGATGGAGTCTTGCGGTATGGTGAGGGGCTTGGGAGTTGGGGACAGCAGTAGATAGAAATGAAGATTAGTTCTCTAAACAGTGGTGGCATAAGTATGAAAACTGTGATTTGAGTATGGACAACACATTTTGTGTCTGTTATATTTGTCTCATATTTGATAGAAATAATACCAAACAAAAACCTTATGCCAGAAATCCAAGTGTCTGTTGTGTAACTTTGAGTAAGCAGCCCATTTGTGCATTTAATGAGGTAAAGGCCTGTTCTGGTCACCTCTGGGGACAGAACTTGAACCAGAGTTTGGGCAGGAAAGAACCATGTTTAATATAAGGCAGATCATAATTCCCAGAGTTGTTCATCATTGGAAAGGGTGGCTTTGTGAGGAACTGATCTCCATGTTAGTCAAAACATTCAGACAGAGTTTGGATGGTGATCTGCTAGAAAGAAGTGTCTGCTCTGAGTAGGAGGCTAGATTCTGTTTTTAGCCTTCTTTTAAGTACAGAAGGTATTCTAGTTATCCATTGCTGTGTACCAAACCACCCCGAAACTTAATGGTGTAAAACAATAGCAAGTATTTATTTTGTTCACAACTCTTCAATTTGTATAAGGCTAAGCAGGGTTAACTCTGCTCAATGTGACACCAGCTGTGGCAGCTTGACTGGTGGCTGAAGGATCTGCTTTCAAGATGGCTTAACTACATAGCAGGCTGGCAAGTTGATGGGCTTTCAGCTGGAGCTGAGGGCTAGGCACCTCTCCATGCAGCCCTGGCGTCCTCAAAGCATGATGGCTGGGTTCCAAGGGTGAGCATCCTAAGAGAGACTGGTAGAGGCTGCGTGGTTTTTTCTAACTAGCTTCTTAAGTGAATTCCTAAGTCATTTAATTTGACTTAAGAATGTGGTAGCATTACTTCTGCCACATTCTGTTTATTGAGGCAGTCACAAATGCCCACTCAGGTCCAAGAGGACCTCTTGATGGGAAGAGTGTTAAAGAATTTGTCAATATGTTTTAAATCCCCTATATAAATTGTTTAAAGGAAAAAAACTAGTTATTTGTTTATTTTAAAAATAGCTTTTTGGAGATATAATTCATATACCATACAATTCACCCATTTAAAGTGTACTGTTCAATATTTTTAGTAAGTTCACAGGGTTATGCTGCCATCACCATGATCTAATTGTAGAACCTTTTCATCCCTGGGGAAAGAAACCCTGTACCCATTAGTGATCACTCCTATTTTCCCCTTCCCAGCCTTTGGAAGCCACAAATTTATTTTCTATCTCTACAGATATGCCTATTTGGGATATTTCATATCAATAGAACCACAATATTTAGCCTTTTGTGACTGGCTTCTTTCAGTTAGCATGTTTTTGAGTTTCATCCATATAGCATTCGTTTATCAATACTTTATTCCTTTTTATTACTGAATAACATTCCATTTTATAGAAATAACACATTTTACTCATCAGTTGGTGGACATTTGGGTTGTTTCCACTTTTTGGCTATTATGGATAATGCTGCTATAAACATTCATGTACAAGTTTTTGTGTGGACATGTTTTCATTTCTCTTGGGTACACACCTAGGAGTGGAATTGCTGGGTCATATGGTAACTCTTTGTTTAACTTTTTGAGGAACTGCCAAACTGCTTTTCAAAGTCTCTACAACATTTTATATTTCCACCAGCAATGTATGAGAGTTCCATTTTCTTTATTCATATAAAGTTTTCATGAAGGAAAAAAGTACAGGGATTGAAAAGTATATGGGACTGGGATTTTAGTTTTTATTCTGCACACAACTACACCTGACTTGTCAGCTTTTCCAAACTTCGGTTTCCTAAGATTCCTTTCCATTTCTCTAATTCTTTGAGCAGCTCATGAGGGGAGGTAAACATTGCTAGAAGCATTCAGGCAAATCTGGGTGACCAAAGGGAATGTGATAGGATATAAGGATAGATTAAGACTAGATTAGATGATATAGAAAATTGTTTCCAATCCTAAAATTTCATAATTCTTGTGGTTATATATTTAGCAACATGGTGAAGTAATCTAAATGTAATAGTAATACTTCACCTTCTCTCATCATCAGTGTATATAAGCTCAAGAACTGATCTTATTATTTCTATAATTATGTGGCACTGCCATTTTCATTTATGAAATAACCTTTCAACTACATAGCTATATAGCCCTGAAACTGACTTAACAATGTTTAAATTTTAATATTTATATTAAGTAATTTACATACAGTAAAATTTACCCTTTTTAAATGTACAGTTCTATGAGTTTTGACACATACAGCTGTATAGCTGTTACCAATCAACATATAGAACAGTTCCATTACCTGCCAAAATTTCTTCTTTTGTGAATTTGCTCCTTTGCAGTCAGCCCCACCTCCACCCCTGATCAGTTTTCTATCCCTACAGTTTAGTATTTTTTAGAATGTCATATAAATGGAATCATACAGTTTGTAATCTTTTCAATCAGGCTTCTTTCACTTAGCGTGATGCATTTAAGATTCATCCATTTTGCTGCATGTATCAGGAATTCCTTTTTATTGCTGACTAGTATTCCATTGTATGGATGTACCACAGTTTGTTTATCCATTCACCAGTTGAAGGACATTGGGTTGTTTACAATTTTGGTAATTATGAATAAAGCTACCATAAATATTTACATACAGGTTTTTTTAGTGAATATAAATTTTCATTTCACTTGGGTAAAGACTCATAAGTGAGATTGCTGAGTCATATGGAAATTGTATATTAAACTATTATAAGAAACTGGCAAACTATTTTTCAAAGTGGTTGTGCCATTTTGCCTACCAGCAATGTATGAAAGAGATAGTCACTCTATATCCTCACCTCATTTGGTATAGGTTAGGGTTTTTTTTTTTTAAACTTTCGCCATTCTAATAGGTGTGTAGTAGTAGTTAATTGTGGTTTAACTTGCATTTCCCTAATAATGATTAATGATGTTGAGCATTTTTTATTTACTTATTTGCTATCTATATCTTATTGGATGAAGTGCTTATTCAAGTCTTTTGCTCATTTTTTTTTTTTTTTTTTTTTTTTTTTTTTTTTTTTAGAGACGGGGTCTCGCTCTTGGTCAGGCTGGTTTCGAACTCCTGACCTTGAGCTATCCACCCGCCTCGGCCTCCCAGAGTGCTAGGATTACAGGCGTGAGCCACCGCGCCCGGCCCTCTTTTGCTCATTTTTTATTGGATTATTTGTTTTCTTATTGAGTTTTCAAGAATTCTTTATATATCCTGAATACAAGTCCCATGTCATATGTGTTTTGCAAATATTTTTTCCCAATTAATGACTCATCTTCTCTTAACAGTGTTTCTTGAAGAACAAACATTTTCAATTTTGGTAAAAGTCCAATCTTCATTTTTTTCTTTTATGGATTGTGTTTTTGGTTTCATATCTAGGAAATCTTTGCCTAACCAAGATTATAAAGATTTTTCTCCTCTGTTTTCTTCAAGAAGGTTTATAGTTCTTGGTTGTATACTTAGGTTCTATGATTCATCTTGAGTTAATTATTATATATGGTACAAGGGACAGGTTGAGTTCTTTTTTCTATGAGATTTCCTTTTTTTTGAATATAGATGTCCAGTTGTTCCAGCACCATTTGTTGACAAGACTATCATTTTTATATTGAATTACCTTTGCACCTTTGTGTGTGTGTGTGAGTGTGTGTGTATACACCTATTTTGAACTCTCTATTCCATAGATTTGTGCATCCAGTAAGCAATTGTTTATGGTTGAATATGAAGAAGCAGCCAAGAGAATGTGCTTAGGAGCCAAACTGTCTGGGTTTGAGACTGAGCTCAAGCACTTACTAACAGTGTGACATTGGGCAAGTTATTTAGCCTCTGTGTACCTCAATTTTCTCATCCATAAAACAGATAATTATAGTATACAACCCTCATAGGGGTTTTTATAGATTGAGTGGATGATTATAAAGCACTTAGTATGATGCCTGGCACATATAGGTAGTGCTTTTTTACTCTTGAATCTTATTTTGTACTTCTATTCATACTGGATTTCCATTAAAATTAACAAATTCCATTATTTTATATCAGATTATCATTATGGGAGTTTAATTGTGGAGATGAATTTTAATGAAATATTTGCATTGCTGCTCAAAGAATAAGATGTTCACTTTTGTTTTCTGTTGGGAAAATAATGCTTACCCTAATTTAATAGCTGTAAGGCATTAAATCAATATCAGATGAATTCCAACCCCTGAAATTTTTCTTTGATTTTGAAAGTATATCCACTACCTGTTAAAGAATGTAATAAGAAATGCAGCCTAAACTAAGCTCATTTCATAAATGGCTCTTGTGAAAAAGTAATTTAAAACATGACCTTTCCATGTTTATGATTTTAGGCACTTTATTTGAGAACTAGTAACTTTTGCAAAATTATTATGGGTCTAAGCTTCAGGTTGTTTACTATTACTTTTTGTTTTGAAAAACTGTCAAGAATTGTTGAGGAAGTACAGCAACATAAATCCTAAATTTCTCCTTATAAGACTGTGTTGATAATCCACATAATTTTATACTATATAACTATTAGGCTGTAGGATTATTTTCTCCCTATGAACTAGGAAAACTGTAGTGTCCAGAGAAAATATTTAAGAATAGTAAATTACATTTAATTCTTCAGCATTGGCAGCTGTTATGGACTGAATATTTGTTAAATTCATATGTTGAAGCTCTAACACCAATTGGGCTGTATTTGGAGATGGGTCCTCTGAGGAAGAAATTAAGATTAGTGAGGTCATAAAGGTGGAGTGCTGATCCGATAGGATTAGTGTCCTTATAAGAAGATTCACCTAGCTTATACTTGCTACCTCCCTTTCCCTCTCCACACAGAGAAAAGGCCTGGTGACAATGTAGCAAGAAGATGGCTTTTGCAGTCTGAGCAGACTAAAACAGGCTGTCATAACAGAATACCACAGACTGGGTGGCTTAAATAACAGAAGTTTATTTCTTATAGTTCTAGAGCCTGGGAAGTCCAAGATCAAGGTGCCAGCAGATTCGGTATCTGGTGAGGGCTCTCTTTCTAGCTTACAAACAGCTGCCTTCTTGCTGTGTTGTCACGTGGCCTTTCCTCTGTGACTCATCCTTCTGCCTTACCTCTTATAGCCACTGAAATACCAATCTGCTGATTCTTTTTCCTCAATATTTCTCAAATTCATCCCATCTTCTTCTTCCCTATTAACTACAGTTCTAGTTCTAGCCCTTTCTGGATGACCACAGTAGCCTCTCAGATCCATCCATGTTCCATGTTTCCTTATTCTTATTGGAGTAATCTTCCTGAAATGTAAATTTTGCTTATTTAAATCCTTCTGTGGCTCCCTATTGCCCGTGGGTAACTTCCAAGCTTGATAATATGGCCCCTGCCTACCTGTCTAGCTTCAT
>VBSM01001483.1:3448845-3469594 GCA_008086735.1 Cheirogaleus medius | reverse complement strand
AAAAAAAAAAAAAAAAAAAAAAGAAATAAGCACAATACTGTTTTTCAAAAATACAATGTATAACGCTATAAATTGAGTTCTTTATTTTATCTATGGTGTTTTAGCAGAAACTCAGGAATATAACATATATGGGAGATATTAATTTAAAATCTTCCACTAAATTTTGTATCTATGAACCAAAGCCTAAAATTTTATATTATTCAGTTACATAAGAGCTTTTACTCAAGTTTAATTTGTCTTTAAGGACAGTAATTTGGCTTCTGAATGTTTGAAAGGATTTTTAAAAGTAAGTAGTGTTATGGTAGTTATTTCTATAATTCTAAACTTTGATGGTAATCAGAATGTACTACATTTCTGAATAGCTTTTGAATTCATGAAAAATCATTAGCAATGAAAAATTAGTAATTTTATTAAGTTATACATGTTTAAACATTAGCTTATTTCTCTTTAATAGTACTGCTGTTTTTGTTTTGCTTCTGTATATTTCTAGCTTTTATATATAATTTATCTAGTGTTTATAAAATATGATTTGTAATAAATGTTAAAATGAAAATGGCTACAATGGTTTGGACATTGTTTGTCTCCACCAAAGCTCATGTTGAAATTTGATCCCCATGTGGCAATGTTGGGAGGTGGGGCCTAGTGGGAGATGTTTGGATCATGGGGCGGATCCCTCATGAATGGTTTGGTGCTGTTCTCTAGGTAGTGAGTGAGTTCTCCCTCATCAGAGACTGGTTAGTTCCCATGTGAGTGGGTTGTTATAAAGCCCTCAGGTTTCCCCCTCTTTGCCGGTATCTGCTTCCTCTTTAACCTTCTCTGCCATGTTGTGATGCAGCATGAAAGACCTCACCAGAAGGCAAGGCCATGCCTTTGAACTTCTCAACCTGCTAAATAAACTTATTTTCTTCATAAATTACCCAGTCTTGGGTATTCTTTTATAGCAACACAAAATGGACTAATAAAATGGCTTGCTGATAATTTTTGAAGAGCACTTTTAAAGCATATATTTACTCATACATGTGCCAACATTTGATGTAATTTTTTAAAGTTAAAAGTAAAAGTAGTCTAATCTACAGCTTATGTTAATGAAAAATGATGCCATTTTGTGTGTGTATAAGGCACTCTGGAGAAATGCAAAGGAAGTAGAAAACCTATTTTAATCTAAGGAATTTCCAATATAATACTTCCTTTGCTAAAGGAATCACATTTTATTATGAATGAATGCTTACTAAGAGTAGGCATCTTTCTCTTCTATATTTAAAACAAATAAATTGTGATATATACTTTCTTTCAGGTTTATACAAATGGACCTTATTTTTAAATTTCCAAATTTGCCAGCCTTTTGTACCCAACTTCTCCCTCTCCTAGCCCATAAGTCAGAAAACTAAAACTACAGATTGGTTTTTAAAATAATATAATATTTTTATTTCTACTTATAAAGGTTCTATGCATACATTTAGAGCGTTGGAAATAACAACTGCACAAGACAATAACAAAATACTGGATAATTCTTGATGTTTAAAATTGTTTTTCTCACTTAAAAGGGACATATTTAACTGTTCTTTATAGGAAGAGAAGGTAGGTATTGTTGTAATTAGGGTATGATTGATTACCCCTTCAAAACTCATTCTAGAAAGTAGTTTATCCTTTTAAAAGTATAACACTAAATAAGCCAAACTTCATTTGAATTTTAGTAATGCAAACCTTTTTTGTGAAAATGGAGTCATTCACCCTTGACTTGGTTTTCTCTCTCTCTTGGTAGATGGTGGGGGGAGGTAATGAGCCTTTATAATTCATCTCTTTCCTTGTATGACATTTTGATTGTAAGTGGTAAGCTTCAGCAAGATGTTCAGAAGTGGTCATTTTTTTTTTCCTTTTCTAGTGGTTTGGTGCTTTCCTAGTGAGGTCTGGTTCTCACCTATAAATAAATAGCATAGGAAGTAGAGAGCCCCAGCATTCTCACCTTGGCTCTGATCCTCCCTGTGGCGCCTGCCTTTACTGTTTGAGTTTAATCTAATCCACTTATAATTGGACTAATGAAAATTAATTTGCAAATTGTGTGACAAGTAATTAACTGATGTTTGTAAAGTGCCTTGAAAATGAAAAGTACTTTATAAATGTTAAGTATTGTGCTGAGCAAAGCAAGTACAGTAGATCCCCCTTTATCTGTGGCTTTGTTTTTCTCAGTTTCCGTTACCTGCAGTCAATCACAGTCCCAAAATAAGTGAGTATAGTACAATAAATTATTTTGAGTGAAACTACATTCACATAACTTTTATTACAGTATATTGTTATAATTGTACTGTTTTACTAATCTTACTGTGCTTAATTTATAAATAAGATTTTATCATAGGTATGTATGTATAGGAAAATCATAGTATTTAATATATATAGGGTTCAGTAGGTACTATCTGCAGTTTAAAGCATCCACTGGAGGTCCTGGAATGTATTTCCCTTGGATGGGGGGTATCATATGATGTTCTTTTAAAGTAGTTCAGCTGTGAAGCCACACACTTGGCCACAAATAGGCAACTGAATAGGGAAAAACAAGCCTAAGAGGCTAAGACTTAAATGCTATTATCTTATTGACTGATGTACTTTCATTTGTCAAATGTATGTCAGTTTGTTAGGCACACTAAGAGAACCTTTTGTACTATTAATATTTTACCCCAACTTCTAAACAGATCTTATATTAAGTATTTAAGATTTATCTCATTAGAGTGTTCTGTTTTTAGGACTGTGAAGAGTCTGAACATTTTCAATCCCTCCTTTTACAGATGAGAAAGAAAACTGAGGGTCAGAAAGTTTAGATGGCCTGTCCAACTCACACCATAGTCACTGAACTATAATGCAGGCCTCTTGACTTTCACCCTGTGATCACTAGGAGAAAAAGACTCAGCTCATTCATCTCCTCCTATATGAAGCGTTTTGTAACACTCTCAGGTAGAAAGGCCCGTTCCCTCCATGGCACTCGCTCACACAGTACTCTGTGCGGATTTCCAAGTACCTATAACACTTTATTTCATTTATTTATCCATGCCTCTCTTGCTACTCCAAGTATGGTCTGTGGACCAGCAGCACCAGCATCACCTAGGAACTTGTTAGAATCTCAGCCTCCACTCCAGATCTGGCGAATAAACATCTACTTTTTAACAAGATATTCAGGGGATTCACGTGCACATTAAAATTTAAGAAGCCTGTCAACTAAAGAATGATGAGGTTCATAAATTTGGAAAGGAGAACTTTATTTCTCATAAGGGGTTGTAGCCTGTAGGCTGGTCATCTTGCAGACTGGGAAGCAAAGCCCACAGCCAGAGCTGAGAGCAAGCACTTCCAGGGAACGGTAAAGGGAACAGGAATTTATGCTGAGTGGGGTGGCCGAATATATTAATATATATTTAATAAGCTGAAGGAGTAATGAATATTTATGAGAGGAGAAACATGCACATGTGCAACTGAGATTCATGCCCCTTCATAGGTCACATGCACAAAAAATGGCTGCATTAACATGATCCAACAATGTTTTGAGCCATCTGTCATCAAAAGGCCAGGTGTGGTGGCTCACGCCTATAATTCCAGCACTTTCAAAGGGCAAGGTGGGAGGATGGCTTGAGGCCAGGAGTTTGAGACTAGCCTGGGCAACATAGCGAGACTCTGTCTCTACAAAAAATAAAATAGCCAGGCATAGTGGTGCATGCCTATAGTCCCAGCTACTTGGGAGGCTGAGGCAGAAGGATCACCTGAGCCCAGGAGTTCGAGGCTGCAGTGAGTGATGATCGTATCACTGCACTCCAGCCTGGGCGATAGAGCTAGACCCTGTCTCTTTAAAAAAACAGAAAAAAAAGGTGAAGCAGAGGCCCTGAAATCCTCACTGCGCATATTCTGTAGACTGGTCAGAACCACTCCATGGTCAGTGGTCTCTTATCAGGAAGGAATGCTGGTCAGTTGTGCCCAAATTGCAAAAAGGGAGGAGGAGTCACGAGGTTGGTTGAAATCAGCAGGAGCGAATCTTTCCAAAGGGTTGGTTTCTGTTTAACCCTTGGGGAAGAAAGCCTAATGGTGGTTAGCAAGGGGGGGGCGTGTCTAATGAGGCATGTCCCACTTCCCATTCTGTCATGGCTGGGAACTCAGTTTTAAGGTTTCCCTAGGGTCCCCTTGGCCAAGAGAGGGTCCATTCAGTCTGTCAGGGGGCTCAGGATTTTATTTTTATTTCTCCAGCCCTATCCTAGACTGTTAGCTTCCTAAGCTCTAGAATCAAGACTTAGAAATCTTTATATTCCTAGCTTAGGTCCAGTAATGTGATCTATGTTTAATGTTTTTTGATTGAATGACTCACAATCCAATGCTTCATTCTACTCTATCAGACTTCAGTCTCTTCTGTAATTCCTGTATTCATGTACTCTCCTTGATTGGTTTTGGAGTAAAAAACATTCTATAATCTTTAACTACTTTTCTGTTTTGTGTTGAAATAGTAACTACGGTCTCTGCCCACTGAGGCACCTAAGAAGCTTTAAGAACATCAGTGGCATTTACTGGAAACAGACAAGAGCCCAGCAGTTTCTGACTTTTCTTCTGATTTGTTTTCATATTCAAGTTTTGTTTTATTCCATTAGGAAATGTTGCATAAAGCAAGAGTGGTGATTTGTTGATGCTGGGGCTGAATTAAAAGGAAAAAGTAAGCTACTTACTTTGGGTTTGTGGGGAAAGTCAGGCACTTGGTCCCTCTTAGATCTGTCATCCTCTGTTTTTATCTCTTGACATCTTCCCACTTCTCCCAGTGTTCAGGGATGAACTTGGGCATCATCAATAAAATGTGCAAGGTTGTCCAGGAAAGTGTTCAGTGTTGCTCCAACTTTTTCAGGGAAAATGATGGCTTTTATCTCTTTCCTGGAATAAAGGCTTAGTTGTAAATCTAAAATTTTAAAGAAATGTAAATTCCTAAATGTACACTCGACCTTTATTTTCTTTAAATGGTTTTTCTTCCTGTTTCCTCAGTATAAATACATTGCTGTCTTCATATGAGACTTAATTATAATTTGTTATTTCGAATGTATTTCTTGGCATTTAGTCAATGGTAGCAGTAGACCAGGATTTGGGTGACATATGATTATCCCATTCCCATTACTGTTTTAAAAGTAGCATAACACAGAAAGAATAAAGAAAAACACATGCAAATATGTGGTGCTTAGATTTAAAGAGTCTGACTTGAGCCAGGGCTCAGCTGCTTGAAATGAAAAAAAAAATGCTGACCTCCATTATACATCTTTGATCAGGTGTATAGTGTTACAAATCCTTTTGTGTTAACATGTATTTGTAAAGCGAATAAATGATCGAAGGTTATGGCAATGCATAGGGCAGCATTTGAGACCTATATGGTACTGTTCATACTGAATCTAATAGCACTACATACAGGTATTGTTCCAATTATATTATCATTAAGAATAAGGAAAAATGTAAACCATGGGACACACAGTAGATGTTCAAAATGTTACAGTGCCCTTCCTTCACCCTTATAAAATGAGTTTCTGTGAATGCATATTTTTAATTGTGAAAAAACATAACACAAGACCTGCTCTCTTGATAAAAGTTTAAGTGTACAATTTAATGTACTATGAGTGCATTTTTATGGGTAAATGTTGCATTCCTTCCCCCTCCCCAGGTATATGGGAAGAGGTAGAAATCGTTTAAGTATAGTTTGGTTTGGGTTTTAAAATGCTGCTACGATATATCAGCTACTTATATGTCAGGCTCTGTGTTAAGCACTTTACATATGAAATCTCATTTAATCTTCTCAGCAATCCTAAGAGAGAAGTACTATTACTATCCCTGTTTTTATGATTGAGGAAATCGAAACTTAGTGAGGTTAGCTAACTTCCCTGGGTAAAACAGATGCTAAGTGCAGTCTGGACCCAAGACCAGAGAGAGCAGTTTAACTCCAAAACCCATGCTTTTAACCACTACGCTATCAATAACAATAGTAAAAATAATAACAACCATTTACTGAGCACCTGCTGTAATGGCCTGCTGTAATGGCACTGTGTTAAGTATTTTGCATATATTAAGTCATTTAACCTTCACATCAAATTATGAAGACCAAATTATTGGTCCCATTTTGCCAGACGAAGAAATTGAAACTTAGGTCAAGTACCTCTTTGTTCACGGTCACATGTTTGAAACTGGGAAGTGGGGATCTATTAAAGGATGAGACCAATATGGTTAAGGATATATTTAGCCAGTTTAGAGTAGAACCTGAATGTTGCCCCAATTACCTGTTTCCTGGAGATCTCAGGGAATATATATTTTTCCCAGAGTATAAAACAAAGAAAAGTGACCTTTATTATTAGCTAAGGCTTTGGCCAAAAACTCCAATGTGCAACTGCAAGGAATGAGGCTGGCCCATTGCAATTTTCCTATGCTGGATTGGCCTGGAGCCCCCAAAGAGCACATTCTAGGCTTGGCTCTTCCTCCACTGATGTGATAGGCCCTGCCTATGAATGCTAGAGAAGAGAAAAAGGGATAGAAAAACAGCTTACTTGATGCCTGGGAGCCTCTGCCCCTAGGCATGGCTGCTGCAGAAAGTAAGGAGAGCAAAAGGGTGCTTCCAGACAAGAAGACAGAGACAACCACTTACCTCTACTCCTCTGAAAGTTCCACCTTCCGTGACTCAGCCTAGTGCTATGGAGTCTTCCCAATCCAGATTAACACTCTTTTGGGGTGGGGGGAGCGGGGAAGAAGAAGAGAAGAGAAATCCTGAGCCTCCTTTCCCCTAAAGACCAGCATTACCAGAGCATGTAAGTGTCTGAGCTGGGGTCTAAACCAATGTCTGTGTTCCTGACCACTATTCCTGAGGGAGGGGCATACAAAAATTACTTGGAATATTTTTCAAAATACATATGACCCTCCAGGCAGTTAGAAAGCCTAAACATGGTGACTGTGCAAAGTATTAAAGGTGAAAGAAAAGATCAAAGACAGGCAGAGAAACAACATTCAAATATGCATGAAGTTAAAAACAACAAAAACCAAAAATCTATCTCTATGTACCAATAAGGAAAAAGCTTACTGTTAGATGCCAAAACCAAGATCAGGAACAGTGTACCCACTATGCTACCTTATGTGTAAGAAAGAGGAAATAGTAAGTCTGTGCATAGATATGCTTCATTTTGCATTTAAAAAGCACTGAAAGGACAAATAAGAAAGTAAAACATTAACCAGGTGTGGTGTCGCACCTGTGGTCCCACCTACTGTGGAGGCTAAGGAGGATCGCTTGAGCCCAGGAGTTTGAAGTTGCAGTAATCTATGATGACGCCACTGCACTCGAGCCCAGGCAACAGAGCGAGACTCTGTCTCAAAAAAGGGGGGGGGAGGAAAGAAAGAGGAAAGGAAGAAAGAAAGAAAAAGAAAGGAAGAAAAGAAAGGGAAGGAAGGAAAAAGAAAGAAAGAAAGAAAGAAAGAAAGAAAGAAAGAAAGAAAGAAAGAAAGAAAGAAAGAAAGAAGAAAGAAAAAAAAAAGAAAAGAAAAAGAAGAAAGAATAATAAGTTACTTATAGGAGGCAAGAAATTGAAGGGTGACTGCAGTCCCACATTTTTTCATTTAAGTACATGATCCTTTCTCACCACTGCTTCAACTGTCACTACTAAGCACAGCTGTTCATCTGACTGACATTCCTCAATCTTCAACTCTATACCAAATATGTTCACGTGAACAGTTAGATAATTGTTCTCCTGGTGTCACTACGCACTAAACTGAACACATCATATTCTTCCTTCCCAGATGGGCTCTCTGTCCTGGCATCTCCATTTCCATCGATGACATGCAGTTATCTCAGTTATACCAGTGACGTTTGGGGGTCATGTTAGATTGTTCTTTCTTTCACCCCTCTTAACTAGCCCTGTTGTTGAAATGTTCTTTATCCATCCTCTCCTTTCCATTCCCATCTTCAGGAACCTAATATGTGTCACTGACCCCAGGGTTACATCAGCCTCTTGACTGGGTCCCCACTTGAGATCTTTTCCACTTGCTTCCTCCTGTACATCCCACACACTGCAGGGTAAAAAAGCATAGTAGTTAAAAGCACAGCCTTTGGGGTTGTTGCCACAAGTCTTATATCATCTTGTGATACTTTGTATTTTGGAACTCTTAAATAATTTAAGCATTTCCCCTAGCTAAATTGCCAGCTTTCTGAGTAACCCAAATTATGAGTACCTTTGTTTTGAGGAAAGAGAACACTTTCTTTTTTTAAAGAACAAAACATCAAAAACTGAGCAGCAACTACACGCCAGGTACTTTCACAAAACTATCTTTGTTATATCCCACAGAGAATATTACAGGATGTTGAGATAAGTCAACAGATACTTGTTTAAAGAACTGAATCTTCTGCTTTAGCCATTTGAACTCCTCATTACTTAATAGGGCATGATCAATGAAAACTGGTCTTTGCTTATGTTCCTTTCCATGTCTGGAATCCCTTTTTCCACTCCCCACCTCAAAGCTTCAAATTCTGCCCATCCTTCGGAATTGGTCCAAGTCCTGTGTCCTCCAGGAAGCCACTGACTGCTGATCATTTGGACTAGTCATGTCAGAATTGCAAAGAACACGTGTGGATTTGAGAACCATCAGACCTGAGTTTGACTTACATTCTGCTATATACTACCTGTCTAGATCTCCACCAGCAATGTACTGTCTTTAGTTTCTGCATCTGTAAGATGAGAGTTATGTCTGCTTTGCAGTTATTATATTTTGAGTATTCAATGAAATCAATCAAGTAAAAATACTAGCCTCAGTGTTAGTTCTCCTCCTAAATCATATAAAACCCCGAAGTATTACTCTCCTCATGTCTTATTTTTCTAAAATGACACAAAACTCTCTGTAGACGGACACCAAGACTTTTGTACCTGCCCCCTCTTGGCCTCAGGCAACCAAATACTGCCTGAAGCAAAAACTAGTTGGATGAATGCAAATATGAACATGTTTGAGGGGGCTCTGGTATCCTAAAGTCAATAAAGAATACCTATTATGAGCTGAACATTGTAGGATGGGGGTAGGAGGGTGAAGGGAACAACTGTTAGCAGGGTACCAAAAAACCAAAAAAGAATAACATGCTGGTTCTCATGTTACACAAAGTCTTGAGGTAGGCAACTTGGCAACACCAAAGTGTCTTCAAGGTCCTAGGCTCTTTGTATCTTCCCTCCTCCTTAACATGTAGTTTTTTTCTTTATGCTGCTAAGATAGTCCTTATACCTCTTAATTATCATGACTGCGTTCTAGGCAAAAAGAATTGAGCAGGTGAATGGCAAAAGGCTGGCTAAATCTGTCCCTTTTCATCAGGAAAACAATAACTTTCTCAGAAGCCTCACTCAGTAGACTTCTACTTTTATCTCATTTGCCAGAGCAGGATCACATGGCCATCCTGGCTTCAGGGAAGTCTAAGGAGGTATTTTTACTAGGCACATTATCTTGCTGAAAATTTGAGGGTCTGACAGTAAGGATGAAAAGAATGGATATTGGGTAAGCAACTATCAGTATTTGCCACATGATGCTTACAATCTGTTTAGTTTAGCATATACCATAGACAGATGGGAAGGACTCTTTCCTTAGCTTGAACTCCAATGTCCCAGGCTGGGGAGCACCCCACTGCCAACATCACCATGTGTGGCTATCCTCCTTATCCTGCTTGAGGTTTGATGTCCACACCAGGTCAATACTTTGAGAGGATTCTCCCTAAACACTCTTTGGTCTCTGACACCCCACACCTCCACTGGACAAAACAGGCCATATTAAATCATTTCTGAAAGATCAGTTTTAAATAAATTGATGAATAAAAAATAACAGTTAAAAAAGGAAGGAAATAATTTAATAAGATTTCCAAAAGTAACCCAAAAATTACTTCAGGGGGATAAATAATGGGATGAAATAATTTGGGAAATGTCTCCCAGAGAAGCAAAATATTCCTGAGATATTTCTAGAGAACTTAAGGAACAATATTATTGCTGTTGTGATTATTTTAAAACTGGTTCTTGTATCTATCTCATTAGACTTGCAGGATTTAAGGATGGACTTGCATAGAGCATAGAAGGCCTGGAGCAGTTTTCACAGGCTTCTAACCGTGGTGCTTCTATCTTCAGGAAACTGAATAGAGACTTCTGAGAACTCAGATGGAGGTTTCCAAAAGGAACAACTCTCTCCTAAGCTACACACCGTGTAGTTTACTTCTAATATGTAAAATGATGGATAGTCTCTGAAGTTGAGCATTCTTTGGAATCAGATACTTTCTTAAACACCTTTGATATTTCTGATTTAGAAAATTCCAATCTAAAGAGAGAATACTAAATTCAAGGAAAAATAATTTTTTCCATTAAGTGCATATAGGTTCTGGGTTGATATATAAAAGTAAAGATAGGCTGGCCATGGAGGCTCATGCCTGTAATCCCAGAGCTTTGAGAGGCTGGGGGTTAGGGGAGGATTGCTTTAGGCCAGGAGTTAGAGACCAGCCTGGGCAACATAGCAAGACCCCATGTCTAAAAAATTTTTTTTAATTACCCAGGCATGGTGGCATAGCTACTCAGGAGCCTAAGGCAAGAGGATTGCTTGAGCCCAGGAGTAAGTGAGAGGTTGCAGTGAGCTATGATGGTACCACTGCACTCCAGCCTGGGCAACGGAGCGACCATGTCTCTAAAAAATTAAAATAAAACTAAAAAAATAAAAGTAAAGATAGTGATTGTATCAGTCAAGATTCTACCAGAAAAGCAGAACCACTAGGAGATACACATATAGATACAGATATAGATGATTTGGCTTATGTGATTTTGGCGGCTGGCTAGGCAAGTCTGAAACCTGAAATCCTTCAGGCTGGCCATCAGAAAGGGCAGGCTGGAGCTCTAGGGCACAAGCTGATGCTGCTGTCCACAGGCAGGATTTCCTCTTCAGGAAAGCCTCAGTTCTGCTGTTAAGGCCTTCAACTGATTGAATCAGGCCCACCAGATTATCTAAGATAATCTTCCTTATTTAAAGTCAACTTATTATGGACTTAAATCACAACTACAAAACACCTTCTCAGTGCCACCTATATTAGTGTTTAATTGAATAACTGGGGACTATAGCCTAGTTATGTTGACATACAAAACTGACCATTACAGTGATGTTTGGTATTTCATTTTGTTTTTAACTTCCATCAGTGAATATTTTGTTCCTTGTGAAAATAAATCACAAGCTCAGACCAGCTTCCAAGAAGAGATAGTGTCAATATTACTCATTTATGGCATCAGCTTGTACACATATTTGGTCTATGAAGGTCATTAACCATCTGGTAAAAGGAAGCTACAGTGATTATAATCATCCACTGGGTGTATGCTAGTGCCTGATTCCACTAAACTGTTTTCAGTTCATTGGTAAGAAAAGTAGTTCTTCAATTCAATTGAAGTTAACACCTGAGAAGGAAGGATTTCAAAGAACAGGTATGTATTTCATTTATAAAATCATTTTCTCATGCCATAAATGTTTAATGAGTACTGGACTAGATTAGCTGTCTATTTCCACTCTCCCTTGGGATAGAAATGGTAGATGCTTTGAAATACTCAAACCCACACAAGAGTAGAAAGAATTTTGTTTTGAAGTGTACCTACTGTCCACTAATGATGTTGGGAAAGTTATTTTCTGTCTGAGCCTCAGTTTGCTTACCTGTAAAATGCAAATAATGATTACAATCATGAGGGTCTGGGGAGGATTAGATGAGAAAATATAAGTTAAACACTTGAGACACAGTAGATGCTCCCCAAATATTGATATTTTTTTGCCTCCTGTGAATATAGCCTTCTCAAGTGAAGTTGTGTGAGTTCAAAATTCTTCCCAATTTTTTTTTTTGCATATTGTCTCTGTCTAGTAGCACTATTTTGGATATCAATATGTAGCAAAGAATCAAGTGTGGTTTCCATTGCTTATTAATTTATTGCACTGACTATAAATATTCTCTCACTGTAGGGCCTTTGTATTTACTTATGTGTATATGAAGACCATTTTTACATGTTATCATTTCAACGAGTGCAGATAATATTGCTGGTGTTTATAATTGCTTTTTTATTTGAAAAATCAGCAATTTTCCTAATTTATTTGAGAATGTTCTTGTGAGTCATGGTGGTGAAGTTCTGAACAAATGTTAGGTGTCACCAGGTTTCATGAATGTGAAATCATTTTTGACTGAGAAAAAGGGGAGCATATCTTAAATTCTTTTCTGTATCAGACTCATGTGGCTTGGCAGATGCACAAGTTGTTTTTGTTTTATTATTACTTGCTAATTACACAAATAATACAGAGTTTTATTTTCCCTGAAAAAAACTGCAGATGAATCTAAAATCCTCTTTGATCCCCTACTCCCATTGGTAACTACCATTATCAGTTTGGTTTGCATCCTTCCACCTATGGATTTACATACATATTACAGTGCACAGATTAACTCATGTAGAAAGTGGGTATTTTATTTGTCTAAGGAAAATGGGGCCTTTTATTGATTTTTATCATGTGGACTTTGGTGTGATGGACAAGAAAGAAATTGGAGAGAAAGGAGAAAAAAGAATGGAGGTCTTGCCAAGAATGATTATTTACTTCTCTATATTTCTTTGGCCTTTTCTCTTTTGGTCCCCTGAGCCCATTTTGGGCAAGTTACACCACCATAGTGTTTGCACAATGGCACAAGCAGTTTAAAGATATTGCATTCAGTTTCATCAATCAGTGGCTCAACAAAGACAGATAAACAATCTCCTCTGCCTTCTGAAAGTATAGCTCCATTTTATAAATTAAAAAAAAGATGACAAATAGTTTTGGCTTTAAAGTACAAATTGAAGTCATGACTCCTGACTTCAAATACTTTCTCTTTTCCAAATGAAACAGAAAAATTTCTTTGTTAATCATTTCCTTAATTTCTTTTAAAATATAAGGTAACTTCACATTTCAAGCAAGATGGCATAGACTCATTTCTCTTTGCTCTTCCCTGCTAAGTGCAATAAAAATCCCTGAAAATAATACAAAAGTCCATCATAAGAGGACTCTGGAAGGTGGAAAGAGAAAAGCAGAGTGGCCTCAGGACTTGAGGAATGATACTGTGATGATCTCCCTTGCTTTTCTTTTTATTTTACGTAACTCCCAGGCTGGGTGTTGGAGAAGCCTGGAACCTAGAATTTCCAATCAGAGCAGACAGACAAATGAAAAATCTGTTGTTTGTGGCTAAAGGACCAAGAAAGGAGTAAAATCCATCCCAGCATAAGAAAAACCTTTTGGACAGTACGGGCCATACCCGAGCTGAACCCCTGGTGTCAGCAAAGCACAGCCCGAATAGGGACTAGCGATGACAGTCTCCCATTCAGTAGCCGCAGGGAAACGCGTTCCTCCCCTCTGGGAGCACCAGCTGAGTGGGAGTCCCAGCAGCACTGGGGAAGCACTTTCCTCCCACCCTGGGCATCAGCCAAGAGCTAGTGGGAGCCACAGTCACACCAGACAGCCAGAGAAGGCGTGCTCAGCCCAGCTGGCAGCATCAGCCTATGTTCAGCAAGGATTCCAGACTGCTATCCCCACCTAGCAGCAGCAGGTAGGCAGGGTTAGCACTTTCAGCCCCCGAAGTTCTGGCATCTCCCGACTCTTCCCCTGGTGGCACTAGATGGACCAGGGAGGCACTTTCTATCCCCCTCACTGGCAGCATGAGGGGGACCAAGTGGGGAGTTGAATCTCCCGAGCCCCACCAAGTGGTAGGCAGCTGGAGAGGCATTTTCCTCTCCCGCCAGTGGCGTCAGCAGAGAGCTAGTAGGGAGTCTGGACATCTGCGGCTCCCCTCCCACCCAGCATCAGCAGAGGATGCAGACAGGTGCTCCTCCTCCCCGCTGTTGCCATGCCAGTGGGGACTGACTGGGGAGTCTGGACTTTCACCTTTGTCTGCCAGTGGCAGCTGGCGCCCCTCACCCTCCCAATTAGAGTGCAGGAGGGATCTCAGAGAGGAGGGAGCTGAAGAAAGGCATTCTTTAAATCTGCATAGGAAGTCCTAGAAAGACACCTGTCTGACCCAAACACAAAACGAATTAAATCAACATGCCTGTAGGTCTGAGAACTAAACTACATATAGTGCAGCATACCACAAAGATTTTCAAGGTGGCCCTCTGAGTAGCACACAAAGCAGACCAGAATAGTACTGCAAGAGTGTTAAAAACTAAATTGTCATTGGAACCACAGCCTCAAAAGTAGGCCAGGAAAACCCAAAAATATTCACACTGAGACACATCATAATCAACTTCTGAAAACTAAAGATAAAGAAAAAAATCTTAAAAGCAGATAGAAAAACATACATTACCTATAGAGGAACACTGATTTAAATGATAGTGGATTTCTCATCTGAAACCATAAAGGCTAGAAGGAAGTGGTACATTTTTCAAGTGATGAAAGAAAAGAATTGTCAACTCTGAATTCAAAGTTCAGTGAAAATATCCTTCAGGAATAAAGGGGAAATAAAGATATTCTCAGATGACAAAATTTATAAAATTTTCACTAGCAGGCATACCATTAATGAACGGCTAAAGGAAGTTCTCCAAACAAAAAGGAAATGATAAGAGAAGAAGGCCTGGAACTTTGGAAAGGGAAGAAAACAATGAAATGTGTGAAAATAAGGATAAATATAATAGACTATCCTTTTCCTCATGAATTTTTCAATCATGTTGGATTGTTGATGCAAAAATTAAAATACCATCTGATGTTGGGTTCAATATATAGAGAGGAAATAAGAAAATTATATTTAAAAAGTAGGAGGGTAAAGGGACATAAATGAAAATAAGATTTCTACTTTCCCAGAAGTGGTAAAATGTTGATAACAGTAGAATGTGATAAGTTACATATGTATATTTTAATACCTAGAACATTAAGAAAACTATTCAAAGTGATATACTCAAAAACACTATAAGTCAAATGGAATTCTAAAAAATATTCAAGTAACCCACAATAAGGCAAGA
Source organism: Cheirogaleus medius (assembly GCA_008086735.1). Lineage (NCBI taxonomy): Eukaryota > Metazoa > Chordata > Mammalia > Primates > Cheirogaleidae > Cheirogaleus > Cheirogaleus medius. The sequence continues at coordinate 3,454,616 of VBSM01001483.1, read as the reverse complement.
AAAGGAAAACAGAGGAGTGAGAAATAGAGGGAATAGACAGAAAGCCAATAATAAAACATTAGACTTAAGCCCCAAGACATCAATAATTATGTTCAGGTTAAATGGTCTAAACACATGAATTAAAAGACAGAGATTCACAAAATGGACTTTTTAAAAAACCCTCTAAATGCCATCCACAAGAAACTCACTTTGAATATGACAACATAGGTAGGCAGAAAGTAAAAGGATAGAAAAAGATATACTATATACAAACATTAATTTATAAAAGCAGGAGTGGCTATATATTAATATCAGAAAAGTAGACTTCAGAGCAAATAACATTACCAGGGACAAAGAGGGATTTACATAATGATAAATGGGTTAATCCACTAAGAAGACACAGAAATCTTAAATGTGTATGAATCAATAAATAGAGCTTCAAAATACATGAAGTAAAATCTGATAGAGCAGAAAGAGAAACAGACCAATCCACAATGATAGTTGGAGACTGCATGCCCTCCTCTCAGCAATAGAACTACTAGATAGAAAATCAGCAAGATTATAGAACTCAAAAACACCATAAACCAACAGGATCTAATTTATAGGACATTCTACTCAACAGTAGCATAACTTACATTCTTTTCAAATACCCATGAAACATTCACCAAGATATCCCATATTCTGAGTCATGGGTCATAAAACAAACTTCAACAAATGTAAAAGAACTGAAGTCATGCAGAGTATGTTCTCTGATCATCATGGAGTCAAATTAGAAATCATTCACAAAGTCAACAGGAAAATATCCAAACACTTGGAAACTAGACAACACACTTCTCATTAACACATAGCTCAAAAATGAAATCATAAGGGAAATTTTTAAAAGTACAATGAACTGAATGAAAATGAAAATATATCAAAATTTATAAAATGTAGCTAAAGCAGTGCTGATGGGAATTTATAGCACTAAATGCTTACATTAGAAAAGGTCTTAATCAGGTAAGCTCCCACCTCAAGAGAGGAGAAAAAGAAGAGCAAAATAAAAAATTCAAAGCAAGCAGAAGGAAGAAGATAATAAGAGGTAAGAGCAGAAATTAGTGAAATTGAAAACAGGAAAACAATAAATAAAACCAATGAGGCAAAAACCTGTTTCTCTGAAAAGGTCAATACTTTTACAAGATTGACTAAGATAAAAAGAGAAGACCAAGTCACTAACATCACAAATGAGATCTTACTAAAACAGATCTTGCAGTCACTGAGGAAAATAAAGGAATTCTGTGAGGAACCTTACATACATAAATTCAACAACTTAGATGAAATGAACCAATTCCTTGAAAACCCCAAACTACCAAAACTCAATGAATATGAAATTTATCATCTGAATAATCCAATAACCATTAAAATTGGATCTGTAATTTAAAAGATCTTTAAAAAAGAAACCTCCAGGTCCACATGGCTTCGCTGGAGAATTTTACCAATCATTTAAATAATTAACACCAATTTTACACAATACATTCTAGAATACCAAAGAGGAGGTAACATTCTGTGCCAGGAGTCTCCAAAACCATTCCCAGCCTTGACGATTCATGATGAGGACTCAGAACGCAGCATATAGTCATACTCATGGCTATGATTTATTACAGCGAGGGAATACAGAACAAAATCAGCAAAGGCACATGGAAGTCCAATGGAAACCAGGTACAAGCTTCCAAGAGTCCTCTTCCAGTGGTGTCACACAGGATGTACCAATTCCTCCAGCAACAAGTTGTGACAAGAAGTATAAAATATTTTCTATCAGGGAAGTTCATTAGAAACTCAGCTCACAGGGCCTTTATTGGGGGTTGGTCATATAGGCAACCTCTATCTATCACTTACCAAAATTCCAGATTCCCAGAAGGAAAGCAGATGTTCAGAGTAAACCATAATGTTTGTACAAACAGATTAGGCACAGTGAACAGTCTTATCAGTCCTGTGAATGGTGGGAGCCTTCCCCAAATCCAAGTTCCAGATGCCATCCAAAGACCAACCTTACAAGCAGCCCTTTAAAAGGATAGCAGTCAGGCCTACTATGTTAACTCTTTTCTGTATAGCTTGAGAATCAGGAGATTTGAGTCTAGTCCTAGCATAAATCACATTTGATCAAACAGTTTAGGTCTGGTGAGCCACTCTTATCAGTTCTCCGAATGGTGAGAAGTCTCCTGAAATCCAAGTTCCCGGATGCCTGCCAAGGGCCTGCTATGTTAACTCTTTCCTGCGCAGCTTTCCAACTCATTTTATGAGGCCAGTGTTATACTAATACCAAAAGCCAACAAAGACTGTACCAAAAAACTCTCCAAACTATAGACTTCATATCTCTCATAAACTTTGACACAAAAATCTGCAACAAAATCGGCAATATAGAATCCAACAAGGTATAAAAATAATTATACCATAGCTAAGTGGGGTTTATTCCAGTTATGCAAGGTTAGTTCAAAAATCAATATTCAATCAATGTAATCTACCATGTCCACAGGTTAAAGAAGAAAAATCATATGGTCATATCACTTGATGAAGAAAAAGCATTTGACAAAATTCAGCATTCATTCCTGATAAAAAAAACTTTCAGCAAACTATAGAGGGATACCTTCTCAACTTGATAAAGAGCATCTACCAAAAGCCCTGCGGCTAACATCATACTTATTGGTGAAAGACTGTTTCCCCCTAAGATAGGGAATAAGGGAAAGATGTCCACTCTCACCACCCTTATTCAACATAGTACTAATTGCTCTAGCCAACACAATAAGAAAAGGAAATAAAAAGGTTTACAGATTGGAAAGGAAGAAATAAGACTGTCCCTATTCACAGACATGATTGTCTACATAGGAAATCCTAAAGAATCTACAAAAAGACTCCTAGAACTAGTTAGTTCAGCAAGGTCACAGGTTATAAGAGCAACATGCAAAAATTAATTATATTTCTGTATACTAACAATGAACAATGAATGTGAAGATTGAAATGGAAAACAATACCATTTATAATCACTCCAAAGAAAGTGAAATACTTAGGTACACACTTAACAAAACATGCATAGGGTTTATATGCTAGAAATTCCAAAATGCTGATGAAAGAAGTCAAAGAAGATCTAAATAAATGGAGAAACAGATATATTGTGTTCATGGATTGGAAGACTCAATATACAGTAGTAAAGATGTCAATTCTCCCCAAATTGACCTATAGGTTTAATACAATTCCTCTCAAAATCCCAGCAAGTTTTTGTAGATACATAATAAGGCCATTCCAAAATTTATATAGAAAGGAAAATAACCTTTAATGGCTAAAACAATTTTGAAAAAGAGAATAAAGTGGGAGGAATTGCTCCACCCAATGTTATATAGCTAGAGTAATCACGACTGGTATTCACAAAAGGGTAGACACATAGATCAATAGAACAGAAAAGAGAACGCAGAAATAGACCACACAAATAGCCCAACACAAATATGCCCAACTGGTTTTGACAAAGGTGCAAGAGCAATTCAATGGAGGAAAAATAGTCATTTTATTTGAGCCATCAGACATCCATAGGCAAATATATGAACCTCAATCTTAAGTTCACATCTTATATAAAAATTGATTCAAAATGAATCATAGACTTAAATTTAAAATATAAAACTATAACAATTAGAAAATAGGCAAATGACATGAACAGACACTTCACCAAAGAGGATATACAAATGGCAAATAAGCACATGAAAAGATGTTCAACATTATTACCCAATAGGGAAATGTAATTTAAAACAAACACGATATCACTACACATCTATTAGAATGGCTAAAAGAAAAAGATAGTGAAAATACTACATGCTGACAAAGATGTGGAGAAACTGGATCTCTCAAGCATTGCTGGTGGGAATATAAAATGGTATAGCCAGTCTGGGAAATTTGGCAGTTTCTTATAACCCTAAACATACACTTACCATCCAACCCAGATAACACTGAACATACACTTAACCATTTGACCCAGCAAGTGCACTCTTGGGAATTTGTCAAAGAGAAATAAAAACGTATATTTACACAAAAAATTCTACATGTTCATAGCAGTTTTATTCTTTTTATTAGGCAAAAATTAGAAACAACCCAAATGTCCTTCAATGGGTGAATAGTTAAACAAACTATTCACCATTCCATAGACTACTACTCAGCAATAAAAAGTAATATACTATTGATGTATGCAACTTGGGTGCATCTCAAGAAAATTATGCTGAGTGAAGAAAAGCTGATTTCAAAAGGTATGATTCCATTTATGTAATAATCTTAATATGATAAAATTATAGAGATCAAGAACATGTTAGGGGTTGCCAGGGATTGGAGTAGGGGAAGGAGGGTGACTGTGACTATAAAGGGTAGAGGAGGAATCTTTGTGGTGGAGGAACAGTTTATTGTGGTGATTACATGAATCTACACTGTTAAAATTGCATAGAACTATATATACAGACTCAGAAATCAGTGCATACAAAATTGATGAACTCCAAATAAGGTCTTTGGATTGCACCAATGTCAATATCTTGTTTTTGATATTGCATTATAGTTATATAAGGTATTACCATTGTGAGAACTGGGTGAAGGTACGGTATATGGGACCACTCTGTAATAATTTTTTACAACTTCCTGTGAATCTATAATTATTTAAAAATAATTACAATAAAGTGAGGTAAGTCTGAAGGACTATGAATATTTTAGAACTCACACATTTGCATGTTATAAAATAGAATTACATCTTGAATATGGAAAATAGAAAATACAAAAGAGCCTACACTACTGTCACACTAGAAATGTAAATCAAAATGACTATATGAGTTCATCATAGTTGCACAGGGTACATTTGCAAACCCAGAGAGGTAGACCAAAAAGGTTTGTTGCTTAAACATCTGTATCGGTTAGGATTCAATCAAAGGACAACCACCCATAGGAAATTGTTAATATATATATTCTATATATAAAATACATTTCAATTCATTTGAAGCTATTATTGTCTTAGACGATTGTGGGGCTGGCTAAAATCTGTAGGACACGCAGTCAGAAAGGGAAGATCAGGAGTAGTCTGGAACCAATGGGCACAGGCCAAAGCTGTCACCCATGGGCGAAATTTCTTCCCTCTCTTACATACTCAGAAACCTCAGTCCTGATTTAAAGGTTTTCCAACTGATTCAGTCCACCTAGATTCTCCAGGATAATTTCCCTTACTTTAAGTCAACTGATTAGGAACTTTCATTACATCAGCAACAGACCTCAACAGCAACACCTGGATTTGTGTTTGATCGAAATAACTGTGGGCTGTAGCCTAATCAAACTGACACATCAGAACCGCCACACATCATCATAAACCATTTGTGCTTGCGACTGAATAAGTGTATTCTGTTAATAGCCACCTTGGCTTTATTATTTTAGGTAATTCAGGCACAAACGACGTAAATCAATAGTGGCCACCAAGTTTATATACGAGAGTACCACTTCTAGAACTTTAGAGTTGTAAGGGGCCATGAAAATCTTAGTTTGTTATCTCGACACAGCCAAGACGTCCCCACCTCGTTCTCTGTGGCGCTCAGCGGGGCTGGGGCGCCTCGGGGCAGCAGCGCGCGCAGCAGGGAGGGGAGGAGAACCCACCTGGAGCCCGACGCCACGGGTGCGGGAGCTCTAAGTGGGCGGGGCTTCAAGGCCGGCGAGTGGCGACGGCGCCCAGCGCGCCAGAAGAGCGCGCGGCGGGCAGACGGCGGGGAACCAGTCGGGTAAGGCGAGCGCGGCCGGCTGTGGGTGGGGGG
>VBSM01001483.1:3438663-3448745 GCA_008086735.1 Cheirogaleus medius | reverse complement strand
TTTTTTTTTTTTTTCCTTCCTGAGATGCGTTTATCTGTGACGCTGAGGATAAAATCACCGCTCCCCCGCCCCTCTGCCGTCTGATTGTGTAAGAAATCACAACCGTGCTGATGATGATTCCACTGGCCTAGAGGGAAAGGCGACCTCCTTCTCTGTGTTCAGTCTGATAGAGATAACTGCTTTCTCTCTAAACTCGGAAAGTAATGAAAAATAATTTAGGTTAAAAACTGATTGCACAACATCTTTGCTTAGTTTAAGCAACCCAGAATCCACTTTCCCAGAGTAGTTCTCCGTTTAAGTACTTTCCCTGCAGCCACTTCTTGTCAGCCTGGGCAGGGGGCTTGGGGCGAGCATAAAATAAGAGGAGTTGGCTTGAACAAAGCATCGTGTTTTTATTTAGTTTAATACTTTCAAAACATCTGTAGACCATGGGAATGTGGATCCCGGCCTTTGTACCCTTTGCGTAATGTAGTTCTCTCATGATTTTATAGCATCATGTGATTACTCTCTGGATAAGTGAAAATAGATTTTTTTTTTCTTTTTTGTTTAGCCTAGGAGTATTCTACCTCCATAATGTATCATTTTCTCTTTCATTTAAATGGAACTCTGAGCTTAAATACTTAAACTGTAAAAGAATAATGCACTCTCTTCAAGGATTACCTAAGGTCTTTGGGAAGTGCTTCTCAGAGCACATATTAAGCTCTCAATCAGTGTTAGTTACCATCATTGCCACCTTTTTCCTCAATTATGTTCTTCTCCACACTTCTGTTTGCTGAAGAAGAGCTCTTAACCCAAGATTGTTGCCTTGAAACAGTTCCTTGCATTTTCTGTCCATTCAGTTTTGGAATATTCAGGGGTGTAGATCTGGCTCTAGAATCCACACTTTCTCTCCTCTTTTCTGAGTCATGTTGTTTGGCCTTAGCAGTGTGATGTGAATCTTGGTCACAGATAGGGAAAAGTAGAGAAGGGCCTCCCACTTCTCCTTGAAGTGTTTATGATCAGCTGGGAGCCAGGAATGACTTGGAAGCAGCCTTAGGGGCACCTGTGACCCACCTTCTGGCCTGTAGAGGAGGTTCCCAGGAGCAGGACAGGTGATGGTGCAGGGTTGTCATAGCTAAGAAGTATGGGTTGGTGAAAGTTAAAGAACAGAGGATGTTGAAGGCTGGTAGGTTTAGTAGGGTCCTCTCCTTTAATAATGCTTGTCTTTTCTCTCTCTTTTTTTTCCACCAACCATAACAACCCATTTCTGGTGAAGACATGACATTGCAGGAGGCTCTTACAAGCCTTGATCAGGGTTACAGAGACTCAGGCCAAAAAGGAAGTTGAACATTATCACAGGACATAATACACCTACCTCCTCATGGACCTTACACAAAATAGGAGCTGGGGAAGATAGTGGTAATATGCCGGCTTGCATTAAGAAAATCTCTTATCAGGGAGTAAATTACTGTGACCTCAGCTTACCTTATAGGTGAGAGGTGGGTGTTGGGTGACACCCATCTGAAACTCTCCTGACTTGGGGACACTTGAATGGCTCACAAGTTTCTATTATTCCAGTTATAGTGGTTTGGAAAGCTAAAGCATTCTGGTTTAGGGGGTGGGAAGTATCTAGGATGAGTTGCGTACAAGTGATGAAAGAATAAAAGGGTGCTAGCAAGTGATCATTACAGACCAAATAACTACCACTGTGAGTCTTCTGTGTTCTGGAATCTTTGTGACTCCCCCATGGTTATTTTTGCCTCTTCCCTGTAGGTCTTTCTATAGACAATAGCAGCAAAGGCCTTACCATCAGAACTGCCTCTGTGCTTCTCTTGGAGGAGAGCAAGAAAAAAGGATCCTGGGAAAAACTTGCCTGATCCCACAGCTAGGCTTAGGGAAAGGAAGGTAAGAATTCAGAGGGTAGGCAACTGAAGAAAGTAAGGGGCCTGGTGTGGGGAAATAATACTGGGGCTTTGACCAATAGTAGACACCTATGAATTCATGAATACTCTTCAAGTGGCAAATAATTTAATCTCTGCCCCAACCCAAAAACCATGTCTATGCCCTGCTGCCCAAGGAGCTCCTTTTCCCTTAATATTGGCTGATAGGCAAGGAAGGAAACCTGGGGTTTTTTGGGACTGCTGACAAGAAAATATGGTACCAGCATGGCCAGTACACTAGATCTTGTGTATTGTAATCTCCTGGGAAACTTATTCTTTTTTAGATTATAAAAACTTATTTTGATATAATATTATAATTATAAAAATGTTGCAAGAATAGCACAAAGAACTCACTATATTCTCTTTACCCAAGGTCACCCATTATTTAGTTTGCTCTCATTTGCTTTATCATTTGCTCTTTCTGTTTCTTTTTCCAAACTTTAAGAGTAACCACTGAGAGATTGGTACTTGTCTGGGGCATCCTAGCATGAACAGTGGCTCAGGCGCAGCCACTGGATATAGCAGAACAGTGGTGGTGATTCAGGGACCCAGAGGTAAAGTCTACCTATATCTGTGAAGCACACATTTGTAAATCATGTAGAATCTCTGGTTCTAGATATAGAAATCATTATCAATTATAAAAATGATTAAGATAAACTCCCCTTTTCTCACCATTCTTGACAAGTTTGTTCCTAGCTGTGCCAAACTTTAATATTGTTAAGGAAATTCACTCCACTCCCCAACTTTGCAGTGATAACATATTCTCCAGCATTTTCATTTAATTCATTCAGCAAACTTGTATTGAGTGCTTTCTATTTTCTAGGAATATAAGAGGTAAAAGATATCCATCCCCTTAGTAACTCAGCTTTTCAGTGGAAAGGAATTAAGGAATCTTCACACAATCAGAAGAGTGCTCTGCTGAAGGGGTTCATAGGGGGTCATGGGAACACCAGCTTGGTTAAGGATAGGAAGAGTAGATATCTGGGAGTTTTTTGGGATGGATGTAAATGTGAAGATCCATCTTCTCTGAGACCTGCTGCTCTTAGATGACAAGGTATCTCTTTAAAATGTGAGGCTCAGAAAGGTGAAGCAAAGGTAACTTGCCCAAGGTCACACAGCAAGAAAGGTAGAATGCCTCTGTGAGGAAGACCAGCAGGAGTAAGCAAAGTAAAAGGTAAAGAGAAGAGATAACAGCAGGTGTTGTAAGGGCACTGAGGTGAGAGAGAGATGTGGGAAGGGTCCACAGAGGTTTGGCTAGGACCTGGGGAAGGAAAGATGAAGTAGTCAAGGGAAGATTGACAAGGCCTTACGGGATTTCATTAAGGAGCTTGTGTTTATATTCCAAGTACAATGAATGGGAGGTTGCTTGAAGGTGTTTTTCACCTTTTCTTAAACCACATAATGTGTGTGTGTGTGTGTGTGTGTGTGTGTGTGTTTACTCCTGAAAAGTACCTAGTGAGGCCTGAACAAAAATGATTTAAGAAAGTCATTTCCCCTTCGGTGTCCTATCTTGTGATCCAATAGAGGCAATGTTTCTGGCCCAAATGTGTAGGTCTTAAACAGTTTTTACTGCCCACCATTAAAGCGGCTAAAAAGAGTTGCTGTGATGCTGGAAGAAGCTGGTCCTTCAGAATGCTTCTAGAAGAAGGTTTAATTAGGCTCATATATCTGATGCTTTTTAGGCTGCATTAAGGGAGCTCTTTCAGCTTTCACTGAGCCCTGTCACATGGGGAAAAAGTAGAATTGGGAGAAAAAGTAATTCCTGGAAACCTGAGTTGTTCAATGTTAGAAATGGAACTGTCAAGTATAAGACTTCGGTTTAAATATATCATGATAAAGATACTTCAGTGACTAAATGGAAATTTTTTGTGTTTTTTGTTTGTGCCATCTGTGATGGCAGACAGCACATTTGTGAGAATCTGGTAAGATTTAAGTATTTTTCAGTACTTATATATTTATTTATTCTCATCCAGGTACTGGAGGTTTTTCTATTTGAAACTATTTCTTATATGCAGAGTCAACCTCACAGAGGAAAACCAGTGTTCTATCCCCCTTTTATATGTACTGGCCCACAAAAATATTTACTTTTAAGTAGCCTCTGTCAACTAGCCTTTGGGAGGAGGATGGTGGTTAGCTGGCAGCTGGATAATCTAGAATGGCCTCACTCACCCATCTGGTGGCTGGCAGACTGGGTTGTTCTAGGGCTGCAGTCCCCAACCCCTACCCCCATCCCTGGAAAAATGATCTTCCATGAAACTTAGGAAACGGGGGGGGGGGGCGAGAGCAGGAGTTGAGCTGGGAGCTAGTGGAGCTTTATCTGTATTTACAGCCACTCTGCTCCCCATTGCTAGCTTGCATCACTGCCTGAGTTCCACCCCCCTCCCAACTCCTGGTCTGTGGAAAAATTGTCTTCCATGAGACCAATCCCTGGCGCAAAAAAGGTTGGGGACCACTGGTCTAGGGGACCCTAACCTGCGATGGCTCATCTTCACACTATGTGGTCTCTCCTCCAGCTAACTAGTCTAGACTTTTTTGTTTTTCTTGGAGACAGGGTCTCTGCTCTATTGCCCAGGCTGGAGTGGTGAGACATTCATAGCTTATTGTAACCTTGAGTGATCCTCCAGCTTCAGCCTTCTGAGTAGCTAGGACTATAGGCATATGCCATCACACCCAGCTAATTTTCTCATTTTTTGTAGAGATGGAGTCCCAGGCTGGTCTCAAATTCCTGGCTTCACAGGATCCTCCTGTCTCAACCTCCAAAAGTGCTGGGATTATAGGCGTGAGCCACTGTGACCTTGTTAACATGATGGTCTCAAAGTCACACAGCAAGTGAGAACAAGCACCAATGCACAAGCACTTTTCAAGTGTCTGCTTGCATCACATCTGCTATTGTCCTATCAGCTAAAGCATGGAAGTGCTTCCCCGGCCCAGTCCAGAGTCTAATAGGAGGTGGCTATTCAAGGGTGTTGGATACAGGTAGATGTGAAAAAAATTGGGGGCCATTGCTGTAGTAATGCATAATAATTAGTAATGAATGTAAGCTTTGATAAATCTTATTAAACACCCATTTCTGAATGTAGTGTATTCTAGAGACTAAGGAATATGATTGTGCCATTAGTAACACCTTCTCTCCCACCAAATGTGGAGTGGGGTGATGGTTTCTCTATGAGGAAGCCAAAGGGAGACTGTGTGGTTTTGGACATACATACCCTTGTGAGTGGCATAACTGCTCACAGATCTTGTGAGCCCCTGGATTTCTTCAATCTCCTATTCAAGCTTTATCACAAAAACCCAGACCATCTTAGGTTTTGTGGTCAAGCAAAAGGACTGTTTTGGGGGAATCCACCATCTAAGAGATGAGGGAAACATTTGCAGTCTTTCCTTGTAACCTTCATGTGATTTATAATTTTTACCTAAGAGAAGAAAAGAAATCCTTATTTGAGTGTTGTAATAAGGACAAAGGATTCTCTATAGGTGTGTTTTATTTGGTTAAGATTTTTAAATCTCCCTGTGTTTGCAGTGAAGAATCCAGCATTGTAGTGTGAAGTGAGTGGCTAAGAACTACCAGTTGGGGGCATCAGCCTTTGTTTGACCTTTGCTCATGAAAATCTCAGAAGTAACACTTTACACATAACAGAAATAGGCTTTACAGCAGTTTGTGGCCTGAAATGTATTACATAAAAATGCAACTGGATCCTAGGAGGTACATGTGGGAAACTATAGTAGGCTCATTTTGTACAACTTAGAGATGTACATTCCTCCAGAAAATTGTCTAGTCATAGAATCTTAGCTTCCCTTCTTTCCTCCTAGAATAAAAATTTAAAATCAGACATTTTAAAAGCCAGTGATTTGGAAGGAGCCATAAAATGTATAAACACACATATCATTTGACCCAGCAAACATTTCCAGGAATTTATTCAATAAATGTTGCAAATTAATTGGAGTGTTGCTTGTAATAGCAAAAGATTGGTAATATCCTAAGTGTCAGTCAAGGCTTGGTTATATAGTGGAATATTACACTGATAATACATGATCTCTAAGATGTACAAAGTGAAAAAAAAGCAAGAAACAGAATAGTGTCATTGTATGGTCCCATTTATGTAAAATATATAGTGAAGGGAACAATAATATATCTACTTTTGCCTACATAGACATAAGATATCTCTGGAAGCATACTCAAGACACTGATAATTTGGGGGCACGCTTGCCCAGGGGGTAGGAGGTGGGAAGGAGACTTTTCATGGCATAAACTTTTATATATACCTTTTGAATTTTAAGCCATATGAATATATTTTCCTGTTTTAAAAATTCCATAGACTCCAAGTTGATGTGGTCAGAGCTATCCCTGTTCAAAAAAATATCCAACCAGTTTTTTCCACCAAAAGTGCATCACAATAGTGTACTTCTGAATTTTTAACTATAGCCCTGCCTTTTCTAGAATGTCATATAAGTGGAATCATATAATGTGTATCTGGTCTGGCTGCTTTTATGGGATTCATACATATTATGTGAATTAATAGCATGTTCTTTTTTATAGCTGAATAGTATTCCATTATGTATATTTACCACTGTTATTTACCTGTTGAAGGACAGCTTGGTTGTTACCAATTTTTTGGTGATTACGAATAAAGCTGTGGCAAAAATTAGCATATAGATCTTTGCATGAACATAGGTTTTCAGTTCATTTGGGTAATTACCTAGGAGTGGGATTGTTGGGTCTTTCTTTGTCAGAAACTGCCAAACTATCTTCCAAAGTGGTTCTACCATATTTGCATTCCTACCAGCAATGAATGTGAAGTATGTATTGAGGTTAATTTTCCTACACATGGGTGTCCACTTCTCCCAGCACCATTTGTTGAAAAGACTATCTTTTCTTCATTGAATTGCTTTTGCACCTGTGTTAAAAATCAGTTGAGTATGCTTGTGGATATCTATTTCTGGGCTCTCTGTTGATCTACCTGTCTATTATTTTTCCATTAACACACTGTCTTGATTAGTGTAGCTTTATTTTAAGTCTTGAAATTAGGCAATATGAGTACTCTGGCTTTTTATTTTCTTCTTTTTCAGAATTGTAGTGGTGAGAGAGGACATCCTTAACTTGTTCCAATCTTGGAAAGCATTCCATCTCTCACGGTTAAGTATGATGTTAGCTGTAGGATTGTTTTTGGTTTTGTTTTTTGTATATAACCTATTGTGAAGAAAAGAGTTAACACACTAGGCCTGAGGCTGCTATCTTTCAAAGGCATGCTTGCAAGATTGGCCCTTGGCTGGTGTCTGGGAAATTAGCTTTTCAAATATTTTTTTAAAAATAGATTATATTCTACCTTCATTTATTCCTTTCCCGATGCTCTTCATTTTTTTTTATGATAATCTAGGTTTCCTACATTAATCACAATCTTTTTACCAGAAGAATTTCCTTTAACATTTCTTTCAGGGCACAGGTTTTAAGTCCTTACCCATGAAGATTAAGCCTTTTTGTTCTGTACTGGAGATAAAGGAAAGGGGTCTGGGTGGATTTCACAGTGGCTGCTGTTTTCCTCAGCAAACTAGCACCATAGTGGGAGCTTTGAGATTTTTCCTGATCTTCCCTGTGGCAGCCTGGTGGGATTCCTGTAGAAAAAGCTTGTAAAAGGATGGGAACCCTTCTATATGGAGCCCAGGAGCTTCACATGCCAGCCCATACTCTGGCCTCCAGTAATTTGTAAGAATTACCAGTTTAATCTTCCTACAGATTTATATGCTCAGATACTATGTCTCCCTGAAGGCACCTATCTCTCCAGATACTGGGATAGTGGTAGTCCTGTGACCTCAGTTCTCTGGTCTGTCCAAGAAAAGTAGTTGCTTTTCAGTTTGTGTAGCTTTATTCTTGTAAGGGAGGAAATTGATGGCTTCCCAGTGCTTTACATTTCTGAGCTGAAACCTGAATCCTAAAATAAGTTTTAATCTACGTAAATGTCTAATGCAGTGCATGGCACATAGAAACTCAGTACAGGTTAGTTTTCCTTTACTTTTATTTTTCTTACCCCCTTGAATTTTATGGTTGTATGCCTAGAGAGCCAGGAATAATTGATTCTGCTTTGGATTCTGCTGGTTTTAGGCTTTAAAAACCTCAAAACCACTGGCAGTATGTTATGTTTTCCTTACTCTCTTCCAAAATTCTATGTATGCCTTTTAGAGCATGATTCAGTCTATCTAGATTATACGTTTTGTCAGTGACCATTTGTTTGTCGTTTTTATTCCTCATGTTGCCAGGTGCAATTCAGTTCAGCAAACAGTTTTTGAGTGCCTGACATGGCTTATATATTTGGCCCCTCCAAATCTCACGTTGAAATTTGATCCCCATTGTTGGAGGTGGGACCTGGTGTGAGGTGTTTGGGTCATGGGAACAGATCCCTCATGAAAGGATTGGTGCCTTCCCCATGATAATGAGTGGGTTCTCACTTTATTAGTTCATGCAAGAGCTGGTTGTTTAAAACAGCCTGCCACTACCTCCTCCCTCTCTAGCTCCCACTCTTGCCACATAACATGCCTGCTCCCCCTTCACCTTCCACCTTGATTGGAAGCTCCCTGAAACCCTCACCAGAAGTAGATGCTGGTGCCATGCTTCTTGTACAGTCTATAGAACTGTGAGCCAAATAAACCTCTTTCCTTTATAAATTACCCAGCCTCAGGTATTTTCTTTATAGCAACACAAATGGACTAATACAGTGTCCAATGTGCTATGATTGAGGCAGTAGATATTGAGCAGAATACAAGGCTGAGGTGGAAAGTGAAGCAACCAAGGGGGTCTGCAAGTGCAATGGAAGCCTCATGGAGGGGAAAGATATTGCAACTTGCAAAATATCTCCATTTCAGCCTAGAAAGATTTTAAAAAGTTTTTTAAGAAATCTATTTTTAATTATAATAGTGATACATGAATGCATTCTAGCAAAAATCGAAAAGTTGTAGAAAGAGCCATGGTTGTTCTTGACATCCTCATCCTATCACATTATTTTACTATGCAAATTGCTATAAGAAATATGTCCTCTGATAATTTACTGAAATATTTTTATCATTAAGGCAATAAGCATCCAAATTAGTTTAACTTTTAAGGAATGCTTATTTAAAGAGATGACTGTGATCATTCAGTTTAGATGTATGGCCTGATAATGGTTCTGTGTTTCACTTTATAGTATAACTATTTTAATTTTGAAATCCTATCATTAGTGGTAGGTAGAACTGTTATAGTAAATGGAAGATACAGAAATTAGTACTGATCAAAAAGATGACCTATTGACATTTTAAAAAATATACAATAAAATGGACTTTCGGATTGTGTATGTATGGTTCTGTGGATTTTAACACATGTATAGATCAGTGTAACCACCACCACAATCAAGGTACAGAACAGTTTCATTACCCCAAAAACTCCTTTTTGCTAGCTCTTTAGTCATAATTTCTTTCTACACCAACCCCTGGCAGCCAGTGATCTGTGCTCCATCATCATGGTTTTGTCATTTTGAGAATGTCACATAAATGGAGTCAAACTATATGGAATCTTTTGAGGTTTTTTCCCCCTTTTTTGGTCTGTGCTGTCTAATATGGTATTTCAAGTCTTGTTTTTATCACTCAGCATAATGCTTTTGAGATCCATCCAAATTGTTGTGTGTATCAATAGCTTGTTCCTTTTTATTGCTGAGTAGTATTCCATCTGTACCACAGCATGTTTAATCATTCACCATTGAAGGACCTTAGAGTTACTTACAGGTTTTGCTGATTATGAGTAGAGCTGCTGTAAAAATTCATGTGCGTGTGTGCATATAAGTTTGCACTTCTCTAGGGCAAATAAATATCTGGGAGTAAGATTGCTAGAATTATACTACCATTCATGGCAAAACTAGTTAGCTACAGTTTGAATGCTAGAATGAGTAGAGTAGCAGAGACCGTTGTTTTAATCCTGCTTCTTTTTACTAGCTGTACAACCTTGAGTGAGTTTAACCTCTTTGTGCCTCAGTTTACTTATTTGTAAACTGAAGTTAATAGCCACTGGGATTGTTGTGTGGAACTAATGGCATATTAAGAATCAAATGCTGAGCAATGTGTCTGGCATACTGAATATATATTTTTTAAATTTATTTCAGCATATTATAGGGGTACAAATATTACGGTTATGTATATTGCCCA
>VBSM01001483.1:3393269-3438563 GCA_008086735.1 Cheirogaleus medius | reverse complement strand
CTCCCAGAGTGCTAGGATTACAGGCGTGAGCCACCGCGCCCGGCCTTTTATTTTTATAATTTTTTGAAAAGCTGTTGAGGATACTGATGAGGCCCAATTTCTTGGAACCCCCATGATGTGAATCATCTACAATTTCTCAAATTGGATCTTAAAACACATCTTTTTACAGGAAATCTCCCCAATTTTAAGGAGCACATTGAGGGCAGAATTGTGAAAACTCTGCATGCCCACTCAGATCTCTCCTTAGAGCACTATATCATTAGAAAATGTAGTGGAGATCCCTTTTTTGTATAGCTACTGTGTGGTATGGTCTGGCTCCTGGCTCGGTCTAAGCCAGACACCAAGGGCAGAGGGGATATGGTTTTCTTGCAGAATTTCCCCCTATCCTATGAGGTATGCACAAAGGGCTACCCACCAGTCAGGATGAAATCCAGTATGTGCAACGAGGAACCTATATGTCCTTTCTTGTCTATTAGTTCAGTTGTTTTGTAATGTTTTCACATGACATAATCCATCACCTGTGACAGTTCTTCACCTGGGATTTCAGGAGAACTGAGTGGAACAAGAAGTCTTGAGCACACAGTCTTAGGGATATCATTTCTGGACTGTTTCCTCACTGCCTTTCCTCTCCCAGTACCACCAATAATCCAACACTCATGTTTACCTGGAACCTTTCCTAACGACTGGAACATCCTCCCTCTTTGCCCTGCCAATCCTGCCTGGGCCTGTTCTTCCAAATGCCTACAGATTCTCAGCAAGAGACCTCCCTACCCTACCCCCAACTCCACTCTTTTGGATGCCATCCCTTACTCCATATTCCCTTATTAAGCACTATCTTTTTTATTTGCTTTGGCACCTAATGCTATACTTCCTTACTTTGTGACCTATTTCATATACACATGACTTGAAGTTATACAGCTGGACTGCTACTTGCAGAATGATAGAAGACCCTCAAGTTCTCTGCATCTTATCACCCACAAATACATGAAGAATTGCTGCCCGCTATTCAATTAACAAACCAAAAATCAATTCTCATTTTATATTAAAAAAATACAGGTAACATGTTCTAATGGCTATATACGTCCTGTGGAAAACAATATTTTGGAAAAGAAATAACGATGCATCTTGTAAACTGTCCCAAAAAAATGCTGCTTTGCCATGTTGCCACTGTGAAAAGTGTGGCTATTCCATCCTACCTAGGCAGAGCATGGCTTGACAGTGGAGATTGCAGGCAGCTTTCTCCTGGCTCCATCATGGTTTCTAGCCTTTTCCATGATTCCTTGCCCACTTACAATGTTAAAGAATACCAGGAATTTTGTCATTTCAAATACAGACAAAACTTTGACTGTAAACAGCTCTATTCTACTTATCTCACATGAAACTTACATCTTATACAGGAGAGGGGTGTGTGTATATGTGTATGTGTGTGTTATGAGCCTAAATTTAAATTGCAAAAACTCAGCATGCTCACTGAGATCTCTCCCTAGAGTACTATATCATTAGAAAATGCAGTAGAGTTCCCTTCCTTGCATAGCTGCTGTGTAGCTCTAGGATAACTAACTTAAATCCAGAAGAAACTTCTTTATACTTCTAAATAAGCTTACCCGTAAAAGTTCCAATTATGCCTTTTAGCCCCTTAAGGAGAATCTATGTAGGCACTTGCCTCTGGGGAAACTGTCTCTAGGCTGCTTTCTTGCCATGATCTCTGTGCCACCACATTCCAGGTCCGACTCAACTACTTCTGGGCTGCTGTCTATAAAGATGCAGGCTCTAAAGCCCTCTTCCCTATACCCCCATCCATTAGGCCACCACCAACCTCTGGCTGTTCACTGCACGATAAGTAGTGTCCATACTCCTGAGAGCCTGGCAATCAGGGTCCCCCACACCCATTCATAACCATTTCCACCATTCTTGCCTTTTACTTTGCAAATCCTCTTCTCCACCCACTCCATCCAAGCATGTGTTCACTAGAATCTAAATATACCATGAATCACCTAACCCTGTGTCTATACTACCTTTGCCTAGAGTGTTCTCCACATTCCTCTGGGTTTGTTTCATTTCAACTCAATGGTTCTTTCCCCCTCTGAAGCCCCACAGGACTAAATGTGCTTAGCACTCGTTCCCCAAAGTTGATGCGTATGGTAGAGTGCTTAATGGCCACAAAGTCCTTTCATCTCTGTATATACCACCCCTTTACAGTGTGACTTTGCAGATCTTCCTATCAAGAGGTGGAGTCTGTTTCTCTACTTCTTTTATCTGGGCTGTCCTTGTGACTTGCTTTGGCCAATATAATGTGGTATGAGTAACTTAGAATGACTTCTGAACCTAGGTCTCAAGAAGTCTTGTAGCTTCCCTCTTGTTTCATGGAAACCCTGAGGGAACCGTGTGAAGAAGCGCCAACTAGCCTGCTGGAGGAAGAAAGATGATGTGGAGAGGGAGGTCCGATCACCAGCCAACCATTAGACATGTGAGTGAGACCATCTTAGAATGTTCACATTGCCAGATGACTGTAACTGCCTGAGGGATCCTAGGAAAGACCAGCAGAACAACTACCCAGATGATTCTAGCTCAAATTGCTAACTTACAGGATTGTGTGCAAATAAAATGGTTGCTATTTTAAGCCACTAAGTTTTGGGATGATTTACATAGCAATAAATAAGGGTGGGGTTTGTGCTGCTGTATCCCTAGGGCCTAGAAGGCATGCCCACAGCAGGTTTTCAGTAAAAGATTATTGTGGATCACTGTCATCATGGTATCATTTCTCTCTTTGCTTAATAGACAACCAAGCTTCCCAGTCCTCATGTCTCTCCCTGGCTCTCACAACAGTTCAAGCTTGGCCTCAACATATTCTTCCAGAATAATACCTTGCAATTCTATTTACATCCATTACAGCCCCATGACAGTTCCTCCCCCTCCCTCAGATCCATCTTGCATCCCTCCTGTCTACCCTTGTTTACTAACCCTGTGGGGTAAACGCATTGACCACTTTAATGCCTTAAAACTCTTCCCAACTTCCTCTCTCTCCATCCATACTCTGAACCCTCGCTACCTGAATCCTGTGTGTTTATAATTAGGAGGAACCTTAGTGATTGTCTGAGACAACTCCTGGTTATGAACAAGGAAAAAGAAGGCCCAGATAAGAAATAATACTGGCTAATTCGAAGCCACATGATGGCAGTGTCAAGACTAGAACCCACATCTCACACAGTTTATTCCCTAGTAGATTGCCTGTTTGTTTTCTTGCATTGCCTGCTTGGTTCATGTATGTGAAACTATGCCCCATTGATTAAACTATGGAAGTTCTTTGGAGGCAGACTTAATACCTTTTATTCTGCCTTTTCACACTCCCCTGCTGATCCTCACTCAAAGACTAACCAGTGACTACTGGTCACATCAGTAGTTGATAAATACTTGCTGATTAACTGACATTTAAAAAGCAATTATGAGCTGGGTACAGTGGGTCATGCCTGTAATCCTAGCACTCTGGGAGGCCGAGGTGGGTGGATTGTTTGAGCTCAGGAGTTTGAGACCAGCCTGAGCTAGAGCGAGACCCCGTCTCTACTAAAAATAGAAAGAAATTCATTGGCCAACTAAAAATATATAGAAAAAATTAACCAGGCGTGGTGGCGCATGCCTGTAGTCCCAGCTACTCGGGAGGCTGAGGCAGAAGGATTGCTTGAGCCCAGGAGTTTGAGGTTGCTGTGAGCTAGGCTGACGCCACAGCACTCTAGCCCGGGCAACAGAGCAAGAAAAAAAAAAAGCAGTTATACTTGGAACTGTTCTATATCTTGTTTGTGATGGTAATTACAACTGTATGCATTTGTCAAAACTTGAGCTGTACTTTAAAAAGGGTAAATTATACTGTATATAAAATGTTAAATTAAGGTATAATTCAAAGCAATCCATTTATTTGATAAATGTGGCTAAATGTGTAGCCAAACATGTTACTGTTTGAAAAGAAATTTGGCCCTTTTAAAATAAACTTGCACATAATAGGCACTTAGTAATGTTACTTTCCTTCTTCCTTGCATGCAAATGCTTCATGATCACCTGTCAAGGCTGCTAAAGAAAGCATTCTTGTTCTAAGAGATAGCTCGGTCGAATGACTTCTAAGATCCTATGATTGGTTTAAAAGGTAAACAAATGAATGTCTTGGAATGCTTGTGTTAAGTACAAATATATAAACACTACTGCAGTATTCTAAAAGGTGACCCCCTAGGACCTTGATTTTACTTTCAAAGACTTAGACTCAGGTACAAAATAAACCATTAGCCCTGTTAATAAAAATTACTTAAAAATAAGGCAAAGAATATGACTGTCCTTTCAATGTCGTACTAGAGCATTGGCTGAGAGGCCCACCCAAGAATTATTTAGTTCTCTAGGGGATTGTATCTTTGTTTGGCTCATTGCTCACTAATGATTGGAACTAGACTTTTTCAAGTAACTTGTTAACTTACAGATTTTTTTCTGGTAGAGATGTAAAATTTTCTGTTTGGTGGAAGAAATAGTCCCAAAGATTACAGATTAACTTTCCTATAGGGCATAACCACTTTTCTATCTAATTTAGCAATCTTATTCTAGCATTCTTACTTTTAGCACCTATATATACCAAGTCTCTCAGATATTATTTGAATTAGCTTTACATCCTGCTGGTTCCCTCACTAATAAGTTAAATAAGTCTTTGACATGTGTTCAGTCTTTATTTATATGAGTCATTCGTTTAATTTTGAAAATTATATTTTGATACCCAAACATCCTACAGCGTTGCCTGTGGGTCATGGCCCATCCTGTACAAAGTCTCTGAAATCTACTTCTGGTTGCTGGTTTCGATGCTGTACCAGCACCTTGAAATACCTTTGTGATCATGCTAGTACCTGAAGAGACCTTCACAGGAATAAGACTGGATACTTCTGCAGGTACTCAAGAACACTACAGAAAGACTTTCTGGAACTATTACCACAAAATGAGAAACTGATGTTCCTTTCTATCATGTTACTGTTCTATCTATAAGCCAAGAAGATGACATTAAAAACCTTTGTTTTAGGAGATCCAGGACAAACATACTCACACAGGGTCCTTTTCTCTTGTTAAACACTATTCCTATAATCTACTTTTGCTAGTAGTGGCCATAAAATAACTATATTGTAACAATACAAATTGATAAACTACTAGCTGCCTCAAAAATCTAACAGCTTTGGCAAAATATACTGTAGCTCGTGATATAGCCTTTTCCCTAACAGGTTTTATCACTTTCCTTTTTATACTACTGAACAGCATAATCAAATCAACAAATTCAGCAAGTGCCCAGTGTGTTACAGGCACTATATTTGGCCCTGTACACCCCCACTCACCCTCACCCCAAGCAGGCTCCACTAGTACTCAATGTTAATCACTGATCGTCCAGAACGAAAATGAAGAGCAGAGCCCAAATGGAGGGTTGCAGTCTGCCCTGTCAGCACCCAAAAGACTCAAAATGGAGTCAGGAGAAAAGAGTAGAAACAGGAAGAACAGGTTAAAACATGGTTCACTTACTCTGGTATTTATAAATATTCTGAGTTAGCTTGACAACTTTATTGAAACAAGCATAAATCAAATCTCTTACAATAAAATTTCAAACTCAGAAACAATCCAGGTATGGTACCCATTCATACTAAAAGATCAAAGTGCCAACTTTCTATGCAGCATAGGGCATCCTCTGCAGAGGAAGTCTGAACCAAAGTTCTGAAATATTAGGGAGGGAGGGAAGGGAGTGGGTTGAGAATATGGAACAGGAGGAGTGGAGGAAAAAAATTCAACCCACTTTTTTCCTGGTGATTATTTAAAAACAAAACAAAAAACTCTGTTCTTTAATGTTTCTCAATAAAGTGTTTTTGACAAAATAATCAGTAGGGCCAGATTCTGCCCTAGGATGTAGAGATCTAGAAGGAGCGATGCTCCTATCCTTACAATTAAAAAAAAAGCTGGACGAATTTCAAATTCATGACTTTTATTGAACCTATCCGAGAAAAAGTATTTTGCTCAAGTATTCAGAGAAGTGTTTTTTTTAAGTATTTTTCCGCATTTTTTTAAATTGGGTTGTTTGTTTTCTTACTGTTGAGTTCCTGAGAGGTTTTTTTTTTTAATATTCTGGATAAAATTATTTGTTGGTTATGTGACTTATTAGCAAGTATTTTCTATCCATAGCTTGACTTTTCATTGTCTTAATGGTGTCATTCACCAAGCAAGGTTTTAATTTTAATAAAGTCCAATTTATCATTTTTAAAAATGATTTTGCATCTGGACTCACATCTGAGAAAGTTTAATTAACCCTAGGTCATGAAGATATTCTCATTTTCTTTTTAAAGTTCTGTAGTTTTACATTTACATTTAGATCTGTTTTGAGTTAATCTTAGTAAATGGAATGAGGTTTAGGTGGAGGTCTGTTTTTGTGCATGTGGATGTCTTTAAATTGCTTTTTCATCTTTGTTGAAAATCAGTTGCTTATATTTACGTGGATCAGTTTCTGAAATCTCTTGTTCCATCGGTCTGTGTTTTTAATCACTTTGTCAGTACCATTGTCTTGATTACTATAGCTTTATAGTCTTGAATTTAGTGTGATTCCTCCAATTTCATTCATCTTTTCTTAAAAATTATTTTTAGCTATTCCAGTTCTTTTGCTGTTCTTCATAAATTTTACAATCAGCTTGTCTGTATCTACAAAAAACTCCAACAATTGGGATTTTTATTGGAATTAGGTTAAGTCTAATGATGAATATAATGAATTTTGGGAGAATTGACATCTTTAGTATGTTGAGTCTTCCATCACATGAATATGATATGTTTCTCCATTTATTTAGATTTTCTTTGATTTCTTCCATCAGTGTTTTGTAATTTTTGGCATATAGAGCCTATACATATTTTGTTAGATTTATACCTAAGTATTTCATTTCTTTGGAGCTATTGTAAATGACTTTTTAAATTTAGCTTCCAATTGTTTATTGTTAGTGTATGGAAACATGATTGACTTTTGTGTTTACCTTATATCCTGCCACATTGCTAAGCTAACTATTAGTTATAGTAGTTTTGGGTTTTTTTTTTATAGATTCCTTGAGATTTTCTATGCAAACAATCATCGTCTAGGAATAGGGATAATTTTATTTTTCTTTCAATTTGTATACCTTTTATTTACTTTTTTTTTTTTACCACTTATTATACAGGCAGATACTTCTAGTATGATGTTGAATAGGAGTCATGAGAAAGAACATTTCTTGTTTCACCTCTACATTCTTTATCAGTTGAGGACGTTCACTTCTATTCCTAGTTTGCTGAGAATTTCTATCATTGAATGCATGCTGAATTTTGGCAAATGTTTTTTGTCTATGTCGGTTGATGTCATGTGGTTTTTCTTATCTTAGATTTAATATAGTTGAGTATGTTGATTAATTTTGGAACACTGAACCTGCCTTGCATTCCTGGGATAAACCCCAGTTGGTTATATTATTTTTATATATTGCTGTTAGATTTACTAATATTTTGTTAGGGATGTTTGCTTCTATGTTCATGAGGGAGATTGGTCTATAGTTTTCTTTTTATGCACCGTATTTGTCTGGGTTTGGTATTAGAGCTTCATAAAGTGAGTTGGGGAGGATTCTTTCCAGCTTTCTGGAAGAGATCTTGTAAAATTATTTTTTTAAATGTTTGTTGAAATTTACCAGTGAAACCATCTGAGCCTGGGCATTTCTTTTTTAAAAGGTTTTCATCTCTGCTTCTGAAAGATGTTTTTTTTAAAAGGTTTTAAAAATGTGACTTCAGTTTCTTCAGTAGTTATAGGAGTTTTCAGGTTATGTATTTCATCCTCAATTAGTTTTAGTAGTTTGTGGTTTTCAAGGAATTGGTTCATTTTATTTAAGATGTCTAATGTGCGTGTGTAGAGTTGTTCGTAGTATCTACTTATCCATTTAATATCTGTAGAACCTCTTTTATTCCTGATATTGGTAATTTGAGTATTCCCTATATTTTTCTTTCTCAGTTGTGTTAGACATTTATCAATTTTGTTGATCTTTTCAAAGAACCAACTTTTGGTTGTATTGATTTTTCTCTGTTTTTCTCTGTTTTCAGTTTCATTGATTTCTGCTTTATCTTGGTTATTTCCTAATCTGCTTGCTTTGGATTTATTTTGCTCTTCTTTTTCTAGTTCCCTCAGGTAGAAGTATATGTCGTGGCCTGTTTGCAGGACGGGGGATGAACACAGAACAAAGAAACACACAAAGAAAGATACAGACACACACAAAGACAGTACAAGAATGCAGTGCCGAACGCACCAGTCGTTTTATTTTTATACCCTAAAAAATCAAACTTACTTCCTTATACGTGACCACCCAGGCATTGCAGCAATGGCCATAAATTCTGGAACACGTAGCCGAAGGACACAGATGTCCCCTGACTCAAGGTTTCCAGGTGGTTGCTCAAAGCATAGGTCAGAGGCTAAGATAAGCAAAGGTTAAGCAAGGCAGCCACAGGGGGCACTTTCTATGCCCAGTTCCTCCTGGCTGCCCCCCCCGGCAGCTGTGCCTGTCTTAGGTTGTTCCTCCTTGAGGAATCTTACCCGTCATTGACTATCCAGCCATCTTACGGGGCCAAGCAACAATAATAGGAACAATGTGCTTATCGTGTGGCCTCCAGGCCCCTATTAACGTGGGGCTGGGCAGCTCTTGCCTATTTGCAGAAACTCAGACCCTTTGTTATACCTCTAAGCAGCAGTTTTGTTTGTTACATGGACCTTGTTTGTTACACATTACTCTTAAACATTCTGGGTAGGGCACGTATGCTATTTACTAAATTTAACTCTAAGCTGGATAAGTATTTTGTTAGTACCCAACAGTATATATTACTGATTTAAGACCTTTGTTTCCCCCTAAAAGAGCACTTAATCCTGTAAATTTCCTTCTAAGTACTATTTTAGCTGTAGCCCACAAACTGGGCTATGTTACATTTTTATTTTACTTCAATTCAGAATATTTTCTAATTTCTCTTTGATTCATGGATTATTTAAATGTATGCTATCTAATATCCAAATGTTAAGAGATTTTTCTCTTATCTATCTGTTATTGATTCTATTTTAATTCCTTTATGGTCAAGGAACATATTCTTCATGATTTCAATTATTTTATATTTGGGAAGATTTGTTTTATGACTAGGATATCATCTATCTTGTTGGAAGAATATATATAGGCTGCTATTTTGGGGTGGAATGTTCTATACATGTCAGCTAATTCCACTTGGTTGATGATGGTTTTTAGTTCTTATACATTTTTCCTGATTTTCTGTCTACTAGTCAGTTCTATATATTAATAAGAGAGGAGTGTTGAAACCTCCAAGTGTAATTGGATTTTTCTATTTCTCATTTTAGGTCTTATAGTTTTTCCTTCACATATTTTTAAGTACTGTTGTTAGATGTTTGTTTACACATTTAGTACTGTTAAGTCTTTTGGGTGAGTTAACCCTTTTAGCATTATGTCACGTCCCCCTGTATCCCTCTTTATTTTTGTAATTTTCTTTGCTCTGAATCCTTTTTTTGATCAGTGTTTGCATCATGTATCTTTTTCATCCTTTCACTTTTCACCTACTTATATCATTATATTTGAAGTGATTTTCTTATAGATATTAATAGTATGTAGTTGGGTCATGTTTTTAGTCTATTCTAACAAACTCCATCTTTTAATTGGCATATTTAGACTATTACATTTAATATAAAGTTATTGATATGCTTGTTTTAGATCTATTGTTTTATTCTTTTTTTGTGCTAACTCTGTTTTTACTTTTTTCCACTTTCCTGCCACCTTTGGGATTATATGAACATTTTTAGTGCTATGTTTTCATTTACCTCCTGTAATTTTTGAGTTTATCTCTTTGAATGGTTTTGTAGGTGTTCTAGGGCTTATAATATACATACTTAGCTTTGCACAGTCTGCTTAGAATCAATATATTACCACTTCAAGAGGAATGCAGAAACCTTACCACCTTATACATCTCTTTACCTTCCTTTATGTTATAGTTGTCTTATATATTATATCTCTACCTATTGAAAATCCCTCACATAGTTATCATTTTTGCTATCAGCCACCAAACATATCTTAAAGAACTCAAGGGAAGAATAGTCTATTATATTTACCCAAATATTTATCATTTATATTGCTGTTCTTTCATTCCTAATGTCCTGAGCTTCCTTCCTATGCCATCTATCAATTGTCTGAAGAACTTCCTCTTTTACAGCAGGTCTGCTGGTTATAAATTCTCATTCCTGAAGGACATTTTTTGTTGGACATAGAATTCTATGTTGACACTTTTTTTTCCCAGCACTTCAAACATGTTGTGCCACTTCCTTCTGACCTCCATGGTTTCTGATTAAAAAAAAAAATAACTCACTGTCATTCTAATTGTCATAATTCCCATAAGGTAATGTTTTAGCTGCTGCTTTCAAGATTTCTTTCATTGTGTTATTTTTAGAAGTTTGATTTAGATATGTCTGGACATGGATTTCTTTGAGTTTTTTCTGTTTGGGGTATTTCACTGCTCAGGCTGTTGAAAGTATAAGTAGGCTAGATTCTATAATAGACTGGAATAATAATGATAAAAGATTTCTTTTGAAAGTGGCTTTGCATCATAGGGACCTACACACAGAAATATAAATATTTGCTACGTGTCACAGGCAGAATTTAACATTAGTTTAGTAAATTATAGTTCTAACTCCTACTCTCTTTCAATGATGTGGAAGATTGTTAGAAATAGATTAGAATAGAGGGAATCAAGCCCCAGAGAGGATAAGTAAGTTTTGTAGCTGTACACACCTAGTCAGTTGCAAGTCTTAGTTTTCAAGTGTGGTTTCCACTATAATGAATTGCTTTGTACTTACAGAATTTGGCCCTCCCTCAAGATGAAAATTTAACATGAGTTTATGGTGAGATGCTGGTTTGAAATGTCTACTTTTTATAAGGGAATGTTTGAATTTTTATTTATTTTTCTTTTGTAGTAGCCATTTCATCCCAATGAACTGAAATTTTCAGTTCCTTCATTGAGGCATCAAGTCTTAGTTAAGAAGAGGAATTGGCAGACAATGGCCTGCCAGCCATACAGCCCTGGCCCTGTCTTCATACAGCCCACAAGCTAAGAATGGGTTTTTTCATTTTTAAATGGTTGGGGTAAAAAAGAATATTTCATGGCATGTAAAAATTATATGAAATTCAAACTGCAGTGTCCATAATTTGCATGTTGTCCATGATTTCTTTTATGCTACAATGGCAGAGTTGAATATTTAGGACAGAGACTAAATGGCCTGCAAAACAAAAAATATTTACTGTCTACCAGGGGTTCTCAAACTACAGCCTGCGGGCCACATGCGGCCCACCGAGGACATTTATCCGGCCTGCCCGGTGTTTTTGCCCATTTGTTTTTTTACTTCAAAATAAGATATGTGCAGTGTGCATAGGAATTTGTTCGTAGTTTTTTTTTAAACTATAGTCTGGCCCTCCAACAGTCTGAGGGACAGTGAACTGGCCCCCTGTTTAAAAAGTTTGAGGACCCCTGGCTAACCCTTTATAGAAAAAGTTTGCTAACCCTTGGTTTAGAATAGTGTCCAGTGAATTGGGTTAGAGTGTCAGTGATCTGAACTGTGTGAAAAAGGTAGCTAGGATTCAAACTTTGCTCTTGGAATAAGTATCTTAGATGTTTAAAAAAAGTAGAAAATAAGAGTTAACTGATTATAGTCCTAGTCTAATAATATATATAAAACATTTTCAGTCCTGTAGCAATTCCACATTATCTATACTTTTAAAATTAGCCCTTCAATTCTGGAGAAGTTGATTAGAGGAAAAGCCAGAACTATTTCTACCTAGTCATTTGAAAAAGATTGTATGTCGGAGGCACATGAGGCCCTAGGCAGGGGTCCTGGAACTTTTTAAACAGGGGGCCAGTTCACTGTCCCTCAGACCGTTGGAGGGCCGTTGGAGAGTGCCGTGCACATTCCACACATGCGCACTGTGGGCCCAGGACGAGTTGACTGCTAAGCAGGACAGGCAGCGGCAGCAAAAACACCTGGCAGGCTGGATAAATGCCCTCAGCGGGCCGCATGTGGCCCGCGGGTGGGCCGTAGTTTGAGGATGCCTGCCCTAGTTTAAGGGACTTAAGAAGGTTTTCTTGGCTAGAGGAGATAAAGGCCCTTATTTAAAATTCTGTGTTTTCCTAGTTATAAGTTGAGCTTTTTTACAGGTCTAATTACCTAGTTGCCCTTCTATAGGCTTCTTTTGTGAGGGTGTTCCTCTGGCTAATGAAAGGAAATGGCTGGTCGCTTTTATTTATGTATGTATGTAAGTAAGTAAGAGACAGAGTCTTGCTCTGTCACCCAAGCTGGAGTGCAGTGGTGCGATCATAGCTCACTGTAACCTTGATTTCCTGGGCTCAGGTGATCCTCCTGCCTCAGCCTCCCAAGTAGCTGGGACTACAGATGCATGCCACTACACTTGCCTATTTTTTTTAATTTTTTTTTTGTAGAGATGGGGGCTTGCTATGTTACCCAGGCTGGTCTTAAACACCCAGCCTCAAGCAAAATTCCCATCTTGGTCTCCCAAAATGTTGGGATTACAGGTGTAAGCCACCATGCCTAGCCGTCTGGTCACTTTTAAATGAAGAGGAAAGCCCATCTCTGACCAGGAGCCCAGTCTGCCATTGTCCCTCAACCTTAGAGAGGCCTTTCCTCTGGGCCCACAGACCTTCCTTGCCAGCTGGCATCAGCAGTCTGTTGAGACGTCCATAGCCTGTTGTTCCCAACCTCTTCCCTTTTTCTCCCTTTGGTCTCAAGGACCAAATGAGCCACGTCTGTACTATGCATGAATTTAAAGATTTTTCAGGCATGAGTCATTCATTATCTGTTATTCATTGAAATTTAAGCTTCTTAAGTGGATCACCTGAAAAACAACCTAGAAATAACCAATTGTAAATGCACAATACATGTGAATATTTTGGGTAAAAGTATCATTCTCTTGATTTGGAAACTTACCTTTTAGGTGACAGAAAAATTAATTTCTCTTTGTACTATGTATGCATATGTATGTTGTATAATACCCAGCTAAGGGTACTGGTGTCTATGCTAAGTCTCTTGGCTCTCTCATCCTCCTGCTGCAGCTGGGGGTCCTAGGGTTGTGGGAGCTGCACATCAGCTTGTCTAGGTTTCTGTGAAGAACCTCTCTCTTACTGGAATTCTGAGTTGAGATCTTGCAAGCTAGCTAAGCTGAGGGATGAACCTGAGTAATACACTTCACACAGTTTGCTGCATTACTCCTCCCTCCCACCTTGGGTTATTGCCACTAGATCCAGTTTGTGAGCTACCATCTTAGGGAGATCCTCTCTACCAGGAGACTCCTTTGTCCCTCAAGAATATGGATTCCTGGTAGGATAGGCTGCTCCTAGGCACCCTGGCAGGTGAGAATCCCACTGGTGTGTTAATTTCCTTATGCTCAACTGGGGCATATATGTGGGTTTATGTGTTTATATTGATAATTTATGTCTCATGGTACATATATTCCTGTTCCTTTGTCTCCATGAGGAGATTTCTAGAGCTGGTCAGCTGCTGTAGGAAGCTCAGAACTTAATTTCTACCTTTACCTAGACTAGTCTATCTCCTGCATTTATCTGAGATGTTGGCATTAGTTTGGTCTTTATTTACTTTTGTTTGTTGAGACAGAGTCTCACTCTGTTGCCCGGGCTAGAGTGCCGTGGTGTCAGCCTAGCTCACAGCAACCTCAAACTCCTGGACTCAAGCAATCCTTCTGCCTTAGCCTCCCAAGTGGCTGGCACTACAGGCATGCACCACCATGCCCAGCTAATTTTTTCTATATATTTTTAGTTGTCCACCTAATTTCTTTCTATTTTTAGTAGAGACGGGGTCTCGCTCTAGCTCAGGCTGGTCTCCATCTCCTGAGCTCAAATTATCTGCCTGTCTTGGCCTCCCAGAGTGCTAGGATTACAGGCGTGAGCCACCACACCCGTCCTAGTTTGGTCTTTATCCCTGCCCAAACATTCCGCCATGTACCACCTGTGCCCACTTCAGGGCCAAGTGGTTGACCTACCTATCAATTGTTGTCACTTCATAGAAATTGACTTTCATTCTTCTCAAACCTTTATTTACTTTTGTATCCTACTCCAAGGATTGTTATCCTCCATTTTCTAGTTTCTTGAGTTAGAACTTATATCATTCATTTGGGATTTCCTATTTTTTTTTTTTTAAGAGATGGAGTCTCACTATTTTGCCCAGGCTGGTCTCGAACTCCTGGACTCAAGGGATCCTACTGCCTCAGCCTCCCAAGTAGCTAGGATTACAGTTGCAAGCCACCACACGCAACTTCCTCTTTTTTAATGTAAGCATTACTGCTATATATTCCCTTCTCAGCTCTGCTTTAGCTGTGCCCCACAAATTTTGATAAGTTGTATTTTCATTTTCATTTCAATTCAGTATATTTTTTTAGAGATGGGGTTTTGCTGTATTGCCCAGGCTGGTCTCAAATTCCTGGCCTCATGCGATCCTCCTACCTTAGCCTCCCAAAGTGCTAGGATTATAGGTGTGAGCCACTGTGCCTGGCCAGGATCATGTTTCTTAACCCACTCCACCAATCTCTGTCTTTTCATTGGTTTATTTAGATCATTTACATTTGCTGGCCCTTTGGATATTAATAAAACATCTATCCATAGAGTACATTTTCTAGACTCATGTCTGTCTTCTTCATGACTGACTCTTTAAATGTGTGATATAATGGAAAGCTTACTAGATGAAGAGTTAAAAGTCCTAGGCCCTAGACCTCCTTTTGCCATACAGTAAATAGTTCTGTGACCTTGAGCAAATGATGCCAACTAGTTCCATTAAAAAATGCTCACTGTGCTCCTGTTGGGTGCCAAGTATTGGGCAGGAAATAAAGACATGAAGATAAGACATGACACACTCCTTGCCTTCCAGCAATTTAGAGTCCACTGAGAGACATGTGCAAGTAATCAGATAATCACAAGGGATAAGTATTGTAGTAGAGGTTAGTATTTTACCCACCTTGGCAGTGGTAAGGGAGGTTAAGCAAAGCTTTTAATAAGAGATCATGACTGCACTTTTTAAACAACCAGTAGGGATTAACCGGTAAAGAAGAAAGCAGGGGAAGAAAACTGATCATTTCTGAATTTTTGTTTCTTGTCATTAAGGAGAGACAGTCTGATCAAGCAAAAGTCCTGCTCTCCCATCTCACCTCCTGCTGACATAAGCATTGTATAATCTAGATGTCGTCAGCTCTTGGTATCATTTGGATCTATTTATACCGAAATTTTGTGGTTCTTGGTTCTACTGGCTCCTGCTGAACTTTCAGCCTCCAGCAAAGTTTTCATGGTTAAGTTCATAAATCATCATGGATATCTCACATGTCTTCACATGTCTATCAATTTTAGCCACCCTTCTGCTCCTGTGCAAATCATGTATGCTTAAGGTAGGCAGTAAGGAAGGAGCCTGAATCATAGGCTTCAAAAGACTACCAAATTTACACTTGATTTTGTTACATTTCTAATTCCTTTATTTACCCTGATAGTGTCTTTTGTATATTGTAAGTGTTATAGTATTTATTTCCCTTTTCCTTAAACCATGTTTATGTTTATTAATAATAATTTAAATCATTTTTTAAAAAGTTCTTCAACCACCTTAATCATTCTTACTCTTTTTTTTTTGAGAATTTATTCTCCATTGTCTATAGTTTTTCTATAATTGGATGAGTACATGGTGATACAGAGTACAGGAGCTACTGGGTAACCTCGTTTTGGTATTCACCTGTGACTATGCCCTTTAGAACAGGGTCTGGCTTTGGAAAACAGAGAATGGTAAACAGTTGGAAAGCAAGACTTCAGAGTAGCAGATAAAGGATTATGATCACTAACCTTGCAAAAGAGAAGATTAAAAGGGTGCCCCTTCAGTACTTGGGACAGCCTAAACAAAAATTGGTAGTAGCCAGTTATAATTATGAATACCTAGAATAATATAAGGACTTTCTTGCTGTGATGGGTTTAAGAAAACAAGGAATCATTCCTGAAAACTATTGAAGTGTTTAAATGGATCCCAAAGGGCTATAGTAGAATTTCCTAGCTGGGCCTGAGAAAAAAAGTTCCATATTCTTCCTTTCGAGGGTTAAGGAAATATAGAGGACTTAAGAGGCAGTAGGCAGGATGGTGGGGATGTTCTTACATTATCACTCAGCCTTCCCATGGAAGTAGTATGATGTAGTGGGGAGGTATAGCTTTGGGAATCAGTCCATGAGTTCAAATCTCAACTCCTTGAGGCTTTTCTGTATAAATGGATAATATCATGTGGCAGGTGTGAGTAAATGAACTAAAGTGTGTGAAACATCTACCACAACAAAATGTGCTCCCATGAATGTAGTCCCCCTAGCCCTTCTTGATAGCCTGTCCCTATTTGCCTCCCCCAAACTCACTGCTTGTCACTTTCTCATACCACCCTATAGTCTAATCATTCAGAATTACTTGCACTGTTTGTTCATTTTATTTTGTTTTAACTATATTGTGCCTTTCCATACCATCATGTGTGTTATGCCATTCACCATGGAGAATTTACCTTGGTCCAGGGTTTGTCTTCAACTTGGTAGGTTCTGATACCCAATCTTGCTCATACTGAGTATGAACCCCTACTTGGGGATGGACTTGAGGTTACCTAGCTCTTGAGATCTGATCTATATAAGCCAGGATGGCAATTTGTTGATGTATAGTGAAAGTTCAACTGTGATTGTATTTTTGTGTGGTGGAGCTACCTCACACCAGATTGCAAGAGCCATTTGTGTGCGTGGCTTTCAAACTCTATGACGAGTGACATCATTTTATTAGCTTGAAATTGACCGTGGTGGGAGCATTTACCCACACAAATCAGTGCCTTTTTCTCCCTCAGACAGCCTGATGATAAACATTTATCAGCACACCACTGATACTGTCTCTTTGGGTGAGTTGTGTGGGAGACCAGGCCATCTTCACAAGATTTCATCACAAGTGTGGACTTGGAACAAGGAACTTTAGTGACGTGATTCTAATGTTTGATGTCATCAGCATGAGAGCTGCTTTTGACCCTTTTCTGAAACTGCCGTGTTCTTGTCCCTGAGCCCAGAGGGGTGGGAACTTGGGCATGGACTCTATCTCCTCTGGGCCATGCTTAGATAGGAACTTCTGACTGTGTGACTTTCATTTTTTATTTTCCTTCAGACTGATCCACCTTTTATTTTCACAGTCTTTTTCCTTCCTAAGTAGAATATAAAATATAATTATTTGTTTGTTTTTACTAAGTTATAGTCATATTCCAATCCTGCCTCCCTAAAATGAAATCAAACTCACTTCTGTATCCATGCCATTCTCAGATTACTTTGGTTGGAGTTTTGGGTATTGATGAGCTTTTATTGCGCTATACAGGCAGTGTATCAGGGTTTGCCCCCTTAGATGTCCAATCACATCTGAATGTGGATTTTACTACTTTATGTGTCAATATAGACAACTTCACTCTGCTCATCTCCAAGTTCTTGAGAGGTGCCATGCTGTTTGGTCCATATTCTGATAACATGCCACTTCCAACATGGAGCCTACATGCCCTCTCTGGACAGGTTTAGTCACTATCTTTCCATGCACCCAGGAAATTTAGAGCCTTCCTTTCTTCCTCTGTTATAAAATCTGTTACCTGGAGTTGTGGTAATTTGTTTTCCTCTCTTCTTTATCCCTCCACCAGAGTCCTGAGCGCCTGGAAATTACAGACCTTGCAATTATATGACCTTGTATCTGCCAATACTGAACATGGTATCCAAATTTGAAGTATGGATAAATTAACGAATAAGATTCTGTGAAATTAAAGGGAAGATGAAAGTTAAGTTAGTCCGTGGGAGTTTATAAGATTAAGGATCACTGTCAAAATTCAAGTTTTATACTGTCAGTTAAGAGTTAATTCCTGGACAGCGTTTTTGCCCCCTTTATAATATTTCTCAGCTCTGATAATTGTTAAAATATGTGAAAGTGCCTTTGGACAGATTCCCTCTACAGGAAGGAGCACATAAAGGAATGTTACTCCTGGCCTATAGCTTTGTCCTGGAATTATGTGAGTAAATGAACTGATTCTTCTATTAAAGGATGGTTTGCCCTCTATGGATAGACAGGGGCCAGCTTCTTTGATGCTAACTCAAGAAATTCTGCCTGTGCAAAGGATTCCTGTGTTCTCCTTGCAATCGTTTGGTGGGATCACTTTATTTGCAGCAGTTTTGACTTTTAAGTTTTCCTAGTCAAAGGAACTGGTGACAAAGATGCAGTTTAAGTACTAAACATTATTGATAGTTCAGCAGACAAGAATGCAGAGAAGGATAAGGGGGTGGTAGTACTAGTGAGCAAAAAGAGAAA
The DNA here is from genome assembly GCA_008086735.1 of Cheirogaleus medius. Classification (NCBI taxonomy): domain Eukaryota; kingdom Metazoa; phylum Chordata; class Mammalia; order Primates; family Cheirogaleidae; genus Cheirogaleus; species Cheirogaleus medius. Next base: position 3,420,131 of record VBSM01001483.1, on the reverse strand, counting down.
AGCCTTAAATATATGTACATATAGCATAAAGAATAGAATCAAAAATATAAGTGGAAGTATAATGTACCTGAAGAAAAAGTGAACAAGTCATAAGTATACAATTCTGTTAATAATCTCAAAGTGAACAAACCCATTTAACCAATTCCCAGGTCAAAAAAAACATTATAAGCACCTCAGAGTCCCTCTTCCTGACTGCCCTTTTCTTCTAAGTCAGAGATGATCAGATTACCACTATCTTGAATTCTATTACTATGCATTAATCTTGTTTTCACATTTTGCATAGATGAAGAATACATATGCACACACATCACAGTTTTTAAAAAATCTATTAATGAACATTTCAGGGTTGTTTCCAGTTTGGGGTTATTACATGTAGTGTTTATCTGAACATCTTCATACATGTCTTTTGAGAAATACATGTATACATTTCTGTTGGCTATATAACTAGGAGTGGAGTAGTTGGGTCACAGGGTATGCAAATGTTAAGTTTTAGTAGATATTGCCAAACAGCTTTCAAAAGCCTTTATCCTAATTTACATTCTTAACTAGTATGCAAGAGGTACTTTGTCAACACTTTTATTATTTATGTTTTGAATTTTGGCCATTCTTATGGGTAGTAGTGGTATCTCATTGTGGCTTTCTTATTTCTTTTCTTTTTTTAAAACAAGCTCTAGCAAATTTTATTAAAGAAAAAATTTGCATGGTTTACTTTTCACCAGTCTGTTTCGGCATGCTTCTAACGATATCAGAATCACCTGAATCAGTGATAGCCAGTGTGCATACTCTGTATCATCTGCTCTGTGGCCACCATCTCCCTGCCTTAGGTGCAGGTTGGCTTCCAACCAAGAGTAGCTACCAACATGGCCAGGGAGTCAAAAAGAAAGTCTCTTATTTCTTTTTTATTGAGGTATAATTTACATACAGTAAAATACAGAGATTTTAAGAGCACAGTTTGAGTTTTGACAGATATATATACCCAATCAAGATATAAAACATTTCCCTACCCCTGAAAATACCATCATGTCTCTTTTCAGTTTATCCCCTCCAATCTGAGGCAACCACTATTCTGATTTCTGTCACCATAGAGTATAGTTTTGCGTGTTATTGAACTTCGTGTAAATGAAATCATACTGTATATCTTCTTGTGTCTGGCTTGGTTTTGGCTTACTTTGTTCAATATAGTGTTTTTGAGATTCATCCATGATGCCTTACATATCAGTAGTCTATCCTATTTTATGCTTACTATTTCATCGTGTGAATGTACCAAAATTTATTCTGTTGATGGACCCTTTAGGTTTTTGAAGTTATATTGTGGTTTTAATTTGTAGTTCTTTGATGACAAATACTATTGAACATCTTTTCATGAGTTTATTGACATTTGAGTACCCTCTTGTAAAAAGCCTGTTCAAGACTTTTATCATTTTTCTATTGGGTTGTCTGTCTTCTTATTAATTGTTAAAGTTCTTTATATAGCCTATATTTGAGTCCATTCCAATCTGAGACCTGAATTTTCACTCTCTTAAGAGTATCCTTTTCACACAAAAAACCTGTATAGGAATGTTCATTGCAACTTTATAATAACCAAAAACTGGAAACAACCCAAATTCCCTCCTGTGGGTAAATGGTTAAACTGTGGTACATGCATACAATGTAATAAGTGGAATGAACTATTGATACATGGAACAAGTTGGATGGATCTCAAGAGCATTATGCTGAATGAAAAAAGCCAATCCCAAAAGTTTATATACTGTACGATTTCATTTATATAATATTCTTAAAATGACAACTTTATTGGGGTATAACTTACATACCACAGAATTAGCTTCAGTATATACTTCAGTGCTTTTTAATAAATTTACCAAGTCGTGCAACCATCTTCATAACCCAGTTTTAGAATATTTCCATTACTAATAAAATTCCTTGTGCCCATTTGCAGTCACTCCACATTCCTGTCCCCAACCCTAAACAACTACTGATCTACTTTCTGGCTCTGTAGATTAGCCTTTTATGGCTATTGCATATAGATAAAAGTATATAATATATGGCCTTGTGTGTCTCCCTTTCATATAGCATGATGTTTTCGAGGTTTCTCAATGGTTGTACTATGTATCAATAATTCATTCCTTTTTGTTCCTGAATGATACTCCATTATATGGATATACTACATTGTGATTATCCATTTGCCGGTGGATGGACATTTAGGATGTTTCCAGTTTTTGGTTCGCATGAACAATGCTACGATGAGCATTCATGTACATGTCCTTGTGTGGACATAAGTTTTCATTTCTTTTGGATAGATTTTTAGAAGTAGAATTGCTGGGTTGTATGGTAAATTTATGTTTAACTTTTTAAAGGAACTGCCAAATTGTTTTCCAAGGTGGCTGAACCATTTTATAGTCCCATCAGCAATTCCTGAAGAATATAACTTGTGTACTTGAAAAGCATGTATATTTTGTTTGTCTTGGAAAGAGTGTTTTGTAGATACCAGCTAAGTCAATTTTTTAATAGTCTTGTTTAAGTTTTCTATGTTCTTGCTGATATTTCTAGTTCTATCTGTTATCAAAAGCAGGATGTTATAGATAAATAAAAAATGAGTGGGGTGGCTGGATGTGGTGACTTATGCCTGTGATCCTAGCACTCTGGGAGGCTGAGGCGGGAGGATTGCTTGAGCTCAGGAGTTCAAGACCAGCCTGAATAAGAGCAACACCCTGTCTCTACTAAAAATAGAAAAATTAGCCGGGCGTCGTGGTTTGTACCTGTAGTCCCAGCAACTTGGCAGGCTGAGGCAGGAGGATCGCTTGAGCCCAGGAGTTTGAGGTTGCTGTGAGCTAGGCTGACACCATGGCACTCTACTCAGGGAAACAGAGTGAGACTCCGTCTCAAAATTAAAAAAAAAAAAAAGAGTGAGGTGGGGGTCTTAAACTCCACCAGTGTTGAATTGTCTATTTCTTCAGTTCTTTTAGTGTTCAGCAATTTGATCATGATGTGTCTGGGTGTGGATTTCTTTGTATTTATTCAATTTTGTGTTCTCTTAGTGTCTTGGCAGTTTTCAACTATTTTTTTCTTTAAAAATTTGTCAGCATCATATTTTTTCTTGTCTGTATTGGATTCTAATTACACAAATGTTATGTCCTTTATTGTTATCCCATAGATCCCTGAGCTTTGTTCTTTTTTTCCAATCCTTTTTTCTTTTTATTAGATTGACTAGTTTATCTATCTTCAAGTTCACTGCTTCCTCTATTCTGCCGTTGTGTTCTTTTAGTTAATTTTGGTTATTTTCCAGTTCTAAAGTTTCCATTTGGTTATTATTTACATCTTTTCTTTACTTTGCTGATACTTTCTATTTTAACTTTTTTTTCAAGAATGTTCAAGTTTAGCGATTGTTCATTTGAGCATTTCTTTACAGGCAGAGTCTTGCTATGTTACCCAGGCTGGGCTCAAACGATCCTCCCACCTCAGCATCCCAAGTAGCTGGGACTACAGGTGTGTGCCACTGCTCCTGGCCATTGGAGCATTTTTATAATAGCTGCTTAAATTCCTTGTTGGATAATTTCAACATTTGTGCCATCTCCTTGTTGGCATCTGTTGTCTTTTCCCATGTGAGTTCACATTTTCATGGTTCTTTGTATACCAAGTAATTTTGGATTTTTTCTTGGACATTTTGAATATTATGTGGTGAGACTCTGGATCTTCTTTTAATCCAATAGAGAATGTTGATATATTTGTTTTAGCAGCAATTGACCTGGTTAGGTTCAAACTGTAAGTTCCAGTTCACTTTCTGTGGGCTATAGTTTGAATATCAGTTCAGTATTCAATGGCATTGCAGTGCTATTCAGATCTGTCCTGTGTGGGCCACCCACTGGTCAGTCAGGAACCCTGGTGTTAACTCATTTCTCAAAATCTTTGATATGCTAATTAGGATCAAATCCATATGTAAGCAGGTAGAAGTGATCCCAGGAGTTCATAAGCAACATTATAGGTTTGCTTTCCTGAGTTCTTCCCTCTTCTATATTTTCCTGGTATTTTCCAGTTCCTAGGGCTTTCCTTTTTGGTCCTCTAGCAATAGACCACACGCTTTCACAATGTACTGCCTTCTGAGGCACAAGGGGCAGGTGGACAGAGAGAGAGAAAGTAAGAAAAAACAATAAGATTTGGCTTTGGCCTTTTGGAACCATAGTTCCACCAAATGGAATGGAGCGTTCCTCTCCCTCAGAGTTTTAGCTCCTATAATCTCCCTATGCCAGTCACTTTTTCATTGCTGCTGCCACAGCCTCTACCATGGGATTTTTCTAGGCATGATAGAGGAGAGGAAAAGGAGAGAAAAACCCAGGGATTTCCCTCCAGTTTCTCTGAGCTTTAGTAGTTCCCTTTTCCAAAAAAGCACCTTGAGCCAGAACATGTGCTCTAACCACAGTGCTCACTTTAAATTTCATTGTGTTGAGCTTAAGCCAGTGAATACCAGAGGGGGAAAAAGTGGTAAAGCCACTGCCAGTTCAGTTGTACTCTGCATTCTGGCATTATTTCCTGATTGCCTGATGTTACATACTTTTAAGAGTTCTCTAATGACTGTCCATATATTCTTTAGAGATTTTATAGTTGCATTCAGTGGACAGAAAGGTGGGTATGTGTTTATTCCATCTTACCTGAAACCACAAGTCTTAAATGATATTTTAATGCTGAAGTCCCCAACCCCCAGTCCCCGGCCCAGCCAGTATCGGTCCATGGCCTGATAGGAACCAGGCGGCTCAACACCCTGTGCTCTGTGCGCCCTCATCCCCCCGCCCCGTGGAAAAATTGTCTTCCATGAAAGTGGTCCCTGGTGCCAAAAAGGTTGGGGATTGCTGTCTTAATGGATGTTTGGGGTTGATTTCGTCCCCCAAAGTATTTACATCTCTGAAAATAATAGTTTCAGAAATGTACTGTTTCGTGTAGTTAGGTGGACAAAAGTTGCTAAGGGTAAGCAGAGGAGCTGCGCTATTGACTGAATACGTAATGACCCCCTGAAAAACAGAGCTGCTATTCCAAAGGCATATGTGGCAATCTCATCCAGAGGCACAGTTCTTTGTCTTTGTGTAGCATATCATTGACCTTTTGTTTTCCTTGGCCCTGCCTCTGTGCCATAGTCTCTTGCTTCTGTCTTGCTGTTTTCCAGTAACCTTTGCCCTCCAGAACTTTATTCACCAGCCTCTTTCTCCTCCCTATTTGTCTCTGTTTTTCTCCACACACTCTCTCTCCTTCCTAACATTACAGTCTTGCATTTTATCACCAAACTCTGTCTTCCAAGGATAAATGTACTGCTTTGTGACATTTTAGGATTTAAGTCTTGCATTTGAAGGGTGGAGCAGTTGAGTAGGGGAGTAGGGGGGATGAGAGGATCAGGTTTTGCTCATAGATTAGGGCCAAACCTGTGTCTCTGTAAGGCATTGTGGTGGTCTAGCCAGCTGCTTTTCCAGCATGAGAGCTTTTTCTCTATCACAGTATTTCTGATGGGTAATGCAGGCCAGTCCACGCGAAGCCCCAGCACAGTCAGGAATGTGGGTCTAGAAAGAAGGTAATATTTAAACCACACTAACCTTATTAACTTGAGAATATATAAGAGCCTCATGGACTGTTTTGGGGTTGGTTTTGTTTGGTTTTAGTCTTGAAATTTAATAGAAGCAGCTACTGAGTAATAGTTACTTTTATGCAAGTATTTCCTATTGTTATGTGGTACAGAATCACTGTAGGAAAGAAATCCTAAATAGATGAAAACACATGGACAAACCATGCTTTCATTGTTTTGTTTTTTGTTTTGTTTTGTTTTGAAAAGATGGGGTCTCACTCTGTTGCCCAGGCTAGAGTGTGGTGGCATCATTATAGCTCACTGCAGCCTCCAACTCCTGGACTCAAGCGATCCTCCTGCCTCAGCCTCCCGAGTAGCTGAGACTACAGGCATGTACCACTACGCCTGGCTAATTTTTTAATTTTTTGTGGAGATGAGGTCTCGCTATTACCAGGCTGGTCTTGAACTCCTGGGCTCAAGTGATCCTCCTGGCTCGGGGTTTCAGTATTTTTATGGTAGAAACATGTATTGTTTAAAAGCCACAATGGGCTTCCCAGGTATCTATTAAGATCTGTCATGTTCCAGGCATGCAAAGGCTACTAAACTCATAATCTTCTTGGCATATATTAACTATATACAGAAAAAAAATCTTGTTGGTACAAAAGGAAAGGAAATCCTCAGGTACAGCGTGTTGTTTTCTCATTTACTGCTATTGAAACCCATTATCTTCTTGGTTGGGCACAGGATAGCGGCAGAGCGCTGCCTGAGTTCTTACCCCACTATCTTTATGCCAGACTGGCCCTCCTCATAGAAAGACATGTCAGTGATACTTGTTTTCCATTGCTAAGACTATTATTTTTTCTTTTGGCAGCAGCCAAAGCAACTAGTTTAAAAGAAAACACACTCATTATTTTTACTCTTCCATTTTACAAAGGAATGTTCATTTCAGTAGGATGTTTCTGTGGAGATCCCTTTAGCTGTGTAAGCAATTTGGCTTTGGTACTGGGAGAACAAATAATAAGTCACAGAAACAGTGATTAAATAGACAATAGTTCTCTGCTGATTTAATTATGTGCATAAGGTTGACCGAAGTGTGAGAATTAAAGCTAGCTTTATTCAAGGCCATTGTAACTCTTGTGACCCCCTGCCTATAATAATTTTTAGGCCCAATTAAGAGAATTATTCCTTGTTGATTGTGAAATATTCCTAGGTAACACAATTCAGGGCTGTATTGAATTCATCTTGTTGAATTCATTCTTCATTTTTTTAAAGTTTGTCTTAGGATAACTGTGCTGCATTTCCCAGAGCCTGTGAGCTCTAAACTGAGAAATTCCAGTCGAAGGTTGATGGAACCTGAGAATTGGAAGGACCTTGAAGATCACCAATCCAGATGCCTTCCCAGTGCAGAAATCTTCTCCACAGTATTTTGGCAGACAGGTGGCTGTCTGGCCTTGAGTACTTTTTCCCCCAAAAGAATATATATTTTTCCTCCATACGTTTTTGAGGCTACTCAAAAAACCTTGATAGGTGGTTCTTTATTCCCAATCCAAAATCTGCCTTCTAGGAACTTTCACCATTGTTCCTAGCTCTCCCCTCCATAGCCAAACAGAAAATTTCCTTTTTCCAAAATATGTAAAGCCATCCATCTATTTTCCTACTTCTCATTCCACTTTCTCCTACCAATGGTCTTTTAGGCCAAAAAAATCCTGATTCAGTTAACAACTTCTTATTTCAAGGATTTTAATATAATGGAAAACTTCAAAGAATAATGAACACTCCTATTCTCCACCAGCCAGAATTATCAATAATTAAGATTTTATCATATTTTACTTTTTCTTAAATAAAGGAATTAAAACATTACAAAAATGATTATTTCCCCTCTGGTCATCTCTTCTAGTGTCATCCTTCTCCCTCCTCAGTTTCATACATATGTAGATATGTATGAACAATATATAGATTTGTATCTATATTTTAATTTACATAAATGGTGGTATTATGAATGTGTCTATATGTTTTTCCACACAGCAAAATGTCTTACTTAGATGTTTTGTATGTTTTCTATTAATCTTTCCATACTATTAATATATATTTTATTAATCATTATATGTAACATGATATTTTTTACTGTCTGCCATTTGAGCATGTGGTAGGATTGTAGTTCAGGTCCCTTTTGAAGTTAGGTGTGGCCATGTGACGTGCTCTATGAAATGTCAGTAAAAGTAATGGGTACACTCCCAAATGGAAGTTTTAAAAGCCAGTATGAGATTTGCCACATTCTAATCCCCTGGCTGATAGAGATGGAGCCTCTGACAGCTTGGGTTGAGAATAAGAACCATAAGCTCTCCTGCCACCTCACTTTAAACATGTAGCATAAGGAATAAATAGACTTAGGTTGTGTTAAGCCACTCAGATTTTTTAGGTTCCTTTTGTTACCTTGGCAAACTTAGCCCATATTGATTGATATGTAGATCTACTTCATTGTTTTTAACTGTTGCAAAGTATCCCAGAGTATGAATGAACCTTATTCTGTCTAACCATTCTATTGATTGAAGCCTAAGTACTTCCTAAATTTTACTTTTACAAACAATTCTGTGTTGATCATTGTGCAAATTTGTGAGAGTTTCTCCAGGATATTTATCTAGAAATAGGATTGCTGGGTCATAGGGTATGGACATTTTCAGTTTTACAAGATTTTTTCTTTGCTCTCTTAAGTGGCCATACCAATTAAATTCTCACCCTTTCGACTGTCATTTGTGTGACATGATCTCTAAACCTTTTTCTAATCTTGGTTCCCCTCTGGATTTTGGTCATAATTTATGATACTCAGATTGAAACATAGTTGTCCAGTTGTTGTCCAATTGAGGTGGATATTATGTTTCTGAATTCAGCCCAAGTTTAGTACCTGCATCACCCTCTGGTATTTGCTGACATCAAAAACTGAACTATCACCCTATGTTTAGGAAACAGTTTTTTTTTTTTAATTGCAGTGACTTTACATATGTTCTAGTTAAATTTCATCCTGTTTTTATCATATTAGCTTTTGAATTCTCCTCTTTCTTTTGATGAATGTTATCCCTCTTACGGTCAATAACCCTAGGTTCATCTGTGTTAGTTATCAAAATTTTGATCAAGACAGGGCCAAAGGCATAGCTCTCTGTCCCACCACAAGACACCTTCCTTTAGGTTTATCTGTTTGCAGCCTGCATTCTTTATCTTACCATCAGGAAAATCCTGTCAGTTGCCTCCACATATACTGTACCTATAAATAATTTTCTCAATATAGGAGTGAGTGGAACAGAAAGGAATCTGGAGTAAGTTGGGTATGTCATGTTTTCAGAGAGCCTGTGCTGGCTGCTAGTGACTACTTTCTTCTTTTTCTAGTGTATATCCAACCAATGCTTTATTAATCTGGTCTAGAATTTAGTTTGAAGTAAGATTCAAGCTTTTTATTGTAATGAATATATCTATATCTATATGTAGAAATATAGATATCTCCCCCTTTGAACATAAGGGAGATTTTTGCCATTCTCCAGCCTATTGGGAGGTCTGAGGTCTGGTTTCTGTGAGTTTTCATGAATAAGGTAGTTTTTAGGATAATGACCAGCCAGGATGCTTGTGCTCTACTCTCCAGCCAAGGCATGTTTTCTTCCTGCACCAGAACCAAATCTGTCCATAATTTAAGGAACTGTAAGGACTCCCTAGGCCACTAGCTTAGATCATCACAAATTAGGCTTGCTAATAGTCTTTCTTTTATTCTTTGAGACCAATCACATGTCTAATTCCAGTTACTATTTTTGTATAAGGATTCTCAGGTACACGTGTCAGAATCCCAACTTAAATTAGCCTAAAGAACAGAAACCGTTTACCAGTAAATGAAGCCCATGGGCTGCTGCCCTTAGGAATGGCAACATTCCGGCACTCTTTGGCAGACTATCTGCAACAGACATAGTGCCTCTTTCCCAATACTTCTGTCAAAACCCTTGGATGACTTGTTGATCTAGCCTGGGTCATGTGCCTGAGACCCAGGAGGTGTGTATGTGTTAGGGAATGGGAGTGAGCCCTCATTTATTCTTCATTCATATATTTGATGAATGCCCTTTATGTGCTAGGTACCATGTTTTAGACTCTGAGATTATCACAGTGAACAACACAGGCATAGTCTCTACCTTCTTAAAGTGTAGAAGTATAAAAATGGACTTTAATGTGCTGACAGTGATAAAGGACAAGTTACTGGTTCTAGAAAGCAAATGACAGGGGTCCTCACCTATTCTGGGACAGGTAAGAGAAGGCTGCCCTGAGGAAGTTTTGTTTGGATTGAAATATGACATGAGCAGGAGAACAGTACAAAGTAGGGGGGGGTTCCTTTCAAAGGAACATACTCCAGTCACTGAAAAGCGGCCAGTATGTTTGGACCCCAGAGACTGAAAGGGCAGACAGGCACAGGTGGGGCTGGAAAAGTAAGTTGGCACCACCTCTGACAGAGCTGCATGGTTTGTAAGAGGTTTGGAAATCATACAGAGTTTAAACAGGGAATCAATCTGATTAATACCCTTGGTCCATGTGGGTAACTCACTTCCTGTGATACAGCTTAATCCAGCTAATTAACTGATCAAGCTCATCTACCTGCTTGGGATTTAAATCTAGGCACACCACAATATCTGTCATGTGTCCAAACCTGGCTCAGACATTGCCTCTCCCAGGAAGCAGTCTTCATTACCCCTTCTTTCTTGCCACTGGTAGAGGGTGAGAGTTCCTTCATCCCTGTTCCCTTAGTACCCTGCTCAGAACAGTCATAGTTTTGTTTATCCCATCCAGGTCTGGGCAGGACATGTAAGTGCCTAGCCAAGCTAATGATTGGCATCTATGCAACAAAAGTGTTATCATAGGAGACCTAACTTTGAAAGCCCTGCTTACAAGGTTGGCCCTGGGCTGGCGTCTGGGAACTTGATTTTCAGGAGGGTTCCTGCCATTCCCAGAACTGATAAGGGTGGCTTATTGTGCCAGAACTGTTTATACGAGCAATGTGATGTATGCTGAATAACTGCTTTCTTTCTTTCTTTCTTTCTTGGAGTCTGACATTTTGGTATGTGCCAGTCAGAGGGTGCCTGTATGACCAGCCTCCAGTAAAAACCCAGGCACTGAATCTCTAATGGCCTTCCCCAGTAGACAGCATTTCACATGTGTTGTCACAACTTGTTGCTAGGGAAATTAAGTGTGTCCTGTGTATACACTGAGAGAGGATTTTTGGAAACTTGTGCCTTGTCTCCCTAGGACTGCATTTTGTGAGTCCTTTCCCTTTGCTGGTTTTGCTTTGTATGCTTTCACTGTAATAAATCATAGCCATAAGTATGACTATATGCTGAATCCTAAGTCCTCCTAGTCAATCACAGAACCTGGGAGTAGTCTGGGGGACCCCTTACACAGCACTCTTGCAAAAAACATTGTTAAATATTAATATTTGTTCAATACTTATTTAAAGGAGAAAGTGAGCCTGGTGAGGAACCAGGGAAAAAAGAGGGGCTCTCTGTTCATGGCACGGACTCTGAGCATTCAGATTTGGCCCTAAATTTGCACTCTGCTCTATTAAACTACAATCCTTTGGGGTCGTAGAAGGGAGTCTGTGAGCGCTGGGGAGCAATGGAAGGGTTTTACACTGATTATTATGATCAGATTTGTATTTTGGAAAGAATAAATGCCCAAGAATCAGAAAAATTTTTGAGGGGAGTTTGCTTTATCAGATTAAAACTTACTACAAAGCCACTGTAATAAAAGTAGTATGGTAATAGAATAGAAATTTGGTCTAACATCCAGGTTTTTCAAATTCTGGCCCAAGCTCCTTCATCAAATCTTTATTGAGTTCTTTGATGAGCCCTTTGAGACTGAATATGTGAGACTCAGTTCCTCCTTGGCTTTACTTCTGAGACAGATCATGCAAAAACAAGCATCATTTATACTGTCCACATGGAATGCCCAGAACTTGTTTTTAGATGTTTGTGATGCTATCAGCTGTTAAAGTAGGAATGTAGAGTTCTGAATTCGGAACCTGAGAAAAACAGTAAATGAACAAAGAACTTTTTACCAGTATCCTGTGAATTGCTGATATTTCAAATCACTGCATATTAATAGTTTAGGGGTAGTTTTGGCATTTTTAATTTTTATAGTTTTTCAGTTGGTAAAAAATGAAATATTCCTATTTCCATAATCCGCCACCATTGTTTTGTCTTTCTTTGTGTGTCAGGGATGGTATTTCCTAAGGGAAAACTTAATTAGACTGTGCAATAATCTTGGGGAAATAGAGAAAGCTGGTTATGTAAAATACACTGGATGAAAGGTCTTATAAAAAACCTTTGAAGGAGGAAAACATCCTGTACTGAGGGAACTGAGGTGGGATGATGGAGTTTTGCTGTTCCTGTTTTGCATTTTTAACAGTAAGCTTGAAAGTACAGGATCTTCTGACCATTGAAGCTGAAATTATGTATGCAGTGTTTCTCATAAAATAACATTTACCATAAACAAGATTGCATTTATACTTGTCTTGAGTAATTCTAAAAATTTCTATGCAGAAAATTCTAAAAATGTTAATACAAAAAATTCATCAGCTAAAGACCCACACAAGCACACAAAAGCATTACATTGATTACATGTCTGTGTATTAGTTAATCCCTGAAATGTTGTCTCAGAAGGATTAAAATTGAGCCTCTGTTCTGAGCATGTGGTGGTGGCTGTGGCCTGGGAGAGTGCCAGTTAGTTGAAGCACCTGCGCCTCTTCACAGGGTCTTGTTGTGGCTGCCCAGGAAGATGGAGGGGAACTGCCTCACCACTCCAGCCACACATGCAGGGCTAGGAATCTTGCCTGTGAAGCATCTCTTGCTCTGACTGACAAGAGACCCAGAGATGCAGCCAGATGGCTGCAACTCGAGGGCAGGAAAAGCAGAAGAAACTAGAATAAAATCAAGTACCTCCCCCCCAAACAATGTCACTAAGCCCGTGCTGATAGCAATGATCAGAACACCTTTTTGTCAATAGTTTCCTCTTGCATTAAACAAAACTCTGGAATCCTGGGTATGGTGGCCTATTTGCAGTGTACAAATGGCACATGGGAAGAGGGTGCTCAGATCTGACCTAGAAATTTGAGATGTAGGTAGAGAGACCTAATAATACCCCACTGGGGACCCACAGGCCAATTACTTTGAATCTGGTAAGTGGAATAAAACTCCTAAAGGAAACTAGGTGTTTTGAGCTAAGAAAAAAAAATGTATTTATAAGAGAGACTCTCATGTATTCCTTTCTTTAAGTCCTCAAAAGTTTATTGGAATTAAAGTTCTCTAGAGTATGAGAGGACTTTGGAGACAAGAGAAGCAAAGAAGGAGGCTTTTCTTTTTTATTTTTGTTCGTGAGCAAAATCATGCATTATTAGATTGAACCATATGAAATTGCTAATACTCAAAACATTTCGACCTAAAACAATGGTGCTTTCATATGGTTCAACCTAATGTAAACTAATTTCAGCACACAGATGCTTTGAAAATATTCTCAGCTTTTGGGCTTAGCTTCATCAGAGGGGAAAAGTTCTCATGAATTCTTAAAGTGTTTATTCTTTATAATAATTTGTGACATATATCCATCTTTTATCAAAGTAGTACTTGTTTTTAACTTGGATGTTCTTGGGGGGAGGGAGAGAATCCCAAAGAAATCCAAAATCCCCAAGGCTTCTGTCTAAAATATAATGGCATTGTGATCCATGGTCTGTGTAGGCTGGAGTAGCCTGGAATTTTTAGTTCATTTCCAGCTTAGTATAATACCTGATTTCAGTAGGTCTTCTTAGGCAGTCATTAGGCATGACTGTAAAGCAATTGCTTTTCCAACATTTTATAACTTCATCCTTGAAATACATATTGGAAGTTAGCTACTTATTCCCTAGCTCAGAATGTTTTTGAAACTCTTCTTTTTCGAATTACCTTCAGAGCCATTTTATAAGCCACTTGTGGAATTAATTTTTCATTTCATTCATTCAGTATTTATTTGAGTCATGTGCAGTGTTGGGTACTTTATAGGGTACAGAGACAGATGACATGAGCATAGAGGGTGGTCCAGGGGAGGGGTGTGAACAGATGCATACGTTAGACTGCAGCAGTCCCCGACCTTTTTGGCACCAGGGGCCGTTTTCATGGAAGATAATTTTTCCACAGCCGGGGAGGCGGGGATAGTTTCAGGATGATTCAAGCACATTACATTTATTGTGCACTTTATTTCTATTATTATTACATTGTAATATATGATGAAATAATTATACAACTCACCATAGGTTGGGGACCCTTACATTAGAGAAAGCACCAGGACATGTGAGTGGGGAGCAGTGAGAGGCTCAGCTTCACGGGAGAAGAGACTATGCAAGGACAATAAGACTAGAAAGGTGAGCTATGGCCATATTGTGGAGTGCCTCAGATGGTGCTTTGTGAGCAGTAGGGAGCTATTGAAGTTTTTCGTGCATTTGGAGTTTTCACCTGCCAGCTAACAATAGTAGAATTGGAATTGTAAATCAGCCTTGCAATTTGTTTTCCCAGCTTGTTTCTCACCAAAACTGGTTTCACACACCTCAATTGCATGTACACTTGAATGGACTTTTAATAACATTTGATTGTTTCCAAATATTAAATTCACTCTCAAAGGAAAAAAATTGCCTCCATTGACCTTATTCAAACAAATGTGATATACCAAGGAACAGAAGGCATATCCAAACAAAAAAATGTCCTAAGTATTTTGAAAGATTGCATTGGAATAAACATTTGCTGCCCAGAGGGTCTGTTGGAAGTCAGCCTGTAATTGGATGTGAGTTTTGGTATATTTGTTTTTAAAAATTACTTCATAGTTACATGTGTATAATTAATATTTTGAGTTGGTATCTGCCCTGCATTTATTGGAGTGCATTGAAGGGTAACACTGTTGCAAATAAAGAGGATTGGGATTATAACTAAAAAGAGTAGGAATTCTAATAGCAATGCTAAATTCTCATTAAAGAACTTAAAACTCTTCAGGTGAGGTATTAAGGGTGCTGTGATATGTTACTCTGACATTCTGGTTAACTAGTTAACTGCTAGTTGTAAATGCCTTTATCTCTCATATGGGGAAGTACCTTATAGCTGTCTTGGCATCAGATAGGGTGAAAGACTTGCAGATAGAGTGACATTTGCTATTTGTATGCCTTCTATTACACCTTTCTTCTTTTGGGTCAGGTGCTTGAACGCTCTGTGATCTTGGCATTAGCTGGAGTGTCCTCCTTAGTGAAGCCCAGCGGTAGTGCCTACTTTGGAGAATTAGCCAGTGTCTAAAGTGATTCAGTTTAGTAGGACTGAGATGTGTGATGAAATTTCCATTCTACAGTTAATCATTAAAAACTGCCTTCCAAATTCTATCAGTTAACTATTGCTACATAACTAGCCACTTCAAAAGTAGTGACTTAAAATAGTGATTCTTTATTTGGTTCATTCTGTGGGTCCATACATAATTTGGGCTAGTTTCAGCTGAGCAGTTCTGCTGTTCTCAGCTGATCTCCCTTATGCCTATGGTCAACTGTAGGTCAGCAGGGATCCCTGCTTCTGAGGTTGGCTGGCTGTCAACCTGGGCAATGATAGAGGATAGGGGCGCTAAGCTACCCATCTCATCCTACAGCAAGCTAGCCCAGACTTATTCTCATGGTAACTGGACAGGTTTCTAAGCATGAGTAGAGAAGCAGCATTGCCTCTTAAGGACAAGGCTTGGAACTGGCACACCATCCCCTCTTACTGTATTCTATTGCCCTAAGCAAGTAACAAAGCCAGTTGAGATTCCAGGAGCTGCCAAGCCACCTTGAAAGGGCATGAATAAAGAATTGAGAATTGGGGCCATTTTTACTGTCACACAAATACAGATTACTACTCTGTTTAAAGGTTATAGTTTACTCCTGTAACATTTGAAAACACGTGTGTTCTACATGTTCAGAGTTAAAGACTGATCAGAAACAAATATGGAAGTATTAAAGTTGTTCACATGTCAGGACCCTTATGACAGTCCTTTTGCGAAGCTGAATTTTTTTGAAACTTGCATGCTCTAATACCTGAATGTGTGTCACATTTGAAGTCAAAGTCATTAATTCTAGATCTTTGCTACAAAATATGAAGCTCATAAATGGAGATTTAAAACGGGGCTGCAAATTTTTTTGATACTCCTCTCATCAGGGGTAGTGCCTATGTCTCCTTACACTTAAATCTGGGTGAGCTTGTGACTACTTCAATACAATAGAGAATGTGACTTCTGAGGCTAAGTCTTAAAAGGCAATTCAGCTTCTGCCCTGTTCATTGGAGTGTTCATACTAGGACCGCTGAGCTGCCATGTAAGAAGTCTAAATAACTACCTGAGGCTGCCCATGCTATAGAGGCCTCATGTAGGCACTCTGGAGATAGTCTCTGCTAAGCCCAGCCATCCCAGTCAAAGGTGCCAGATGAGTGAAAAATTTAAGAAGCTTCCAGATGATTCTAGCTGTATGAGTCTTCTGAACTGAGGTCCTATACATTATAGAGTAGAAAAAAGCCATCCCTGCTGTGCCTTATCTGAATTTCTGATCCACAGAATTCATGAGGTGATAAAGTGGTAGTGGTTTTATGCCACTAAATTTTGCAGCTGTTTGTTACACAGCAGTCAGTTACTGGAACAGCATAAGTGAATAGTCATGGATGTATTCCAACAAACCTTTTATTTATGGACACCGAAATGTGAATTTCACATAATTTTTACATGTCACAAAATACTCCTGTGATTTTTTTCAATTATTTAAAAATATAAAAACCATTCTTAGCTTCCAGGCCATACCCAAAATAAGCAACATGCTAGATTTGGCTTATGGGCTGTAGTTTGTTGACCCCAATCTAAAAGATTGCATAATACCTGTAAAATTTAAACCTAAGGGCTTCTGGTCAAGATGGTTCTTTAAACTCACATCTCCTTTCTAACCAAGTGATAGTACATAAAATAAAAAATTAGACATAACTGTGATCAAGAAAAGATAAATCTCTGGAACAGAAACAAATCAAACAATAAGTGGGGATTGTTAGTCGTGGACCTCCAGTTACTGTTGTGCTGGACTCTTAGGTCCAGAAAAAGGTAGACATGGCTGGGAATTGTATTTCTGTAGACAATGGGATTAAAACATTCAGTGAATGGAAGAAATAATCCCTGACTGTGTGAAGTCAAGGGATTGCCCAGGAGCAGAGGCAGAAAAAGATGTTCCTTCTATTCAGAGTGGCAGGCAGGAGAGCACAGAGAGGCTTAAGGCCAGGGACAAATGTATTTCTGGATCACTGTCTAAATCTATATTTTTGTCCATATTGGTGGGATGGGACTGAGAATCCTGGGATGAAGTGACTGTCAATGGAGAGGGTGAGTGAAGAGGGAGAGAGAGAAACTTTCTACAAGCCTGCAAACTAAAATTTCAAAGTAGTGAAGAAACTCATCCATATTAGCAGCCAGGAAATAAAGTCACTCCCAATGAGAAGCACTTTAGAATGACTTTAAGATCTTCAAAGAGATAAAGGAAGAGTAACATCCCTTACAAAATTTTTAAAAATCTAGCCCATACCTGGTGAGAACTCATATTCTAGTTGAAGATTTTATAAGATATATATTAGTGGTTTAAAAATACTTTAAGGGCCGGGCATGGTGGCTCATACCTATAATCCCAGCATTTTGGGAGGCTGACGTGGAGGGGGAGATCACTTGAAGCCAGGAGTTCTAGACCAGCCTGAGTAAGAGTGAGACCCTGCCTCTATAAAAAAAAAAAAAGTAGAAAAATTAGTCGGGCATGGTGGTGCACACCTGTAGTCCCAGCTACTTGGGAGGCTGAGGCAGGAGGATTGCTTGAGCTTAGGAGTTCGAGGTTGCTGTGAACTAGGCTAATGCCACCGCACTCTCTAGCCTGGGAGACAGAGCAAGACCTTGTCTCAAAAACAAAACAAAACAAAAAATTTTAGTGATGGTGCTATACACCAGCCACTTTGAGAGCATACTGCTGTTGGGATTGTCAAAGTATGAGTGACTCAGACAAGGGAGGCTTCCTAGAAGAGGTTTGCTGAGCCTTATAAGGATGAGTTTTTATCTTTTAAAAATAAGGAAGCAAGAAAAGGGCCTTCTTGGGAGAAGGGATGGTATGAATATATAAAGCTTAGGAGTGGGAACTACAGAGGTTCAGTGTTGTGTGAACATAAAACTGGGACAGTGTGGTGGGAGATAAATCTTCAGAAGTAGGTGTAGCTTGATTGTGGAGGGCCATGTTGGCCTTGGTGAGAACCTTAATAAAGACCCTAGGAGCAAAGGGCAGCCACTGAAGTCATTCAGCAGTGAAGGTCCAATTTGGGTTTTATATAGGTCTTTGGCAGTTGGGTGGAGGGTAAATTTGAGGACAAGATCAGGAGTCCTAAGACCAGTTAGGAAACTGCTGTTGTGTTCTAGGTTTGAGAAAATGTAATAGATATGTCCTAAACTAAGAAAATGACAGCTGAGATGAGAAAGGAACATTGATTTAGATTATTTCAGAAGTTAACTTGGCAGGATTTACTGATTGATTGGATTTTCCGGGGTGAAATAAGGGAAAGAGTTAAGAGAGTTTTCTAAATTTTGTGACTGCATAGAGGAAGGTGCCAGTGAGACCACTAAAAGGGAGGAAGAGCTAGTAGAGAAGAGAAAATAGTTACCTCGATGTTGATCATCTTCCAGACTGATGTGTCTGGTTGGCAGGACTTTTCTTGTCCTTTTCTGTTCTCCTTCTTCCTTCTTATCTTCCCTTCTCTTCCCCTTTTCCCTTCCCTTCCCTACCTTTTCTCTTCTCTCTTTTTTTCTCTCTCAAGCTCTGGACTAGGGGACCCTGTTCTGGGAGCCATAAGCTTGTGGGTAGGATACTTGAGGGAATGACCCTCATCTACATACAAGATGGTTAGAGGAAGAAAAATATGTTAGAGAGCAACACAGGGAACTTGAAAAAAGCTTTGAAAACCAAGGGAGTAGTTTAAAAAGGGAGGGAAAAAGTGATCAGCATGTCCAATGCAGCATACAAGTACTTAGAGATAAGGGTTGGGAAATATGCACAGGCTTTTTCAAGAACTCTGGTGTGGTAGAAGCTGGTTGAGGAGAAACTGAGAGTAGGGAAATGAAGACAGACTACTTTTTGAGGAGTTTGCAAGAGAAGAGAAAGAAATTGGATATTATCAAGAGAAAAGTGACATAGAGTCAAGAGATGGTTTGGGGATAAAGGTAGAGATTTGGACCTATTAACAGGTACAAATCCAGTATAAAGGCTGGATTCAGAAGTTAGGCTGATTTTTTTTTTCCTGTTCATAGAAAATCATTCGTTTGTTTAGATCTGTCTAGACATTAGAATGGATTGCTTTCTTAGTGAGCTCCTGGTCACTGGAGTAGTCAAGTAGATGTTAGATGTTTTCTGGTCAGCTGTGTAGAAAGATATATTGGTGTTCAATTCCCAACAGTTTTCCCAAAGTTGCTTTAAGCATTATAAACTAATGAGTTATTCTGTGGACCTGCCTTGCGTGGCAGCTCTTCAGAGATTTGGGGAATCACTGGGCCAAGTTAATTTATTTACTTTTGATCTTGAAGGATGAAATTAAACTGCAGATTCTCAGATAAGAAAATATTGAAGTTTAGGGTCCAGGAAAGTTTCATCATGATGAACAATCAACCATGCTGTGGGCTCACAGGTATTTTTGACAAGGTAGTCACTTTCCATACACTTACAGCAAAGATGAGTCTTTGTTTCAAAATTTTGAGTTTTATTTTTTATCTGTCCATTATTTTTGTAAAACATTCTTACTCAGGATAATTAAAATAGCACTGGGATGATAGGAGAAATGGATAGAAAGGGGAAATGTGCTTCCTTTTCTCTGTGTTTCATATTCCTATCTGGATGTTTTTTAATTTACATGGAATTTTGGTTTTCTGGGGCCAAGAGGAGGTAATTAGTTTCCATCTACCCTCTCTAGTCCTCATCTTAGATCTTTTAGCAATCTCTTTGGTTAGCATTTAACATGATTCGGAGGTAACTCTTGCTGTTTTGTCTCAAATGACTCAGGCACTTATCTGTACCCAAATCTGGTTTCCTGGGGGTACTGGAGCATGAACAGCATAAATGACTGAACTCAACTAATTCTCAGAAAGCCACATTTTAGTCAGTACTTTCCAGCTTTCTCACTCATTTCTTTTACAGAAAAAGTGGTATACTAATTGATTAGAGTTTTATTCTTTGTCAAGTTATGCATTTTAAATTCTGTTAACCTTTTGGAATGCTTATAAGCAGTAAAATGACTAAATACAGGCAGGGAAATTAGAAAATGCAAGTACCAGGGAAACAGCCCCGCACTGCCAAAGAAAAACCAGGAACACTTTTGAGGAAAAATAGATACATCTTGTTACCAACTGACTTGCCTTTTTATGGGCTCACGGATAGGGGGTTGGCCTCCCAATTACTCCCAGGCCTGTAAGGTTTACCTATTTGTTAGCCTGTTTGTTTCCTTACTCAAAGAGAGTGCAGTAAGTGAAAATCTCAAGATGGCCATAGGTTGATTCTTTTTCTTTCTCAAATCAATACTTTCCAGATATGTTAGGAACATTAATAAACTTCCCTTTTTATCATATACTTGTTTTTAACAGCCAGTTTTTAAATTTAGAGATAACTTTTTATTTCGAGATAAGAGATTTGGGGGTAATAAATTTAGACAGGAGTTGCAAAAATAGTACAGAGAGCGAACTTCTTGTTCCAGACAGGATAAAGTAGATACATTTTACTCTATTCCAATTAAAAGTAATGATATAGGGAGTTTAAAAGTAAATGGATGAGAAAAGATATATCATACAAACATCAATTAAAAAAAACTGGAGTGACTATACTAGTATCAGATAAATTAAACATCACAGCAGGGAAGATTACCAGGGATAAAAAGAAACACTACATAATGATACAAAGGGTCAGTCACCAAGAAGACACAATCTTAAATGTGTATGCACCAAATAACAGAGCTTCAAAGTATGTGAAGTAAAACCCAACAGAACAGAATTGAGAAATAGACAAATCCACAATTATGGTTGGGAACATCAATACCCTTCTTTCAGTAATTGATAAAATCATTAAATAGAAAATTAGGATATATGTAGAAAAAATAATACCACCAGTCAACCAGATTTAATTGACATTTATAGAATGTTCCACCCAACAACAGCATAACAAAACTTTTCAAGTATATATGCAACATTCACCAAGATAGACTATATCCCAGGTCATACAACAAACCTCAAGAAATATAAAAGAATCGAAATCATATAGATTATATTCTCTGAAAATGGAATCAAAGTAGAAATCAGAAACAGGAAGACTACAGGAAAGTCTCAAAACACTTGGAAACTAAACAACACACTTCTCATTAATCTGTGAGTGAAGGAGGGAGTCTTAAGGGAAATTTTTTAAAATGCAGTGATGTGAATGCCTGAATATAGATGAAAATAAAATACAGCATATCAAAATTTTGAGGGTATAACTTAAATTGGTGTTAAGAGGGAAATTGAGAGCGTGAAATGCTTATATGAGGAGATGAAAGGTCTCAAATGAATAATCTAAGCTCCCACCTTAAGAAACTAGAAAAAGAAGAGCAAAATAAACCCAAAGCAAGCAGAAGAAAGGAAATAATAAAGAAAAGGGCAGAAGTCAATGTAATTGAAAACAAAAACAATAAAGGTAGACAATGAATCTAAAAGTTGGTTCCTTGAAAAGAGATTCTGAATTGGTAATGGGTGCAGTTTGGGCACTGGGATTTTATAAGTTCCCCATGTGATTCCCCTATGTAATGAGGGTTGAGAAGCTCTTCTAGGGTGGCCAAATATATTTTCTTGGGATTTAACCTGCTGTTGGCATCTATCTGCCGAACCCTCTACTGAGGGAAATTTGTGGCCATTTCATTTTCCCTCATTTTTGTTGCCCTCAAAGTCAGTACGGACTTTTATGTTAACTTCCATGTCAGATTGCTCCCTTGCCATGGGCATTGATCTGGCCGGTGAGCTTTAACAACAATTTTCCTTCACTTCGCACCCACACTTGCCTTGATTTTGAGATTAACTCTGAAATCCCCCCCCCATTGGTTTGTCACACATCATTGATTACCATTTTTAGGCTGTGATCACCCAAGCCACATTGACAATGTGTCTGGTGCATCTGGTCCTGTGACTCTGGTTCTGAGGGAGCCAAAGGACTTGCTTGGTTTTTCAGTTTTTTCATTGTCACTTGTCACTTGTATTGTCTGTCCCCTTTCTGGTGGCCAGTACAATGCCTGCCCTCTATTAGCACAGTATTAACAGTTGGTGTGCAGTGGATTTGAACTAGCTCAGTAAGTTTGGGATTGTTTCTGTGTGTTTGACCTTATATGTGAGGCTTACATGCCTGTTATTGTTACTAAAACTTCATAAAGGTTATTTTTCTCCTAATAAATTCTGATTACTTTAAATCACCTAGGTGTTATTGTAAATATATTAGGGGTACATGTGGATAAAGATTTCAATGTGGAAACAACTCACAACAACAGATAGACATAATGGAAATCGTTATTTTAAAAAATTGTTTGAGTTTATCTGGAGAAAGAATTATATATTTCATAGTAAAAGCCATTCTTGCTGATTTACTTTATTAAGAGGTCTTATCTGCAAATGGTATTTTATCTTAAAAGGATTTATGTTTTGTACATATATATCTTTTTCCTAAGATGCCAAGCCTACTTACTTATCTGGGTAGTTGAATTTTTGAATATATGTACATAAATTAAAAAGAAAATACACTGTTAATTTTTTAAACGCTATTGGAACTGAGGCCTTTTTCCTTATAAAGGCATAAAGCAGATTTTAATTTGGAAAGGGCCATAACCATTCATATTTGTTGAGTTAACATTACAGAATAGGCTACCCAGGCTAAAACCTCATTCTAATGAAGTCTGTTATCAACCAGACAGTAGGCTGAGAGATTGGGGGCTGAGGTGTAGGTAGTGTTAGGAGAGTGATAATTCAATTGTATGCTTCCAATTTTCAATATTCTTTCTTTCATTAAAAGAAAGATTTCTTGTAGTTTAGACCAAAAGTTGACAAACTGGCCTGTGAGCCAAATCTAGCTTGTCACTTGTATTGGTATGGCCTACAAGCCATGCAGCAATGGTTTTTATGTTTTTAAATGGTTGAAAAATAATTAAAGGAAGAATAATATTTTGTGACATGAAACGTATATGAAATTCAAATAATATGAAGTTTTATTGGAACACAGCCATGCTTATTTGTTTAGGTACTGTCTATGGCTGCTTTCATGCTACAGTGGCAGATTTGAGTAATTATGACAGAGACCATATGGCCACAAAGCCAAAAATATTTCCTATCTGGTCCTTTACAGACAAAGTTTGCTGTCCCCAGGTTTAGACTCACTTCCCAACCTGGCCTTCTCATGCAAGGTGATTTCTACTCAAGGAGTTAGAAATTCCCAAATAATTTGTTAACAAGTCTGTATGTTAAAGAGGGTAAGCCTGCTTCCTGGTGACAGGGATAATTGCGGTTGACATAGAAATACTTGTCTCAGTGGCAGGACCCTACCTAGGTAAATCTGTATTTTCTAATTTTCTTTTTCTTTTTTCCTGAATGCTTTTTGAGGGCTTTGGAAAATAATTGACCTCTAGACTCCTCATCTGGTCACAGGGACTCCTGAATTATATGATGTATTTTAATTTTTAAAAACAAGCTTTAGCTTCATTTAGAAGCTAAAGTACAGAAGCTAATGTACAGAAAAATTCATCTACTCCAACTTCTGATGTCTCTTATTTCAAAGATGTGTTGGGGGTGACGTAAGATACATAAGATATGTTCTTTTTCTTCTGATTATTATTTACTCAGACTCTAGATAGAATTTTATGGCTTTAATTGCTAAACTACTGAGATGTGGTAGAAATAAGATATGCAAGACTTGAAGGGGAGAGTTTCGTTTTCATGACATTGAAGCAGTATTAGATTGAATTGTTTCGTAGAGGGGGGTAAATCCTGAATTAAGGCATAGGCTCTTAAAAGGTCTCACTGTGGAGAGAGTTAGTATTGTTTATCCTAAAGCAGAGGTAATCAGCTCAAGAAACATATTTTAGCATTCATGACTTCTGTTTAAGTAATAGTTTGGGAGGTTCTTTGCCCACATGGGTAGAAATTGACCCTTAAGGATAAAAGAAGTGTGCTACTCCAGTCTGACCAGTGGACTAACTTCTATGTCTGTCTCTGATAATGGCTCTGAATGATATTTTCCGGAAAACCTAAGGGAGCTGGATTTTCAGATATTTCTTTACTTGAGAATTACTTCCAAACACTGTCATAGATTTTTCCTCTCTGATTTTATCTCAGTCCTTCTTGAACCTGTTTACATTTTCATTTTGTTCCACTTCTTGAGCTGATGAGTTTTCTAAGCATTGCTGGAAGTCCTGTTTTCCTTTTGATAAAATTGCCTTTAGATTTCATGGAGTACCCCTTTGTTACTTAATTCTGTATGTAATTGGATGAATAAGCTCAAGTTGATCATTTCTACACTCTTCTTGATGCTTATTGATTTCTGCTTCATCCTTTTAGAGCAAGATTTCTCAACTTTGGTACTGTTGACTTTTTGGGCCAGATAAGTCTGCACATTGATTGTAAGGGACTGTCCTGTACCTTGCAGGATGTTTAGCATCATCCCTCCTGGCCTCTACCCCCTAGATGCCAGTTACATCAATTACTATGATAACCAATAAATATCTCTAGATATTACCAAATGTCCCCAGGGGAGGCAAAATTGCCTTCAGTTGAGAACCACTGCTTAGACCTTCGGCTTTTTCAAAATACAAAGTTTGTGCTTTCTGGACTATCTTTATGATATGGAGAACTTATCTATTCAGTTGATTATATTGTGCTTTTCTGGATTTCTTCCAGCTCTGGTTAATGTCCATCTTGAATGGCAGTGACAGAAACTTTTATAGTTTAAGTGTTTCAGGTCAGCTGCATCATTTGGGGATCACGTGGGGCAGATACCTTGAATATTTTCAGTACAACTGAGGTGCTTTTTGCATGTACAGAGACTTGGATAGAAAGCAAAAGAGTGAATAATTGTGGGGGATGATATCTGGGGAGTTTCATTGAGGCGATCCAAAGAATGAGTTAGGACCGGGTTGGGGGAAAATAGGCTGGTCAGGGTAAACAGAGGGAGGAATTATAGGCAGAAGGAAGAGCCCTATGCAAAGGCCAGCAACAAGATGAATGTGTTCACGGAATCACATGGGACGTACCATGTGCGGAACAACTGGGGGAGGTAGGGGAACAGCAGCTAATGAGGCCTGACAGACTAGAGCCAGAAGAACACTGTGGGCCTTGCAGGCCATGCTCAGGAGGCTGGGCTTAGAAGGGGGACAGCATTCTTGACCTCTGGCTTTGGGGTCAACCTGGAGTGCTTATTGCCAATGTAACTGCCAGCTCTGCCCTCTGGTGGCCATGTGGCTCCAAGCATGTTTCTGAGGCCCAATTTCCTCATCTGTGAAATGGCTGCTGATGATATGTATAGGACTGTTGTTATGGTTAGAAATCACAAAAATCTAAAGATTTACCATCATGGAATTATTCTCCTGATATTTATTGGTCTCTGTCATTTTACTACAGTAATTAAAACAGCAGTTCTGTCACAGAAATGGGTAGATGGATCAATGGATTTTAACAGCCCAGACCCAGCAATTAGCTTGTTTTCTTTTCTAAAAATCATTGACGACTCATTTTCATATTTCCCAGGACTGGTGTTACTGGTATTAGGTAATCTATTTCCTAGGCTCTTTATTGATAATACAATATTTTTGTTTCCATCTATAATAAAAAATGGTTGTTAGTAATAGTTTAAAGAACATCAAATTTTGCAGAGTCTTAAAAATTTCCCTCTGTCATGAATGGTTTGGTAACTCTAAAGAACAGACTATTATATAAAATGGAGAAACTATTTTATCCAAACTACATAAGCCCAGAACTTAAGCTGAGAGGAAGATCCATCTCACAAGTCATCTTAGGTCTTCTGAAACTCCCAGGTGAGGAGAGAGGGTCCATGCTTAGTTGGCTTTCTTCACTGAGAGTTTAAAAGTATTTCTTGTATGATAAATGTTACCCTTGATCCCATCATGAGTCATCCGTGTGGAGGCTCTATTCAGTAGATACAGAAGTTTTCTATTGCTACTCTTCTATATACCACCTAAACAGTCCTCATTGGTAAAATGTTACAATAATTTTTAAAAGTTGTTTTAGCTTTATCAAGGTATAATTTACACACTATAAAATTCATTCATTTTAAAGTATACAGTTCTGTGGGTTTTGGTATATTTACAAAGTTGTACAACCATCACCACCATCCAATTTTAGACCATTTCCATCACCCCAAAAAGAGGTGCTATGCCCATTTGTAGTCAGTCCCCATTCTCACCCCAAATTCTAGTTAACCACCAATAGATTTGTAGATTTGGCTATTATGTACATTTCATGTAAATACAATTATACAATAAACGGTCTTCTATGTGTGACTTCTTTCACAGAGCAATATTTTTGCTAAGTGTTTTTTAACCTGTTTTACAT
Source organism: Cheirogaleus medius (assembly GCA_008086735.1). NCBI lineage: Eukaryota > Metazoa > Chordata > Mammalia > Primates > Cheirogaleidae > Cheirogaleus > Cheirogaleus medius. The sequence continues at coordinate 3,393,916 of VBSM01001483.1, read as the reverse complement.
GTTGTAGCATGTATCAGTGCTTTGTTCCTTTTTATTGCTGAGTGGTATTCCATAGTATGTATGTGCCACAGATTGATTGACCATTGATCTGTTGAAAGACATCTTGATTGTTTCCAGTTTGCGCTATTGTGAATAAAGCCGCTGTAAACGTTTGTATAAACATAAATTTTTATCTCTCTGGGATAAATGCCCAGGAGTGCAATTGCTAGGTCTTAGTTGCATGTTTAATGTTTTAAGAAATGACCAGTTTTCTAGAACAGTTGTACCATTTTACATTCCCATCAGCAATGTGAGTGATATAGCTTCTCCACATCTCCGGCATTTGATATTTTCACCATCTTTTAGCCATTCTAATAAACATGTAGTGATATCTTATTGTGGTTTTAATTTGCATTGCCCTAATGGCTAATGATGTTGAACATCTTTTTGCAGCTTATTTGCCATTTGTGTTCCTTTTTGATGAAATGTCTGTTCATTATTAATTAGGTCATTTGTTTCCTTACTATTGAATTTTCAGAGTTCTTTACACATTCTGAATATAAATTCATTGTCAGATAATAAATATGATGTGTGTGATATGTGTAAATATTTTGTCCCATTCTGTAGCTTTTTTCTTTTCTTTTCTTTTCTTTTCCTTTTTTTTTTTT
>VBSM01001483.1:3351807-3393169 GCA_008086735.1 Cheirogaleus medius | reverse complement strand
GCAAATCACCTCTATTTGAGAACCACTGATTTATATTAATGTGAATTTTCTACTAGGGATTAAACATGAACAGCACAGGATTTAGAGTCAGATGTGTTTGAATACCACTTAATATTACTAGTCAGAGCAAACATTTTTAATTTTGATGAAGTCACATTTTCTTTGCCAAACCATGCTTTGGGTATCAATTCTAAGAACTCTGCCTAGCTCTAGATCTTGAAGATTTTCTCTTGTGCTTTTTCTAACTGTTTTATAGTTTTACATTTTATATTTAAGTCTATAGTCTATTTTGAGTTAAATTTTGTGTAAGATGGGAGACTTATGTTGAGGTTTGTTTTCTATTTTTGCTTATTTCTCTAGCGCCATTTGTTGAAAAGGCTATCTTTCCTTCATTTGATTACTTTTTTACTTTTGTCAGAAATATCCTGGGCATATTTGTGTGGGAATATATTCACTTTTAATAAAGCAAAAATATATTAGGTTGTGGTAGGCAGAATAATGAGCCTCCAAAGATGCCCGTGTCCTAATCCCTAGAACCTGTGGATATGCAGGTTACATGGCAAAGGGGACTTAAGGCTGCTAATCAGCTGACTTCAAAATAGGGATATTATCCTGGATTATACAGGTGGGCCCCATGTAATCACAAGTGTCCTTAAAAGTGGAAAAGGGAAGCAGAAGAGAAGGGACAGAGAATGAGATGTGATGACAGAAGCAGGATCAGATCAGAGAGATGCATTATTGCTAGCATTAAAGATGGAGGAAGATGGCCAAGATCCAGGAAATGTGAATATCCTCTAGCAGCTGTAATAGGCAAGGAAATGGAGTCTCCCCTAGAGCCTCCAGAAAGGAATGCAGCCCTGCTGACATCTTGATTTTATCTCAGTGAGACCTATGTCAGACTTCTGACCCTTTAAACTGTAAGGTAATAAATTTGTGTGGTTTTAAGCCACTGCATCTCTGGTAATTTGTTACTTCAATTTTAGAAAAGCTTCCAATACTGATAGTTAGGATTTTAAATGTTTGGACATGCCATTTATCTGGCAAGTTTGTATATATGTAACATCCCTGTGATATCAGACAAAAGAAGTGCTGCTCTAGGTAGATTTGTGCATTCAATGGACAATAGTTAGAAAATATTACTTTTATTTCTGTTTAAATTTCTACATTCATTGTGACTTTATACATTACTTTTTGATAGAAAGTGTTTTGTTGTTGCTGCTATTATTGTTGTTTTTGTTTGCATTTCAGAAGGGTATTTTAATGTCTTAAGTTTTGCACCAAGATGCCAAATGTAGCCACAACACACATTTATGTAATGGGAGGCTAACATTCTATTTAGAGAAATACTCACTCAATTGACTTTGACAATAGGACAAATAGAAGCTTAGTTAATGATCCTGGTACTTGTACTCTTAATAGTTTTACTGGTTTATTATAATCTTATTAGTTTTAAATGACAGCTTTATTGAAATATAATTCATATACCATACAGTTCACCCACTTAAGTATACAATTCAGTTATTACAATATATTCACAAATATATACAATCACCATAGAGCACTTTGAAGACAGTTGTCCCACTGTCTTCTAACTTCCATTGTTTCCAATGAGAAGTTAGCTCTTAATCTTATTTGGGCTCTCTTATAAGTGGTGGTGTTTTTTTTCACCTGCTGCTTTCAAGATTTTCTCTTTGTCTTTGGCTTTCAGCAACTACGATGTATCTGTGGATCTCTTTGCATTTATCCTGCATGGAGTTCATTGAGTTTCACAGATATATAAATGAATGTTTTTTGGTAAATTTGGGAAGTTTTTCTAATATTTTTTTCTGCTCCTTTTCTCTCTTCTCCTTGTCATACTCCCATTATGTATTTGTTGGTGGACTTAATGGTGTCCCACATTTCTCTGAGGCTCTGTTCATTTTTCTTCATCTTTTTTCTCTTTATTCTTTGGCTTCTATTGACCTATTTCAAGTTCACTAATTCTTTTTTCTTCCAGTTCAGATCTATTGTCAAGGCCCTTTAGTGAATTTTTCATTTCAGTTATTATAGTTTTTAACACCAGAACGTCCATTTGTTCTTTTTTATAGTTTCTATTTCTTTATTGATATTCTCTATTTGACAAGGTATTGTCATCATACCATTTTTCTTTAGTGTGGTTTTCTTTACTTCTTTGAACATATTTATATGACTAATTTGAAGGCTTTGCCTATTAAATATGACTTCTGGCTGCTCTCATAGGCAATTTCTGTTGCTTGCTTTTTTTGCTAGTGTATGAGCTATACTTTCCTGTTCCTTTGCATATCTCATAATTTTTTGTTGGAAACTGGGCATTTTAGATAAATACATTGTAGCAACTCTGGGTACTATTCCATCCCCCAGAGCTCTTTATTGTTATTTGCTTGTTTACTTCTTTAGTGACTGGCTGGATTATTTTATTGAAGTCTATTTACTCAACCACCCTTCCCCCATCCTGCAGTATGAAGCCTCTGATGTTTCTCCTCAGGGGCACAACCTTGGATATGCCCACAGTCACCCTGGGATGGCAGTAGTTGTGGCAGCGCTCTCTTTGGCTCTCTCTTCCCCTGACCACACCCAGCTGTTAAGGTCCACTAATTGCTCGCTGATTGCTCTGTTGTTTTTTATAACATCCTAGGGCATAAATTGCACCGCAAACTGATCCAATCAAATTAGGGTCATCTAAAAGGATAGTTCCTGAGATCAGTATTTGAGATTTCTTTTGAGCCCAGGAGATCTCCCTGCTCTCTTTCTATGGTTCTCTCTGGCATATTAGCCAGCCTGGGCTTCAACTTCTCTATGCTCAGTTGCAAGTGAAGTCAGTTCCATTGGGGGAGAGAATTAGAGCCCTCTACTCTATGCCCTGCCTCTCTCCCTGGGAAATCTCTGAGCCACAGTTCTGGTATAGAGGATGGGGACAATGGTGAGCTTCTCTCTGTGTGGCAGCCTCAGGTCTCCCTGTTTTGCCTCTACTGGTGTAGAACCCCCACTTACGAGCTGGGGCCAGGGCAATCAAGGCCTCAGTATTCTTGGTGGTACCAAGCCCAAGGTATAACCTCCATCCCATTGAGTGGGGACTGGGTGGAAGAAGGGAGGACCCCCTACCTCTTAGCCACACTTGCCTGGAACTTCGCCTCAGTAGTAGGTAGCTGGGGGCAGGAGTTGCTGATGTCTTGCTCCTCCTAGGAAGAAAGGCTTGCAACTGGGAGCTAAGGGAGAAAGAGCTCTGTGTTCTTGGCTATACCATTCTGGCATGAGATATGTATTGGGAGGGGAGATGGAGGGAATGGGTCTAGGTCCAAATACCATAGACTCCCACTCTACTTACTATATTTTAGTAGATTTTCTTGAATAAATGCTTCTTCATTTGCTGTAAACCTTTAGGACTATTTCCAGATACTTTAAATGGTAAGCTGTTTTTAAATTGAAATAATTTTCACCATTTTCACTAGGTAGTAGATCTATGGAGCTCCTGACACTATCATGCGAAAAGTGGAACTCTGTAAGCTTTTTAACATACAATTTTGTTGTTGTTATTCATAATTACTCAGAGTAGCTCTGTACTTGGATTTCTACCTCCTCAGTAGATTGTAAGTGGCTTGAAGGCAGTAGCCTTGACCTTTATTCCTTATGGAATTATGATAGCCCCTAGTAGCATTTTTGCATTTAATGGCACATAAAAGAATGTCAGTCACTATATTACTGTCTCTTCTAGTTTGCATTTTTAGTACTTCCTTTATGACTTAAAGTGTTTAACTGTGTCTTCCTTTTTTCTTACATTCTAGTGGCTATTGTGTTCTCAGAAGGGTGATGCCTCCTTTTTTTATCTGTCATTGGCCACACTCAGTGAATAACACTTGAACTATTAGAAGTTTTAGTCCAAAGCATTATTCACTTTTCACAATACAGGAGCTTTCTATAACATTTCTTACAGTGTATATATAGTTATCATTTTAGATTAGGGTACTTGTTTGGGATATGGGGACAGAGAGGGAGGGAATGAGAGAGGGAGAAAGGGCAGGCAGAAAAATAGTGTGGTTGTGCTCAAAGGTGGGACATGCCTCCCTTGTTCTTTTTTCAGCCAACCATGTCTCATGACTTTCAACCTTGGTCCTTGATGGTGCTACCCTCACAATTGATTTTTTTCCTTTCCTGCTCCTTCCTTATTGGGGATCCCTGGATGGTGATGGCCCCGGGGCTGCCTCTCTTCTTTTGGTGAACAGTGGACACATGGCCACACCTGAGGCTCCGGTCAATGTAGTACCACTCATCCTCTGTGGCTTGGGCTTCCTCCTAAGGCTGTGTAGACTCGCCCAATCTTTGACACAATTTGTATTTCAGGATTTAGTTACTCTAGGTCATTTGAGAATATTCTTAAAAGAAATCATTTGATTTGAGTGATTTGTCTGCTGCTACTTCTGGGATCTGTGGGACATTATTGACTGCCTACTTGGGATGGGTGTGTGCTGACTGTTTTATTCAGTGTTGTTCTGTTTCCCAGGATGCTCCAGGATGAAACGCCATAGGCGCCCCAGCAGCAGTGACAGTTCAGATGAGAGTGAGTAGAACCAGCTGGCAGCTGGTATCCTTTGTATCTATACCCCTTGAAGATTTCTTCTTTGACTTAAGGATAAGCCATTTCATGCTTCCTTCGGTGGTTAAAAAATAATGTTTCTGGGAAGGAAAGCTCAGGATATCATTTCTCTTACTCATTTAAATTTCATTAGAGATAGATAAATTAGGTGGAAGAATTGGTTTTGTGGGGCATATAACATTTTGTTCTTCACCTTTCATTTACCTAAAAATAAAACCTAAATCTAGTAATGCTTTAACATCTTCTCTAGAAAGGAAGAAAAGTATGACAGCATAAATTGTAGGCCCTGATTCTAATTGTAGCTCAAGTACTAAGTGTTTGACTATGGATCAGTTATCATTTATAAAAGTCAGTGACCTTATTAACAATAGCCTTTGGGGAAGTGCTGAAGCATACACAGATTACTTGCTCTACATCTTTAGTTTTTCCAGTTGTTTTTGCAGATATTTTTTCTCCAGGTTGAAGGTGAATTGTGTTATTCCAAAACATTATGAGGCGTGATTACACCAAATCGGATCTTCTCAGCCTTAGCATTGTTGAACCTTTTGCACTCTGGGACATCACCTATAAATGTCATTAAACTCCATTATGAGGCTCTCTTGGGTACAGTTTGACTGTTTTCTTCACTAGTATGAGATCTCTGTGGTCTTCTCCATCATATCTTTCCTATTCTCTTGGATGACATTTAGTTTTATGACATTTAATTATATTGGTGGGTAATATATCTCAGTATTTTTTTCTAATTATCTTTTGCAGGTCCTTCTACTTCTTTTACTTCTGCCTCAATGTATAGGATCAAGTCAAAAATTCGAAATGAACAAAAGAAACCTGCTGAGGTGAGATTAGATATTCAATTATTAGACTTATGCTATAGTTTGGATGTTTATTGCCCTAAACTTCATGTTAAAATTTGATCTCAGTGTTGGAGGTGGGGACCTAAGGATCATGGGGATGGATCCCTCGTGAATAGATTAATGCCCTCTTGAGGAATAGTTAGTGAGTTCTCACTCTATTAGTTCCCAGGAGAGCTTGTTGTTAAAAAGAACCTGGCACATTCCCTCCCCCAACACATATTCATATTCACTCACTCTCTCTGTCTCTCCCTTTGCCCCTCTCTCTCTCTCTCTCTTTCTTTCTTCCTCCCTCCCTCCCTCCCTCCCTCCCTCCCTCCCTCTCTCTCTCTCTCTCTCTCTCTCTCTCTCTCTCTCTCTTCCTCTGTTGCCACGTGATCTTTTCTCTTTAAAAATTACCCAGCCTCAAGTATTCCTTTATAGCAACACTAACTGGACTTAAACAACTGTAAAAAAATATATAACTGCCTCCTGCCTACATACCAACAATACCCAGAATATAAAGAAGATGTGAAGAGTAAAGTATGTACCAATGGATAGGCTTGTTTTCTGATGAATTTGTTTTCCAAAAAAGATTCCATTTTCTTTTCCCTTTAGGAAAACAACAATCTTCACACTGTGATTTCATTTTGGTAATGACACTTAAGTGACTGGCTTTAGAATATTGTTCCCTTAACCAGGAAGTCAAACAGAGCCTGACGTGGGGGATTGGGAAGGACCAAGAGATCTCCTGGGTTGTGATTGGAAAGAGCTAAGTTAGCAGGTGGGAGATAGTATAGGAAGAGATAGGTGAGGAGGTTGTAGCTGGAGAAGAGAAGGACTACGTAGAGATCATCTGAGCTGTGGGCTGAGCCTTTGGAGTACTGGTGGCCCAGGAAGAATGGATCTCTCCTTGTGAAGCTGGTTGTCTCCTGCCCCAAGGGCAGCAAAGTGCCAGACTTACACTTGGACTTGGTAATGGTTTAGTGGATCCTACAGACTTTCCTCTGTGATAATTAAATGATAGGATACTAACTTTATGTGTCTTCACTTCTGTGAGTAGACTTCCTTAGCTGTAAAGGAAAAGAGAATGTATTAGTTATCTGTTGCTGCATTACAAACTCTTATAAAATTAATGGTTTAAAGCAGCACACATTTATTATCTCAATTTCTGTGGGTCAGGAGTCTGGACAGGGCATGGCATGACTAGGTTCTCTGTTGAGGTTCTTTTGAGGCTGCAATCACTGTACTGACTGGGATGTGTTCTCATCTGGAGTCTCAACTAAGGAAGAATTTGTTTTCAAGCTCATTCAGATTGATGGTAGAATTCATCTCCTTGGAGCTAAAGGACTGAGTTCCTGTGTTCTTACTGGCTTTTGGCAGAGAGCCACTCTTAAGTTCCTTGCCACATGGCCTTCTCTATAGTCCTTTCACAACATAGTAGCTTACTTTTTTAGAAGCAGGAGAGGGGGAGTCTTTCCCTGCAGCTTGCTAAATTGGAGTCTTATATAACAAAATATAGTCAACCCCATTATGTTTGCCATATAACATGACCTAATCAAGGGTGTGACATCCCATCATGTTTGCCATATTATATTGTTCAGAAGCAAGTCACAGGTTCCACCTGCTCTTGTAGAAAGGGAGTGATTCCTTGGGGCTTACCAAAGAGCATTTCTCCCTTTATCAGAAGTCACTTTTCATTTCCTTCTTTTGCCATGGCTTTTTCTGGGCACAGTAGAATATCAGAGTGTATTTATGTGTTTTTCATACAGAAAAAGTTAGGGAATATAATACACATAAACAGAAATGGAAAGAATTTTCCATCTATCCAAAGGAGGCTTTGACTATGAAATGGTGAGAATGAAACCTTGCTACCTACCCCTTTAGGAGGACAACTGATCCTAGGATATAGAACGATTTGAGGGCTTTGGGTCTTGAGGCCTATTGCCTCCAGGTCAGTGGGAATAGTAGTCTTTTGTTGCAAGGGATAGGGACCTGGGCTACTGGAAGCAAACTTTTTTCATTTGTATTTCACATTGTGTTATAAAAAGGAGAACCTGGTGATATTGTAGGACAGAGCTCGCCTTGGCATTAGTAGAGCTTCATTCTATGTTCTGCTTTGCTGGCCTATTTCATCTCTCTGAAATAATTTGTTCTGTTAACATAACATGGACATTATCATACTTACCTCTCATAGCTTACATTTATTGAAGTTTTATATACCAAAGCTTTACATTAGATATTATTAGTTTCCCAAACTTCAGCAATTACAAGACTATCCTTGGAAGTTTATCAAAAATACTCTTTCCAGACTTACCCTACCCTATGACATTAGTAAATTAATATTTCCAAGGAAGGTTCCTGGGCTCTGGTTTTTAAAAGGTGACTCAGGTGATTTTTATTATCAAGCACATTGGGGAAATAATACACTCTTGTTTCATTCCCCCAATAGCACTATGAAGTAGGTACTTTTATGCTCTATTTGCAGGTGATGAGGTTCAGAGAAGTTAAGTTACTTGCCCAGGGTCATAAAAATAAGAACAAAGTTGAAATTCAAGTTTTTATTCACCCAGAATCCTGTTTTATTAACCAGTATTTTAATAGAACAGATTACACAATCTGGGTTTGTGTGATGCATGTCTTGTGATTAGACGGAATTTATTGTTTGGAGGAAGAATGAAACAGAAATGAAGTGCCCTTCTCATCACATTTTTATTTAGTTTTTTAGAGAAAGGGTCTCATCTTACTCTGTCATCCGGACTGGAGTATGGCAGCATGATCTAGCTCACTGCAGCCTCGAACTTCTGGGCTCAAGCGATCCTCCCGCCTCAGCTTCCCAAGTAGCTGGGACTACAGGCATGCACTACCACACCAGCTAATTTTTTTTTTCAATTTTTAGAGACAGAATCTCACTGTGTTGCTCAGGCTGGTCTCGAACTCCTGGCCACAAGCAATTCTCAGCCTCTCAAATCTCTGGGATTACAGGCGTGAGCCACTGTGTCCGACTCCTTCTCATCACATTTTATCAGGGGGCTTATCATTTGGCTAAGATAATATTTATGAGGTTTCTCCATTGTAAAGTTACTATTTTTCCCTTTTCCTATTCTCTTCTTTTGAAAACGAGTCACTAAGCCTGGCCTACCATTAAGGGTGTGTTGTTGGTCAGGGATTAAGCTTCACCTCCTGAAAGAAAGCATTAGTTGTTAACTTATGTTATTTCATAATATTCTGTAAGGAAAATTGTCTCTTTGCCTCCATTTTAAAAGTTATTTATATCAATATGGACTCATGTTTATTTATTTGATACTTTGAGTTATAATCTAATATTACATAATTTATTGTATTCAAATTGTTCCATAATCAGTGAAATCATCTCTATTAGTTTTCTCTTTTCAATTCCATTGATTTCTGCTCTTATTTTTATTATTCTCTTCCTTCTTCTTGCTTTGGGTTATTTTATTCTTTTTCTAGATTCTTGAGGTGGGTGCTTAGGTTGTTAATTGAGATTTTTCTTTTTTCTAATGTAAGAATTTTAATGCTATAAATTCCCCTTTAAACACTGTTTTAGCTACATCCCATTAATTTTGATATGTTTATTTTTGTGTATTTTTTTATTTCCCTTAAGACAATTTCTTTGACCCATGTGTTATTTAGAAGTGTGTTGTTTCATTCTCAAGTGTTTGGAGACTTTCCTGCTGTCTTTTCATTATTGATTTCTAGTTTGTGTCCACTTTTATCAGAGAACATAGTCTATATGATTTCAGTTCTTTTGCATTTGTCAAGATTTGCTTCATGGCCCAGGATGTGGTTTATCTTGGTGAATGTTCCATGGGCACTTGAAAAACATGTGTACATTTGTTTTTGTATCTGTGGGGGATTGGTTTCAGGATGCCCCCAGGGATACCAAAATCCATAGATACTCAAATCCCTTATATAAAATGGTGTAGTATTTGCATATGACCTACGTACATCCTCCCATGTATTTTAAATCATCTTTAGATTACTTATAATACCTAATACAATGTGAATGCTATGTAAATAGTTGTAATATTGGATTTTTTTCCCTAATATTTTCTATCCATGGTTCCTTGAACCAGCAGATATGGAGGGCTTACTGTATTCTGCTATTGTGGAATCATATTGGTTGATCAGGTTCTTCTGTTTCCTCACTGATTTTCTGCCTAGTAGTTTTAGCAATTGTTCAGAGAGGACAGTAGAAGTCTCCAGCTGTAGTTGTAGATTTTTCTATTTCTCCTCCTAGTTCTATCAGTTTTGCTTTATGTATTTTGAAACTCTATTGTTAGGTGTATACATATTAGGATTGCTATGTCTGCTTAATAAATTGACCCTTTTATCATAATATACTGTCCCTCTTTGTCGTTGATAATTTTATTTTCTCTCAAATCTATACTATTTAATATTAATAAAGTTTCTCAGTTTCTTTTGATTCGTGTTTGTATGGTTTACTTTTTCCATCTTTCTACCTTCAATCTATATATATGATTATATTTGAAGTGAGTTTCTCATCAATGATATAGAGTTAGGTCATTTTTCAAAATTTACTCTGTTAATCTCTATATTCTAATTGGTATATTTAAACCATTTATTGAATATAACTTTTGGTATGATTTGGCTTGAGTCTGCCATTTTATGGTTTGTTTTCTATTTGTTCCCTCTGGGGTTTTGTTGTTGTTTCTCTGTTTTATTTTCTATTTTTCTATGGGTTATTTGAACAGTTTTTTTGAATTCCATGTTGATTTATCTGTACTAATTTTGAATGTATATCTTTGTATAGATTTTTAGTGGTTGCTCTTGGTACTAATCTTTTACATACATAACTTAGTCTACTGATCTCTACATTTTGCCACTTAGAGTGAAGCATAGAATCCTTACCACCACTTCTGTCTTTTTATTCCCTCCCACCTTTATAATTGTCTTAAATATTTTCTCTGTATATGTTGAGAACCACATTAGACAATGTTACAATAGTTGCCTCAACCATCAAACTTTATTTAGAAAACTCAAGAGAAGGATAGTCTATTTACTCATATTTGTTCTCTTCTTTCTTTTTTCCTGATGTTCCAATTTTTCTTTTTTGTTCATTTTTTTCTGTTTGAAGAACTTCCTTTAGGCATTCTTATAGGGTAAATCTGCTGATGATGACGTCTTCGTTTTCCTTCATCTGTGAATGTCTTGATTTCACCTTCATTCCTGAAGGATATTTTCACTTGATAGAGAATTCTGATTTGCTAGCACTTTTCTTTCAGCACTTGAAAAATGTTGTGCTGCTTCCTTCTGGTCTCCATGGTTTCTACTGAGAAATCTTCTCTCCTTCAGGTAGTTGTTACCCTCTAGATAATCAGTCGTTTCTTTCCTAGTTGCTTTCAAGATTTTTCTTTGTCTGTCTTTAGTTTTTAAAAGTTAGATTATGATGTACCTGGACATAGAATCTTTTGGTTTATCCTGTTTGGGGTCTGGTCAGCGTCTTTAATCTGTAGATTTATATCTTCCATCAAGTTTGGGAAATTTTCAGCTGTTATTGCTTCAAATATTTTTTCAGCTCTTCCTTTCTCCTCTCCTTTTGGGACTTAAGGTACATGAATGTTAGATCTTTTGTTGTTTTCCCACAGGTGTCTCAGGCTCTTTTTTTTCAGTCTATATTCTTTCTGTTAATCAGATTGAGTAATTTCTCTTGTTCACTGGTTCTTTTCTTATACTGGTTAATTCCATTATTATATTGAGTCTATCACGTATGAGTTATTTTAGTAATTGTATAATTCCATTCTTAAATTTCCATTTGGTTATTTTTTTCATAGCCTCTCTTTTTTTGATCACACTATTTTTTTGGTTTTAAAAGACCTTATAATTTCTTGTTGAAACATTTTTATTATAGATGTGTTAAAATCCTCGTCAGATAATTCTAACATTTTTGTGATCTCAGTGTTGGTGCCTGTTGATTGTCTCTTCTCATTCCCAGTTCTTAGTATGACGAGTAATTTTCTGTTGTGTCTTGGACTTTCTTTGGTATTGTGAAACACTGAGTCTTATTTAAATCTTCTGTTTTAGCAGTCCTCTGCTATAACTGGGCCAGTGTGGAAGAGAGTGCTGCCTCTTCACCACTGGTTACGGAATTCCTAGGCTCCATCCTAGCTCTCTTATCTCTCTGGGAAGTGAGGGTAAGGAGTCTCATTACTACTTGGTAGAGGTAGAAATCCCCACCTTGTTGCCTCCACTGATAATAGAGAATGTGGTGGTGGTAAGTGGTACCACATTACTGATGGGTGATGGTAACAGCCCAGACTTCTACCCAGTCTCTGATAACACCACGTTGAGGAGGAGGGGTGCCTCATTGCTGGGTGGGAGTGGACATCAAGGACTCTCAGGTGGTGTCCATGGACACTATAATCACTCTTTTTAAAAAAAACATTTTTAACATCTTTTATGAAATATAATTCTCATAGCATACAATTTACCTCTTTAGAGTATATAATTCAGTGGGTTTTAGTATATTCAGAGTTGTATAACCATTACCACAATCTAAATTTAGAACATTTTCATCACCCCAGAAGGAAACCCCCTACCCATTAGCAGTTACTCCCCAGTCTCCCTACCCCTAACCCCTGGCAACCACTAATCTGTTTTCCATCTCTATGGGTTTGCCTATTCTGAACATTTCATATAAATGGAATCATATACTATGTGGCCTTTTGTGTCTGGCGTCTTTCTCTAAGCATAATGTTTTCAAGGTTCATCCATGTTGTAGCACACATCAGTATTTTATTTGTTTTTATGACTGAATGATAATACATTGTATGAATATAGCACATTTTGTTTATCCATTCATCAGTTGATGGACTTCTGGGTTGTTTCCACTTTTGGGGTATTTATGAGTAATTTTATGAACGTTCATATGGAAGTTTTTATGGAGACGTATGTTTTCATTTGTCTCAAGTATACACTCAGGAGTGAAATTGTTGGGTCAGATTAACTCTATTTAACCATTTAACTATTTAAGGGACTGCCAGGTTGTTTTCCAAAGTGGCTTTGTCATTTTTCTGTCTCACTAGCAATGTATTAGGGTGTTTGAAACTTGTTATTGCTATAGGCACCGGAGACCTGAAATCCCTCTAGTGACCTTGTTTTTATCTCCTCTCTTGGCTTAGGGTCTTTTTGTGCTTGTCCTCAGAGAAATTCTGAGTCTTGTAGCTCTCCCACCTATTAGCCACTGTTATTATCACTGGAAGTTTTAGCATGGTTGTAGGGTATAAGGAAGGGGCAGCATTCTCTAATCCTCTAATTAAATCTTAGTCTTTTGAGTGCATAGTGGTCCTGTGTGTGGGGATGGAGGAGGTGGTCTTCACAGGTAGAACCTTTTTGCCTCTGCCCTCTATTTCTTTATCTTCCTGAAGCAGGTATCCTCTGATGTTCTCAGTCTTTGTCATTGAGTTTCTGCCTCCTATGGATTAAGGCTTTTTGTCCCTTAGGTAACACAGGGATGCTGAGGCTGAGTGCTTTTTCCTTCCTCAGCAGTAGTGAAATTACACCATTGCCCTCACTTGATATCCTTCCCCTGTGGATAAATCCTTTTGTTCAGTAAGGAAATCAGGGCACTAAGCACCAGGGACCTAGTGAGCACCACTCGGGGAGCTTTCTACAGGTTCCCTGCCCCGCTTCTTCCCTGTGTGAGCCTAGTTGGGTTCCTGAAGAAAAAGCTTGCAAAAGGATGGGAACCTCTGTGACTATAGCCCCCAAGAACTTCATACTCTCATAATAGTCCCCACATGGCTTCCAGAGATTCTTCAAAATTTCTAGTTTAATGTTCCTACTGTGGCTTCTGCCACAGGTAAGCAAATGTTCTGTCCTGTGTCTCCCTGCAGGTGCCTCTCTCTCTTTGAATTGGCCATTTGTCCTGTGACTCATTTCTCTGATGGGTTCATGAAAAACTGTTAATTTGCTGCCTGCCCTGCCTTTTTCTTCTTGTAAAGATGGAAATTTCTTTTTTCTGACTCTCTACAGGTCTGAGATGAAACCAGAAGTCTGAGCCTTATGTTTTTACTGGGAGTTAGTCATTGATGTGTGATTTAAATTATCCTTTTTGCAGGGTCTTAATTCGCTGTATTATTAAATACATATTTTCTTTGATATTTAGTACATCAGTGAGATTCCTGTGCATATCTTCCTCTGATTTATCTTCTGGAGAAGAATTTCCTAGGGGTGTGTGAATCACACGTAAGGTTCAGAGGCTTTGTGTTCAATTAGAATATATTAAAAAGTATTCCATTCTTTCTCAAAAGCCAGGATATTTTCACTTGATATTAGTCTGGTCTGTAAAACATATCAACCTATCTTAAAGGATTGACTGCATATCATCTGTAGGCCTGGCATCTCATTTATTATCATCCAAGACTTTCATAGCAACAGAGTGAAAGCTCATGTATTTTAATTCAGTGAAGAATACTACATATCCTCAAGTGGAGCCTGTTTATATCATCTTACCTATGTTTCTCTCTCTCTCCCTCCCTCTCTCTCTCTTTTTTTTTTTTTTTTTTGTAGAGACAGGGTCTTACCCTGTCACCGAGGCTGGAGTGCAGTGGCATGATCATAGCTCACTGCATCCTCAAACACCTGGACTCAAGCTATCTTCCCACCTCGGCCTCCTAAGTAGCTAGAACTACAGGCATACATCACCATGCCTGGCTAAATTTTTATAATTTTTTTTTTTTTTAGAGATGGGGTCTTGCTATGTTAACCAGGCTGGTTTTGAACTCTTGGCCTCAAACAATTTTCCCACCTAACCCTTCCAAAGTGTTGGATTACAGGCATGAGCCACCGCACCTGGCCAATTTACCTATATTTCTAACAAGCTTAGTTATTTGGTTTTCTGACCTACGACAGATAAAAAAAACACTAAGCCATAAATGCACAGTTATTGCACAAAAAGGGGCTTTGAGGGACGGGAGAATAACTTGCAAAGCAAACCTCAAATGTCATTTCTAGAGTGAAAATTGCCCAGATCTCCATGTCAGACTCAATTGTTCCCCCTCCTCCATCACCAGGTTACATAAACCTCTGTTTGGTATAGGGTAAGGGGCATAATACAGCTTACCTAAGCAACTCAAAAGTACATTGTTTTATGATAATTGATGTTCCAATTGGTGTCAGCCTATTGCCATCAAAAATGTTATTCTGTATAAGAAACCTGTGAATTATTTTAAATTATTTGAAAAATATTTCCATAGGTTTCAAAGTTGTAAATTTAGAAACTGAATAACCTTTGATTCGTTGGAAAAATCAACGTAGGATACAATGTCTTAACAATACTGGGTACCTTTGTTATCATATAAGAACGGGCTTATACTCTTTGCTAGGTTTTCTCTGCTTTAAGTGGTCGATAACTTGAAAGTCTTTTTTTGCCTTAAGATTGTACAATTATAGTTAATCCCTTTTGATTAAATGTAGTTACCAGTTTGCAGCTGTTTTGTGCTTTTAGGGTGATGTATCAGCTTGTGGTCAGTTATGTATAGTTTCAGATTTCAGTGAATATCAGTGAAAATTTATCAATCTCTGCTTTATTCACATGGACCAGACAGTGTTTCCCTTTGTGTCATACAGGAAGTAAATGTTTTGGCTTTTCCTATGAAAAATGTCACACAAATGTTCAGGCTAGCCGTGCTTTAAGAAACTGCCAACTGAGAGATGGTAATGAGAATAATAAAAGCCAGAGTTGTCCATGAAGGGCATTGTCATTTTGTGACTCTGGCGGGTTAAGCATTGATGTTCTAATTGAATTCATAGTGAGGCCTCCTTTGTTTCTGCAAGCATCTGAGAGGCCAGATGTACACGCAGTGTAGGACTTGGCATAGCTTCTGGACTGTATGTTAGCCTGTGAATCTCCTCTTTGACCATAAATGAGCGGTTATCTGGTAAGTACAAAGCCTTTTTGTTTCAGGTATTTGGGGAGAAACTACCAGTGCATATAAAATAGGCTCACTATTAAGAACTTGTAAAACTTCTCAACTATATTACCTAGAAAGGTCAGTGTCAACATCCAAATCCTTCATTCATGATTTTTAATTTAGCAGCAAATGGCCATGTTTTATTTTGTGATGTTTCTACATTACCTTCTGGCCTCTGGAATGTTGGGTTAAAGTTCTTGATGGAGCTGTCCCTTGGGAACTGTGTTTTTGGGAGCCAAAACATGTACGTTTTAATTAAGCCATGAACTCACATCTCTCCTACCTCATCAACAATTACTTTATGGATTAGATAGAACATCTTAGCTATATACTTCTTTCTGCTTTTAGAAGGAAAGCCAAGACTATGATGATGATAAAATAACTACATCTACCATTTATTTAACAATTACTATGAGACCAATACCATGCTAAGCCCTTTACACATGTTCACCCATTTAATGCTTACAACAGCTCCTATGAGGTGAGTGTTATCCCCACTTTAAACATGAGTAAACTGAAACACAGAGAATTTGGATACCTTGCCAAAAGCTACTAAGGGGTGAAACCATTAGACCAATCTGGTAGTCTATCCCAGAACTCATATTCCTTTCTTTAAAATTTTTTAATTATATAAAATATTTGCCTAATTCAAACTTTAAACTGTAAAACAAAATACATTCAGAGAGATCCAGCTTTCCTCTCTGTTTTCTCCCCCCTCTGCGGAGTTAACCATTATTTTAAGCTTTTGGTTTATCCTTTTGTTTCTTTATGAAAATATATACAAATATGTGTGTATGTGTGTGCCACTCTGTGTGTATAAAATTCACATCACTAACCAGGATATGCTATAGCTATCTTGTTTGTATTCAGTTTAAAAACCTTAAAAATGCCTTTTCTTATCAGGAGCAGGTTCATGAGACCAGTTTAGTAAATATATTTTATATCACTTTGCAGATATTTTCTTGAGTGCTAAACTTACATTCCCATCCCCTCTTCGACATTTTATGTTCTGCCTCATGCTTGAGATGTTTGACTTCTATAGCAAGATAAGGCAGACTTTCACACTCTGCCTTGAGTAAAAATGCTTCTCTAGAAAACTTGGATCTGATGCTATTTAATTTGGCTAGTTTGTAAAATTGAAATCAGGCTTGTCATATGTCTACTGTTTTTCTCTAAAGGGGAAGGGGAAATTATAATAGTCACTGGATTTAGCTTTCATTTGCTTAATAAAAACAGGTATAAGTTGGTTGGTGTTCAGTTCAAGTTTTCCAGACTTTACAGAGTGCCTCTTTTTTGGAGGTTTAGGTATTTCTGAAGCCATAGACAAGGACCAGATTTCATTGGCCTCTGCTTTTATATCTCTTTGTTTTGTCTAGAGACTTCAAGTTACTCTTCTGTTTGGTAAACATGTGTATTAGTTTCCTAGGGCTGCTGTAACAAATTACCACAAACTAGGTAGCTTAAAACAGCAGGAATTTATTCCCTCACAGTCCTGGAAGCCAGAAGTCCAAAATCAGCCAGTCTGCACTCCCTCCAGAGGTTTTAGGGAAGATTCTGTTCTTTGCCTCTTCCAGCCTTTGGTGGATGTCAGCATTCATTGATATGTGTACATATCTAATCTCTGCTTCCATGGCCAAACTGCCTCCACCTCTTCTGTTTCAAATCTTCCTCTGCCTTTCTCATGTAAGGACACTTGTCATTGGATTTAGGGCTCACCTGGATGTTCCAGAATGATCTCCTCATCTGAATAGCCTTAACTTAATTACATCTGCAAAGACTTTTTCCAAATAAGGTAACATCCATAGTTTCTAGGAATTAGGATATGGACATATCTTTTGAGGGGGGTCACCGTTCAACCCACTATAATATGTTTCTAGGCTTAGATAGACCAGATTATCTGTTCTTATATAGAACAGATTTCATAAGCAGTTATGGCTTATGCCATGTGATTAGACGGTATGGCATTATTAAGCTCAAAGCATGATTTTGCAATCTATTTTGTAAAGATTTCCCATAGTATAGTGGTCATTTCCCTTAGTATAGTGGTTATCACATTTGCCTCACAGAAAAGAATATCACTTGGAAAATAATGAAATACTTCAGGATACTGATAAATCCTTGACTCTAGCATTCTTTCCAGATCTAAGATAGGATTTCCCACAGCACTTTCTTTCCCAAAGATAGTAGTTTGGCACAATTGTAAATTGCCACCACTACTTAACCGCTGGCTCATTAAAGGCACTCTAGTAATTATAGAAAGGGATCAGAGTGTTAAGCAAAATGGTAATTCAGTGTCTCCCACTAGTCACTCAGAACACTGAGCTCTGCATAAAACACATTAAATGGATATGTCTGTGATCCCTTCTTACCCACTTACACAAAGTATTATGTAATAAACCACCAGTTTTTGTTTTCTCTAGACTTAGATTTTTCTCTGTGCAGCACCCAATTAACTTTAATTGGCCAGGATTCTTGGTAGGAAGGTCATTTTGTTGCTACCTGGCCAACCAGCATATTTAAGGTAGATTTCTTTTCCTAATTTTCTCAGGCCATATTATTAACTCTAAATCTTCTGTAAGTGAAACCAACAAGCATTTATAGAGTTCTCCCTGCAAAGTAGCAAATGGAATGAGCTCTTACTCATTTAAATGGCATCACTTGATTATATGGTTATTCAGTCTTATACTCTGAGAAGCGATGTCAGTTTAAACACAACTGTACCCACTGAGAATTAATTGCTTTATTAGATCATGCTTTATGCCTTTACTTTCATGTTATATAGAACTTGGACAGTGTTTCTTCTCAGAGAACCTTTATGAGCATTAAAGGCTAAAATGTTTGCTTGATAGCATCTGTTCCTATGATCTTCTGGAAATGTGGACACATTTATCTTCCACCTGCAATTGGTTGTTTGATTTTTTTTCAGGTCTATATCTTGGTGAGATATAGACCAAGGTATGTACGCTTTTATGTGAAAATGTTCCCTCATTGCTTATGTTACTAGACCTTCATTGCCGATATCATTGCCAGGTTAGCTTAAGAACTCATAATATACTTTTCTGTTTTTGAAAAGGCAGAATCACAAAGCTGAGACTGCCACAACCATTTAAGTCATGTTTCCAGGCTGTTGAACACATTTCTGTGCCCCTTTTTACTCAGGGGCCTTTTGAACCAGAGGATAATATAAGCCCAAGTTGTAGCTGGACCCGTAGCATCATCCCCTACCTCTGACATTTCAACTTTCTACACAGCTAGGGCTCCCTTCCAGGCATGAGGTTTGAGACCTCACTGAGTTCCACATTACACAAATCATTCTTATCCCCCTCTCCCTTAAGGGAGTTCACTGATAGTGATAAAAACTGATAAACTGGATAGTAAAAGGTTAAAAAAGAGAATGAAACTAAGGGCATTTTTTAAAGTTGTAAGTATAAAGGATAACAACTGGAATAAAACTGCAAACCTTCCTAAATTAAAAAGTATATGTATAAATAGGCCGAGTGTGGAGGCTCATCCCTGTAATCTCAGCACTCTGGGAAGCCAAGGCAAGAGGATCACTTGAGGCCAGAAGTTCGAGACCAACCTGGGCAACATAGTGAGACCCCATCTCTACAAAAAAATTAAAAAATTAGCTGAGCATGGTGGCATGCACCTGTAGTCCCAGCTACTCCAGAGGCTGAGGCAGCAGGATCACTTGAGCCCAGGGGTTCAAGGCTGCAGTGAGCTGTGATTGTACAACTGCACTCCAGCCTAGGCAACAGAGCAAAACCCATCTCAAGAAAAAAGTATATGTATAAATAAAACAGTAAATAATATACATCCATTAGAGAAAGAAACATAGAAAATATAATACATATAATTATAAAATATGACAGAGTTGAGACCAAACATGAATCTTACCAGTAAATATGAATGGCATTTGAACTTTCCACATAGCTAAGGCTTATTACAGAAAAAGATTGTCATTTTGGCTCATAAAAGAAGATTCAACTATATTCTGTATACAAGAGCATACCTAAAACACCTATTCAGAAAGGCTAAAAATAAGGAGATGGACAAAGGTAGACCAGGAAAATGGAAATTAAAACAGCTTGGTGGTAGTGATCCTGATATCAGATGAGGTAGAATTAAAGCCCCAAAGACAAAGGAGGAGACTTTTTAATGCTAAAAGCTATAATTCACCATGAAGATATACTTACAAATATTTATGCACTAAATAACACAGCAACCATCTTTATGAAACAAAAGCTATAGGAGATGCAAGGAGACACAGATAGAAACACACTAATCATAGGAGACTTTAAAATACCTCTCACAGTCCTAGATTTAGTGAACAAAAAATATGAGATCGATCCAAACAGTAAAGTAGATCTGATGGATATCTATCAAACTCTATACCTTGACATTAAAGTTAATAGACAATAGGCCAGGCATGGTGGCTCACTCCTGTAATCCTAGCACTTTGGGAGGCCAAGGTGGGAGCATTGCTTGAGGCCAGGAGTTTGAGACCAGCCTAAGCAACATAGCAAGACCTGATCTCACCAAAAAAAATTTTTAAAAATTAGTTGAGCGTGGTGGTACATGCCTGTAATCCCAGCTACTCAGGAAGCTGGGGCAAAAGGATCGCTTGAGCCCAAGAGTTGGAGGGTACAGTGAGCTATGATCAGGCCACCGTACTCCAGTCTGGGCAACTGAGCGAGACCCTGTCTCTTAAAAACAACAAAATAGACAAAGCACCTTCTTCTGCAAATGACTTGGTACATACACAAAATATGATCAAATATTAAGTCACAAAGAAAACATCAGTAATTTCCATTAAGCAGAAATATTGTAAATAGTACTCTGATCACAGTGCAGTAAAATCTGAAATTACTAACAAAAACAAAGATTCTTCCACATCTAAACTTAAAAACTTTCTGTTAAACAACTCTTGGGTGAAAAGGGGAAATACAGACTGAATGTAGATTTTTAAAAATAATGAAAATGAAAGTATCACATCTCAGACACTTGTTCCATATTGTAAGTTGTATGATAAGAAGGAGACAAGCATTGTTCAACCTACTTTTTTTTTTTTTTAAGAGACAGAATCTCTCTATGTTGCCCAGGCTAGTATTGAACTCCTGGGCTCAAGTGATCCTCCTGTGTAGCTGAGACTACAGGCATGCACTACTGTGCCCAACTAATTTTTTTTTTAATTTTCTGTAGAGATGGAAGTCATACTGTGGTGCCCAGGCTAGTCTCGAACTCCTGTCCTTAAGCAATCCTCCCGCCTCAGCCTCCAAAGTGCTGGGATTACAGGAATGAGCCACTGTACATGACCCTCCTTAATTATTAAAATTGCTTTTCATGGTTTCAGCATGCATCATCATTTTTATGGTTCCACACTGCTGTGCAAAGTGGGACTGCCTGTACTTTGTGGCCTCTGCAAATAAATTTGAAAACCTAAATAAGATTAATAATTTCCTATGGAGATACTATTACTAAAATTGACCCCATAAATAGATTAGTTTCCTTAGAAGAAGTAGAGAAGATTATTAAGGAACTACCTCACCCAAAAAGGACCAGGTCCAGATGGTTTCACAGGTACCAGATACTCCCAGTAATTTTCAGATTATTCTAGAACCTTGGAAAGGAAGGAAAATGTCCTAATTCCTTTTATGAAGCATGTATAATACTGATACTAAACCTGATCAAGATAATAGAAAACTGCAGAACAATATCATTCATGAATATGATAGAAAAATATTAAATAAAATATTAGTAAACAGAATACCATACCATACTAAGAGAATATACATCGTGACCAAGTGACGGTCATCCTAGAAATATAAGTTTGTTTCAGTGTTATGAAATGTGATAATATACAGTGTATTAATGTATCTAAGGAAAAATTATATTTTTCCATGTACACTGAAGAAATCTTTAACAGAATTTAACACCCAGTCATGATAAAAACATTAAAGAAAATAGCAACTATGTTTTCTTAGCATTATAAAATGTAAATATCTTAGTCCTAAACCTAGTATTTTATTTAATGGGGAAACATTTTCCCCATTAAATTTCCACTAATTTCAGGAAGAAAACAGACATGCCCACTATCTCCATTACTATTCAGAATACTAGTAGATGTATTAGCCAATGTAATTGAACCAGATAAACCATTTAGAGATATAAGACTTGATAAAGAAGATGCAAAACTGTTTGCAGATGATATGGTACTATATCTTGAAAACTGTAGAAAAATTGGTGATAAAACTAACTCGAGCAATAAAAGAATCCAGTAAGGTCGTAGGTTATGAAGTTAACATATAGAATTAATAGTTTTTATAACCAATTAGAGGACATAATCATACCTGGGCCATGTTGTAGTGTTAGAAATTAAGGAATTGTTCAAAAAAGGATGTGACTATCAAAAGAGCACAGGCATCAACCTGAAAGAGCTCCCAATGGCCAAGGTAGAGGAATTTGAGCAATAAAATAGATGACAGTAATACTGAATTATAACCCAAAGAATAAAATAAATATCCATAAGTCTATAATGATACAAATAAAGAATGGAATAAATAAATGGGGGAGAAGGGACAGATTTTTTTGTAGAAGAATCTCCATTAATAATCATAGAAGAAATGAAGGAAATAGAAAATCACCATTAAAACACCACAGTAAAAATTGTTGTAGGCAAGATATCCACCAGTTGACATTAGAATTAGTTCATGACAGTTTGAGGAGAAACAGAATATTTTTATAGTCTCAAAAGTATCTACTCCAAGACATTTTATTACAAAGGGAAATATATTAATAGTAACCTAACAGTGGAGAAAACCAGCAAAACGCTACCTGAAACAAGTGATCAAGTTTAATATCACCACTAATAAGACATCAATATTATACATCCCTGATATAATGGAATGAGTAGAGCATAGCATCATTTCTGTGGTATTCCTGCCAAAACACTGCATAACCTTAATCTAATCATGAGAAAACATCAGGCAAGCCCAAATAGGAGGGGACATAGTACAAAATACATGACAAATACTATTGTCATATATATACACACACACATAGATACAAATATATCTGTGTGTGTGTGTGTGTGTGTTTTGTAGAGACAGGTTCTCACTATGTTACCCAAACTGGTCTCAAACTGCTGGCCTCAAGCGATCTTCCTAAAAGTGCTGGGATTACAGGCATGAGCCACTGCACCCAGCCAGAATACATGACAAGTACTTTTCAAAGTTCCAAGGTCATGAGAAACAAGGAAAGACAAAAACTGTTACAGATTAGAGGATACTAAAGAAACATGACAATGAAATTGCAATGTGGGATCCCGGATTGAATTCTGGAACAGAAGGACATTAGGGGGGAAACTAGTAAAATTTGAATATAGTCTGTAGATTAGTTAATAGTATTATAGCAATGTTAATTTCCTGGTTTAGGTAATTGTACTCTGGTTATGTAATATGTTAACATTAGAGGAAACTAAGTGAAGGTTATGTGGGAACTCTGTACTATTTCAGTAACTTTTGTGTAAGTCTAAAATTATTTCTAAGTAAATAATTTAAAAATGAGGTGATGACCAAATAAACAATTATAAGTTATCGGCAGATTTTTGTTGCTTAATTTAAGAGAGTTAAGGATTGTTTGTTTTATACAATTTTTTTAGTAACCCGTATTATTGATTTAAATTCAAGGAGCCCAAGGAAATAATTCAGGAGGGACTCCTTTACCCTTTATTAAATCCAGAATAAACTGGCTTCCCTGTTAGTACTTCAGACCTTTCCAAATAGGAGTTGATCTGGCCATTTAGAAAGTTAGAGATGTTTCTCTAACATCTCTATAGAGATGTGGAGAGTGGGTGGGGATGGTCTTTTAAAAAGGACATTAAATGGTATTAGTTCCATAGTGATGGTCTTCTTCAGGTATGTGCATTATCTTCCCAGGTATTCCGGAAGGACCTCATCAGTGCCATGAAAATTCCAGATTCTCACCACATTAATCCTGACAGCTATTACCTCTTTACTGATACATGGAAGGAAGAATGGGAAAAAGGAGTCCAAGTACCAGCCAGTCCAGATTCTGTCCCACAGCCTTCTGTCAGGTACTTGCATGCTTGCATCTTTGACTTAAGAGTGAATATTCTCATGGTTATTTGTGTGCTGCTTGGGGAGAAACTTAGAATGGCTAATTATACATTTGTAATACAAAGTCACATACTGTGTTTACCAATTCATTCAGATCAGTGGCAGATTATACTAGACTTTGACAGATCAGTAATTAAAGCCAGGCTCATTTATTTAGGGATATTTTGTGCCATTTATAGGATGAAACCATTTGAAGGCCAATCTGAAATTATGTTAAGGTTTTGGAGGCCAGGGTTTCTAAGTCTGACTCAACAATCAATAACATTTATTAGTCTTCAAAGAGAAACAGAACATTAATTATATAACACCTGTCTCGGTGTGTTTTCTATTGTTATAACAGAATACCTGAGACTAGATGATTTATAAAGAAAAGAAGTTGATTTGGCTCACAATTCCAGAGGCTGGGAAGTCCAAGGGCATGGTGGCAGCTTCTGGCAGGAGCTTTTGTACTGTGTCATAACATGGTGGAAGAGTGGAAGAGCAAGCACAAGTGCATGCCAAATAGACTGCAAGAATAAGCAGAGCTCACTTTCATAATGACCCACTCTCGCAAGAACTGTTATTCACTCCTGCAAGAACTAACTCATTCTCACAAGAACTAACCCCCACTGTAAGAGGATTAATCAATTAATGAGGGCTCAGCTCTCAAGACCCAGTCACCTCTTAAAGGCCCCACCTTCCAACACTGCTACATTGGGAATTAAGGTTCCAACACATGAACTTTTGGGGGACACATTAAAACCATAGCAACATGCATGGGAAGTTGCTTCAGTATAATAGGGACCTCATAGTGATGGTATCTATAAATAGAGGATCAAAAACACACAGAGTTTGTAAAATGTATAAAGCCAAATGAGAGGGGATTACTGGAATAATTGAGTTGACTATAAACACATGGCCTTCATTTGCAAAGATTTGTGAAGAAAGTTGAAGTAAGAAAAGGCTTTGGTTTTGAGGAAAAAGAAAAGGACTTTTCTGCCAGAGAAAGTATTAAGTTCAGCTCTTCAAGAATAATAACTGGTTTTGGAAGCCATTTTTTATTACTGTTCTTTGTTCCTAGTGCTTTACACAAAGGCTGGCATGAAATGAAATGTTTAGTATAAGTCTGAGTGAATGAAGGAAGGAATGAATAGAATGTAGAGTGCCAAATAAAGGGGCTGGTGGGAACTGCCGGTTACTATGAGAAATTGTAGATCTCATTGTATATCCATCTATTTCTACTACATATTAGGTTCTTAAAGGGCAGAGATAACATCCTTGAATTCTCTGCTCCTAGCACCAGGTTCTTAGGACCTAGTCATGCTCCAGTAATTGTTGAATCATTTTTAGAAACCCAAGCCTAGGCTGTCCCACCCACAGAGAGGCTGTCCATACTCTGCTAAGGAAAGCTCCACAGCATGTTCTGAGCCTCACAAGCTCATCATCAACACCATCTCCTACCTCCTAAAAATCATAACAGCATCATGAGTGAACACGGGAGTCGGGCATTTTCATATTCTTGCTGTCAGTATTTTTATGTAACTGTAGCAGACCTGGTAGTGAGCTGACCAACACCATTCCACTGATACTCCAAGGATTATTAAGAGTGACTAACATCTTGACTTTAGTCTTGTTGATAAGTCTGTGTCAATTGTCTGTTTATTGGAGGTGATTTTAATCTTTCAGGTTAAGTGGAGAATGTCTAGTATACAACTTTAAAAATGGTATCTATCTGATGAGTGAGCCATAGATAAGTAGGGTAGCAAGAATGGAGCAGTAGTTTAGGAATAGTAATTTTAAGGGACTAAAACGGCTTGTTCTCAAATTGAAAGATGTGTACTTCCTAATTCATATGAGGCCTCAGTGCTCTAATTTGTTCTGAGAGTTTGGAATACTCAACAATTTCCAGTGCTGTGAATTTTTGCTAAAATCTCCTCTGTTTCCCATGGTTCTTTGCCTGTTGTATAAAACTCTTAATTGAACAAGGCAGAATATTAAATTACTGATCATATTAAATTCCTTAATGAAATCCTGAACTGGTTTCTCTTGGTGGGTACAATTTATTGTTTTCTATTTTTTAGAAGGCACCAATAAGAATCATACTGTAGCCTTTCCTATGAAACAGTGATTCTCAAATTTTAGGGTGTATCAGAATCATCTGGAGGGCTTGTTAAAACAGATTTCTTAACCCTACCCCCAGAGTTTTTGATTCAGTAGATCTGAGGTATGAGGCCTGAGAATTTGCATTTCTAACAACTCCCCACACAATGCTCATGCTACTAGTCTGAGGATGACACTTTGAGAACAATTGTTATGGAACATTTTTATCATATTTCCTGAATTTAATGAAAATCTCCATGTTTTTGTCCACTTCCTTGGATTTCTGTTTTGGCTTTCAATATAAATCAACCATATGGGAGGATCAAGTGATTTAGGATTGATACTTTATGTTTGGAATACCTAATCTTCTCATCCGAAACTGCTTATTTCATCTACCCTTAGGTATCATCATTTCACGTGGGTCAAACTGTGTCTTGTGATTTTTCCTTTTTGGATTTTGTAGGCCACCTTAAAAATTAAATCTTTGTGATATGATATGATACGGGAGCATTGATGAAGAATTAGTTTTTATATCCTTCATCAAATTTTCAAAATTAAATGAGTTCAATTAACATTTTTAGGTACTGTATAAATTCAAGCTTATTTAGCCCAGTGGTATGAAGTTACTCTCAGACTGGCCTTTTACCTAGGACCTAGTCTTGAGATTTTTTGACAAAGCCTCTTATTTGCCATTCATATATCTTTGTGAAATGTATCTTCACACAAAAAAAAAGAAAATAAATAAAAGAAAAAGAAAAACGAAATGTATCTTCGTGTCTTTTGCCCATTTTCTAATTTGATTCTTGGAAGTTTTTTTATTATTGAGTGTTAAGAATTATTTATATATTTGAGAAATGAATTTATTGTCAAATATGTGGTTTGCAAATATTTTTCCCAGTTTATTATAGTCTGTCTTTTCATCCTGCTGACAGGATCATTTACAAAGTAAGCTTGTGATTTTGATGAAGTTCAATTTATTGATTTTTTTCTTCTTTTGGATCATGCTTTTAAGGTCAAGTCATTGTCTGTAAACCCCTCATCAGCCCTATGTCCCAAAGATTTTCTCCTGTGTTTTCTTTAAGTTTTATAGTTTTACATTTTACATTTAAATGCATGCTCCATTTTTAATTAATTTTGCATAAGATGTAAGATGTAGGTCAAGGTTCAAAATCAGGTAAGTTGATTCCTCCCACTTTATTCTTTTTTCAAAATTGCTGTGGCCATTCCAGTTTCTTTGTCTTTCCATACAAATTTTATAATAAGCTTGTCTATATATACAAAAAAATCTTACTGGATTTTCATAGGGGTTGCATTAAACCTATGTATCATTTGAGGAAAATTGACGTCTTTACTATGTTGAGCCTTCCAATTTTCCATTTATTTAGATCTTCTTTGATTTCTTTCATCAATATTATATAGTTTTCTGCAAGATGTTTAGTAATCAATGAAAATAAATAAAATTTTAAAAAGTATTATGTCATTTTCAGCAAACAAGTCCTATACTTGTTTTGTTCAATTTATACTTAAGTGTTAAATTTTTTGAGCAATTGCTAATGGTATTGTATTTATAATTTTGGTTCCTATGTATTCATTGCTAGCACATACAAATATAATCAATTTTTGTATGTTGATCTTATATTCCTGCAACCTTGCTGAGTTACTTAGTTCTGACAGGTTTTTTTTTTAAAGATTCCCTGGGATTTTCTTTCTTTTTTATTTTATTTTATTTTTATTTTTATTTTTATTATTTTTTTAGAGAGAGAGTCTCACTCTTTCCCTCCCAGCTAGAGTGCAGTGGTGTCAACCTAGCTCACAGCAACCTCAAACTCCTGGGCTCAGGTGATCCTCCTGCCTCAGCCTATAGCTGGGACTACAGGTGCATGCCAGCACACCTGGCTAATTTTTTCTAATTTCAGTAGAGACAGAGTCTCACTCTTGCTCAGGCAGGTCTCAAACTCCTGAACTCAAGTGATCCTCCCACCTCAGCCTCCCAGAGTGCTAGGATTACAGGCGTGAGCCAACCATGCCCAGCTGGAATTTTCTTTTTTTAAGGCCATCATATCACCTAAAAATAAGGAAGGTTTTATTTCCTCCTTTCCAATCTGTTTACCTTGTATTTCTTTTCTTGCCTTATTGCAGTGACTAAAACTTCTAGCAATGTGTTGAATAGCAGTGGTGAAAGTAGACATCCTTGCCTTGTTCCCAATCTTAAGGGGAAAGCATTCAGTCTTTCTTTCAATATTAAGTATGATGTTAACTGTAGGATTTTGTAGATGTTCTTTATCAAGGTGAGGAAGTTTGTCGTAGTTTTTATCATGAATGTGTATTGAATTTTGTCAAATACTTTTTCTGTGTCAAATGATATGATTATGTGAATTTTTTTTATCTTTAGCCTGTTAATACTGTGGGTTACATTGATTGATTTTTGAATATTGAACTAGCCTTGCATTGTTGGAATAAACCCCTCAAGTATTAGCTTGGGCTGCCATAACAAAATGTCATAGGCTAGATGGCTTAAACAACAGAAATTTATTTCTCAAAGTTCTGGAGGCTGAAAGTCCCAGATCAGGGTCCAGCAGGGTTCTGTTTCTGGTGAGGGCTCTCTTCCTTGCTTGCTGCCTTCTCACTGTGTGCTCACATGGCCTTTCCTTGGTACATGTGCAGAGAGAGAGCTTCCTCTTCATATGAGGCCACCAGTCCTATTAGATTAGAGTCCCACCCTTATGACCTCATTTAACCTTAATTACCCCCTCCTATAGGCCCTGTCTCCAAATATAGTCACATTGGGGGGGTTAGAGATTCAACGTAGGAATTGAGGGGAACAATTCGGTCCCTAGCACCCAGTTGGTCAGGGTTTATAATCTTTTTTTTTCTGTTTTTTTTCTGTTTGTTTTTCTTTTTTTTAAGAGACAGGGTCTTGCTCTGTTGCCCAGGCTAGAGTGCAGTGGAGCAATCATAGCTTACTGGAACCTCAACTTCCTGAGCTCAAGCAATCCTCCAGCTTCAGCTTCCCAAGTAGCTAGGAATACAGGCATGTGCCACCACACCTGGTTATTTTTTATTTATTTATTTATTTTTTTTTGGTAGAGACAGGATCTTGCTGTGTTTCCCAGGCTAGTCTTGAACTCCTATCCTCAAATAGCCTCCTGCCTCAAGCCTCCCAAAGTGCTAGGATTAAAGGCATGAGCCACTGTGCCTGGCCTATAATTCTTTTTATTAATATATACTACTTGATTTTATTTGCTAATATCTTGTTAAGATTTTTTATCTCCATGTTCCTGAAGAATATTGACCTATAGTTTTCTCATGATATTTTTATCTAGTGTTATATCAGGGTGATACTGGCTTCATAAAATTAGTTTGGAAGTATTCCCTCCTCTTCTGATTTTAGAAGAGACTGTGTAGAACTGGGGTTAATTCTTATTTAAACAGTTGATAGAATTCTTCAGTGAAACACTCTGGGCCTGGAGGCTTATCTTTTAGGAGTTTCTTGACTATAAATTTAATTTCTTTAAACTAGGACTTCTACAACCACCTGGCAGTAACAAGGCAATATCCCCCACCCCCACCCTGATTTCCAGCCAGAGTAGTGTAATAGGAAACCAGTCAAAACCAAAGGTTTAAATAAGATTCAGAGTCTCATAACATAATATCCTAATTGTCCAGGTTTCTATAAAAAAAAATCACTCAAGAGTCAAGAAGATCTCAACTTGATCAAAGACAATAAACAGATGCCAACACCAAGATGACAGAGATGTTAGAATTGTCTGACAATGATTTTAAAGCAGCCATCCTAACAATTTTTCATTGAGCAATTATGAACACACTTGAAATAAATGGAAAAATAGTATCCCTCTTTCATTCTTGATATTGGCAATTTTTGTTTTATATCCTTTTTTCTTGCTATAGGTTGGCCAATTTTATTGATAATTTCACAGAACCATCTTTCTTTTTCAGCATTTTTCTGTTTTAATCTCATTGATTTCTACTTTTTACTATTTTTTTTACCCTGCTTACTTTGGGTTTATTTTGTTCTTTTTTTCTAGTTTCTTGTGTTGGGAGCTTAGCTTATTGATTTAAAACTTTTCCTATTTTCTTACATAAGCATGTAGTGCTATACATTTTTCTCTCAGCACTGCTTTTGCTGTGTCTCACAAATTTTGATATGTTGTATTTTCATTTTTAATTCTCTTAAATATGTTTTTTACTACCCGTGAGACTTCATCTTTCACCCATAGATTATCTAAGAAGTATGGTTTTTAGTTTCCAAGTGTTTGGAAGTTTTCTTGTTATCTTTCTGTTATCGATTTCTAGTTTTGATTCCTTTGTGATCAGAGAATATGCTGTATAATTCCAATTCATTTAAATTTGTTGAGGTTTGTTTTATGCCTCAACCAGGATATGGTCTATCATGGTACATGTTCCATGGGTGCTTAAAAATAATGTATATGCTGCTGTTGTTTGGTGGAGTGTTCCACGAACATCAATTAAATTGATCCTGTTAGTTGATGGTGTTGAGTTCTTCTGTATCCTTGATGATTTTCTGTTTGTTGGTTCTTTCAATTACTAAAGGAGGTTGAAGCCTCTAACTGTAATTATGAATTCATCTATTCCTCCTTTGAGTTTAATCCAGTTTTGCTTCACATGTTTTAGAGCACTGTTTGGTGCACAGTGTTGAAGTACATATGTTTAGCATTGCTATGTCTTCCTGGTGGAGTGACACTTTTATCATTACATAATGTTCCTCTTCATCTCTGGTAATTTTCCTTACTGTGAAGTCTGCTTCATCTGATATTAATGACACTTCTGCTTTCTTTTGAGTAATGTTTGTGTCATATATCTTTCTCCATTATTTTACTTTCAACCTACTTGTATCCTTATATTTTAAGTATGTTTCTTTTAGACAGCATATATTTGGATCATGTTTTTAAATCCACTTTGCCAGTCTGTCTCTTAATTGGTTTATAGAACTTAAAT
This sequence comes from Cheirogaleus medius, assembly GCA_008086735.1. Classification (NCBI taxonomy): domain Eukaryota; kingdom Metazoa; phylum Chordata; class Mammalia; order Primates; family Cheirogaleidae; genus Cheirogaleus; species Cheirogaleus medius. Next base: position 3,362,580 of record VBSM01001483.1, on the reverse strand, counting down.
TTAATGTGATCATTGATATGTTAGGGCTTAAGTCTACCACTTTATTTGTGTGTGTGTGTGTGTGTATTTATTCTCTATTTTCTTTTTCCTACCTTCCTGGAGGTTACCTGAACAAACTACCAAACTCACCCAGTATGAAAATAGATAATTTGAATAGCCTTGTAACTATTAATAAAATTGAATTTGTAATTAAAACTTCCTCTAAAAATACCTCCAGGCCCAGATGGTTTCACTGGAGAATTCTACCAAACATTTAAAGAAATAGAAAGTGATAATGCTGGAAGAGAAATTTGAATCAAAGATGAATGGGAATGGAATTATAAAAGAAATAGCTAACCATGGGAATATGGACACACTGCTGCCGTTTGAGAGGCTCTAGATTTGCAGCCAAAAGAACTTAGTGAAGGCAAACTTATAGATGTAAATGAATAAAGTGGTTGTGATGAAAAGAATGAAGATGTCTCAGAAGAAGCTCTGCCAGCAAAAAACTGCACATTAAAGGAACTCTTGGAAATATTTTTCAACATTGAAAGAACACAGGACAAAATGTTGGAAACTGATCCAAACTTAGACAATTTGCCAAGGGATAGAAAAGGTGCTTGCTCCATGTTATAAGTTATACAATGAAAAGAAGTCAAGTGCTGTACTCTTGATAAGTTTTTACAAATAAATAAATGTGTTTAATTCTTAATGTTTCTAATGTTTCAAATTGCAGTATATTAAATACATACTAGTTTTTTATTTCTCCCTATATTTATAGCTAATAATAAGAGAGCTTTTAAGTTTTGACAAAATTTTTAAAGATCACTTGAATAATCATAATTTTCCCTATTGATTATTAAAATTGCCTTTCATGGTTTCAGCTTGCACACTCATTTTATACAGTACCATACCACCATGCAAAGCAAGGACTACCTGTAATCTTTAGTTACAGAAAGTAGATCAGTGGTTTTGTGAGAGGGAACAAGGAAACTTTTGGGTGTGATGGATACATTATCTTGGTTGTAGTGCTGGTTTCACATATGTGTGTGTATATATATATGTGTGTGTGTCATAACATTAATTTATACATTTAAAATATATGCAGTTTTTTACATGTCAATTATACCTCAATCATGTTAATAAAAGTGTCATATATACATTATTAATATATATGTATGAACAATCATCACTATTTGTGTGTATAGATGGGTAAGAAAATGTAATAATGGGCACATGAAAGCACAACAGTGTGTAATTAGAAGAGAAAAGGAAGAAAGACAACAAGATGTATTATTGTAAGGAGAATAGGACAAAAGGAAGCAAAGACATAGGTAAGAAAAACACAGATGAGAATAGGAGGGAACGGGCATAAAAACAAGGATGATTAAGGCCGGGCGCGGTGGCTTACGCCTGTAATCCTAGCACTCTGGGAGGCCGAGGCGGGTGGATAGCTCAAGGTCAGGAGTTCGAAACCAGCCTGACCAAGAGCGAGACCCCGTCTCTAAAAAAAAAAAAAAAACAAGGATGATTAGGGAATAACAACAAATAGGAACAGTTGAGCCTTCCATTTTTGCCACTTGCCTTTCTTATACTAAAAGTAAAAATATTTTTTTACTTTATCAAGTACTTGATAGAGTTTAATGTAAGTAAACATACTTTACAACTAACAAGTGATGTTTTAAATCAAAATAGGAAAGTGAGAGGTAGAGGAATTTTACTAAGTTCCTCAGGTCAAGTTCCAAGTTTGTCACATAACTGCTATGGGCTTCCATAAATGTGCAGCTTGCTTTTTTCAGAGTTTTAAAAATTGAGATATAATTCACCTACTGTAAATTTTTTTTTTACCAAGATAGAATTCACATAACATAATATTCACCCTTTTAAATTGTACGGTGTTTTTAGTATATTCACAGAGTTATACAACCATCACTATTATGTAATGCCAGAACATTTTCATCACCCCAGAAAAGAAATCCTGCATCTGTTAGTGGTTACGACTCATTTCCCCCTTCCCTGATCCCCTGTATTAGTCTGCTAGGGCTACCATTACAAAATACCATACACAGACTGGATGGCTTAAAAAACAAAAATTTATTTTCTCACAGTTCTGGACCCTAGAAGTCCAACATCAAGGTGCTGTCAGGGTTGGTATCTGGTGAGGCCTCTCCTCCTGGTGTGTAAACAACCACCTTCTCACTGTGTCCTCACATGGCTTTTTCTGTGTGCATGCACATGGTGATGGTGGTGGGGAATCTCTGGTGTCTCTTCTCTTCTTACAAGGACACCAGCCCTATGGGATTAAGGTCCCATTCTTATGACCTCACTTAACTTTTATTACCTCCTTATAAGCCCTATCCCCAAATATAGTCACATTGTGGGTTAGGACTTCAACATATCAATTTCAGGAGGGCCAATTCAATGTATAATACCTCTAATCTACTTTCCATTTATATGGATCTGCCCATTCTGGACATTTCATATAAATGGAATCATATAACCAATGTGTAGCCTTTTGAATCTGACTTCTTTTACTTAGCATGTTTTGGAAATTTATTCATGTTACATATATCAGCATTTCATTACTTTTTATGGCTGTTATGGATATACCACATTTTGTTAATCAGTTCATCAGGTGATGAACATTTGGGTTGTTTCTGTGTTTTAGCTATTATGAAAAATGCTGCTGTGAACATTCTCATATAGGTTTAGAGTGGACATATGTTTTCATTCCTCTTGGGTACGTACCTAGGAATATAATTGTTGGGTCATATGATAACTATCTTTAACATTTTGAGGAACTGTCAAACTTTTTTGTAGCATCTGCAACTTTGTACATTCCTATCAGAAATGTATGAGGGTTCCATTTTCTTCACATCCTCACCAATACTTCTTGTTGTCTGTCTTTTTGTTATAGCCATCCTAGAGAATATGAAGTGTATCTCATTGTGATTTTGATTTACATTTGCCTAATGGATAATTATATCAAGTATCTTTTCTTCATGTGCTTTTTAGCCATTTGTATATTTTTTGAAGAGAGCTTTTCCACTTTGTTACAAAGAGAGGTCTTTATGTGATCAGAAAATACAAAATTGATCTTTTTTTCTCTTCCTATGAAATGCTGCTGTTCAAACAGCCAGAGTGAATTGTCTCAGTTTACTTCTTTAAGTCTCATCACATTCACTTGAGTATGTATGTCCTCGGCTGCTGAAAATCTGTTTGGGAAAAAACTCAAACCACGTTTTTTTTTTATTCATTTGCTTTTACACCACAACAATCATCAGCACAGAAGACTTCTGTGACCAAATGTGGAGGGTTTTCCCTACACACCAAGCAGCAGACACCAGCTGGGTGTCCTCTAATTCAATTCCAACACTATCTACCTGAAGATAGCATCAGATCCCACAGGGTGAGGGCTCAGTCCCCAAAACTCCCCCTCCCAGACACCATCGTAAGTTCAGGCCTCTAGAACTTCTGACTGACTGGCTTCAAGTGGGGTTCCCATGACCCCCTCTTTGGATTCTATTAGTTTATTGGAACAGCTCACAGAACTCACTTATGTTTACTGGTTTGTTACAAAGGATACAGATGAAGAGATGTGCAGGGCAAGGTATAGGGAAAGCAGTGTGGAGCTTCCATGTCCTGCCTGGGCATGCCACCCTCCAGGTACCCCCACATGTTCAGCTATCTAGAACCCTATCCTCTTGGGTTTTTATGGAGGCTTCAATACCTTCATTACATAGGCCTGATTGATTAAACTATTGGCCATTGGTGGTCAACTTAATCTTCAGCCTCTCTCCCCTCCCTGGAGGTTGGGGATGGGGCTGAAAGTCCCACCTCTCTAATCCTGCCTCAGTCTTCCAGTGACCAGACCCATCCTGAAACTATCAGTCAATATTAGCATACAAAAAGACAGCACTTAGGAGATTCCAAGGATTTTAGAAGTTGTATGCCATGAAACAGGACGAAAACCAAATATGTATTTCACAATATCACACTGACCCTTTAGTGAACAGGGCAACAAAGTTCCCTGACCAGCAATGTTCTAGAATGTTTTTATATACTGCATCCATACACACCTCATATGCATATCTTCTTTGGAAAAATTATTCAGATCCTTTGCCCATTTTTAAAATTGAGTTGCCTTTTTATTGTTGAGTTGTAAGAGTTCTTTTACATATTCTGGACACAAGTCTCTGATTCAGAAATATGATTTGCAAATATTTTCTCCCATTCCATTGGTTGTCTTTTTACTTTCCTAATGGTGTCCTTTGAGGCAAAAAAAAAAAAGGTTTTAATTTTGATGAAGTACAGTTTATCTAGTTTTTTCTTTGGTTTCAAATTTTGTCCTTTTGATGTCTTTTCTAAGAAATATCTAAGAAACATTGCCTAAACAAAAGTCATGAAGTTTTAAACCTATATTTTCTTCTAAGAATTTTATAGTTTTATCTCTTACATTTAGGTCTTTGATCCATTTGAGTTAATTTTTGTAGATGATGTGAGGTATTAGGAGTCCAACTTCGTTCATTTACATGTGGATATCTAGTAGTCCCAGCACCATTTGTTGAGCAGCTTCCTTTGTGAAAGTGATAAACAGTATATCCCAAACCCTACCTACCCTTGGTTCCATGTATTCATTATAAACCAGGCTGCTATGAGAGAAAGCATAGTTATTGAATCAGCAAGAAATCCTACTTCTATGTTTTAAAATCTCAGTTCTTTTCATTTAAATCCTCTCTTTCACAAATCTACCAAGGTGACTTTTTAAAAGTTTTTCCTACTTTGAGATGCTAATTTCTCTACTTTATGCTTCCCTCTGTCCAAATATGAGGAGACTTCAAAAAGTTCATGGAAAATAGAATTAAAAGATAAAAATAAAAAATATAAACTTTATTTCTCAATACAAGCTCCATCAAGTTCAACACATTTTAAAGCAATGATACCAGCCACTTAGTCCATCCCTAAAGAACTGAGGGACCTGGGAATTTAACCATGTCAGCTCAGTCTTTTTAACATTATTAATTGAAGAAAAATGTATGCCCTTTAAAGATTTTTTAAGATTAAGAAACAAAAAAAAGTCATAAGGAGCCAAATTGAGACTGTAAAGTGGATGCCTAATGATTTCTTCTAATGTAACTGCTATGTAAATGTTCCATAACAACCCCTTGCAATAATTACTTTTAGATTTAAAACTAATGTCTCACTTTCAGGGATCATGTATTACTATGTTAATTAATAATTATTCAATTGTAAAAATTACTCTTGCCTTCCAAATTTTAAAAATTATAAATCAGAGTACATTAGAAGCATGATGACATTCCTAATTCTGCACTAAAGGTTTTTAATAAAAATGTTATAGCAGTTCATAATAGTATGTGAAAAGTATCAGAATATAAAAACAAAATCTTTGAATATATTATTTTGGGTTAGCTCCCCCTATTAGTTTTAGTAAAATTAAAACCCAATTGATTATTTTATTTTCTACTGATGAAAGCCTCACATCTATGGAGAAAATATTCAAAAACATAAGTCTGTTAGAGAAATTTAAAAACAAATTTAATGTAATATTAATACAAGAGTTAAGTTAAAACATACTTGAAAATATTGGGAAATAATTCTTTATATATTAGTGTAGGCAAATTGTTATAACAAACATCCCCCAAAAATCTCAGCATCTTAACCTAATGAAGTCTTTATTTCTTGTACATGTCTCCACCCAATTTGGGTTTGGAATGTGGATCCCCTTTGCCCCACACAGTCATTCAGGGACACAGGCTGTTTTTATGAGTGGTGCCTTTTATCTACTAGGTCCTTTTCCATTCTCTTCTCTACCCTCAAACTTCTGACTCCAATCAGCAAGAAAAGAAAAGACAGAGTGTGGAGGGTTATGCAGTTGGGTTTGGGAGAGCTGGGCATTGAGGTGGCTTGTCTACCCACATGTCATTAGCCAGAACTCACTCATATGGCCCACCTAACTGCAAAGGAAGATGGGGAATGGAGTCTTGCTCTGTGCCCAGGTGGAAATGGAAACAGAGTTTGATTTACACGTAGCATTTCTCTCTGCAACTCTTTGATAGTGGCATTACAAACTCAAAGCTACATGAGCATAGGAACCTTATTGGTTTTATTTACCACTGTAACTCACTGTAGTGGATGCTATGATCTGCACTACCCAGATTTCTATATAGTCTTAGAATCTCTCTACCTGGTCTGTCAGCAGGATAGTTTGACTTTTTGCAAGGCAGCTCAGGGCTCCAAGATTGAATGTTCTAAGAGATAAGAAGTGGAGGCCTGGGCTCAAAAACTGGCACAGTATTACTTCCACTGGGAAATAGACCCCATTTCTCAACAAAAGAAGTGTCAAAGGATTTGTGACTATCTTCAATCCCCTAAAGTAGTAATATTTTTAATGTTTGTATTTGAGTTACTTATCTTTTTTTTTCCCCAGAAACAGGGTCTTGCTATGTTGCCAGGCTTAAGTCCTGGGCCCAAGCGATCCTCCCACCTCAGCCTTCTGAGTAGCTGGGACTACAGGTGTGTACCACTGTGCCCAGCTTGAGTTACTTGTCTTATTGCTTATAGACAGCTTAATCAGTCAGCTACAGAAACTTAAATATTAATAAAACTAAAGTACACACCTCCTTTTTATTTATTACCTAATTTACAAGGTTGTCAAAATATTTTAACATTTTATTTCCTAATAGGCTCAGAGAAGTAATTTTGGATGTATATAAACTAATTTACCTGACCCTTCGGTGCTAGAATTACTCTACTCATGCTATAGTACTGAAAAAGGGGGTTGAGGGGGAGCTACGAGAGAGTAGGTGGAGAAAATCCTTTCAGAATCTTTGTTCTGGCTTTCTGAGTAGGTTTTCCCTTCTGTTTCATGGTCCTTTCTGCAGTTACACTCTGTTGGTTTAGTGTAGTGTGTGTATGTGGTGAGGGGAGGGTTACAGAGATTACAGAACCAGCTTGCACTGTAAGTTATAGCTGCTTAGGTAAGTATTGACTACTACTACAAGGAATTTTTTTGGAAATAAATTCAACAAATAAAGATATTGTTAACCCCATTACATGTCTCCAGGTAGACCATGGATGATTTTGACACTAGTCAATAATAAAACAACAAGCTCCAGATAGTATTTTTTAGGTTTTCATTTGTATATTTTAATCAGTTTCTATTGCAGTAAGATTCCAATGGAAGGAAAGCAATGCTTCATTTTTGGTTGAAAGTAAACACACATTATAAGTTGTATGATACACATTGATTAATGATGTATTTACTCTGTGTGTGAGAGTATGTATATTTTTTAATTATAGATGAACTATTGACTTATAAAAACAAAAATAATCAAAATATAAAACATTAACTGTAGAGTACATATGCTTATACACATATGTACATCTGTATATGTAAATAAAAGATCATTCTGTAACTTTCTTTTTTTCACTTAATATATACTTCTATGTCATTAATAAAACTGAAATAGGAAATTATTAGATGTAGATAGGCCCCTCTTTTCCCCTTGGAATGTAAATTCTGGACTTAACTGGCTGTGGAGAGCAATATTTCCACACCAAACTCCAGACTCAAATATACAATTTTCAATTCAACATTTCCACTTGAATGTCCAGTAAATATCTCAGACTAAAAATGTCCCAAACTGACCTACTGATCTTCCCAAACCAGTTCTATCTGTAGTTTTCCAAGTCTAGCTGATAGAAAATCCATCCTTCCAGTGTGTCTTTTCAGATTTTCAAGCAAAAATCCATAGCATCATCTTTGATTCCTCATTGTCTTATACCCATATTCAGTATGACAGGAGAACCTCTTGATTCTACTTTAAAAATATATCCAGATTTCATATAGTAAGTCAAAGGAAGAACATCCCTAATGATAAGTGGGAACACAAGCCTGCCTCCCACTCCACTGCTGTATTTGGTCATCTAGTCCTCTCCTACCTCCCCCTACTTTCCTCACCCCACTCTTCCCACACTTCCTTTTTCATTTGCTTTCAATTATGAGAATTTAGTAAGGAGCACAATGTACAGGCCACTTTCATACACATGTTTATCTTATTTAATGTTTAAAGCAGTCATTTGGCGGTTGTTCCACTTACTATTACTGATAGTAAACTGCCCCCAAACTTAGCAGCTTAGAGCAGCTTACTGTGTTATCATTCTCATGGATTCTGTGAGTCAAGAAATCAAGACAGGACACAGAGGGGATGGCTTGTCTCTGCTGCACAATGTCTAGTGCCTCATCTAGGAAGACTCAAAGCTAGGGTCTGGAATGATCTGAAGACTTATTCACAAGTATGTCTAATAGCCCATCTCTGACAACCTAAACATCATCAGACTTTTTATAGACTTCAGGCACAGGGCTCCAAATGCATGTGTTCCTGAAAACCAGGTGAAGGTTGTATTCCATTTTATGACCCAGTCTTGCAGGTCTCATAGCATCACTTCTATTGGTCAAAGCCATCACAAGCCCTCAGGGGAGGGTTTGAAACAGACTTAATCACTTGATGAGGGAGTAACAAAGTCACATTATAGAAGAGCATGTGGGATTTGGAAAATACCATCTGCCACAGAGTTTATAATTTTCATAGATGAGCCATGAAGGTTTGGAAAGAAGTGGTCATCCCAGAGTGGCAAGATTAACAAGGGGCATCTTGGGAAACTACTAGAGATATTATTACAAGTGACTAGAGGCCGAGGCGGGCGGATCGCTCAAGGTCAGGAGTTTAAAACCAGCCTGAGCAAGAACAAGACCCTGTCTCTACTAAAAATAGAAAGAAATTAATTGGCCAACTAAAAATATATAGAAAAAAAATTAGCTGGGCATGGTGGCATATGCCTGTAGTCCTAGCTACTCGGGAGGCTGAGGCAGAAGGATTGCTTGAGCCCAGGAGTTTGAGGTTGCTGTGAGCTAGGCTGGTGCCACAGCACCCTAGCCCGGGCAAAAAAATGAGACTCTGTCTCAAAATAAAAAAAAAAAAACAAAAAACAAAAAAACAAGTGACTAGTAGCCAGTTAGTTTGTAAGGCATTTTATTTCAAGCCTTTAAAATATCTGAGGTTGTAGTATTTATTTGTGCAGTTTCTACAGTGTTCACTAATGATTCTAATCCACTCATTAGGAAATATAGCATAGTCTCTACCTGTCAAAGAGTCACTGTGCACAAGACACTGGAAGAGGCCATAGATCAGGTTAGAGTGGAGGCAGTTTCATTTTTATTGCTGCCTCAGTGGCATAGCAGTGTCCACATGGGCCAGAGATAGTGGTGTTCTGGCCTTTATTCTGTGGAGCTAAGCAGGTATAGTTGTGGGTCCTTTCACCAAAGGCCAGTCATCCAAAAGTTATTACAACATTCATTTATACTCAAGCATCCAAATTGAAAGCTGCATTTGCCTCATCTTAACAAAATTATTCACACCTCAAGGCTTGTGAACTTTTGCTGATTTGGTCAGTGGTCTGGTGACCATTCAGAGTGTCTCTATACCTAGTACATAATAGCCAAAAAAGAAAATCATCCAGGGATAATCCTGGGATTTCCTCCAGCTGTAGCAACATTATACATACTTGCAGATATTAAAGCTGTGTTTTTTTTAAAATCCCAAAAAGGTATTTTTTTTACTAATTTTCATAGACCTTCCCCTCTGTCCTTATAAATACAATAATTTCTCCTTGAGAATTTACATTAACTTCACCTTTTACCCACGTGTTTCGTTGCATTTGGTATTACTGTTTCAGTATATATTTTTTTATTGTCAGGCTCAGTCCTTAGCTTCAGACGTTTTTAGTTCAAGATACATATGGAAAGATGAGTGAGATGACATCACCGTCATTATCATAAAATTTGCATTGAAGTATAATATCCACACAGGAAAGTATATAAAGCATAACTGTATAGCTCAGGAAATTTTCACAAATTAAATATATTCATTTAACTGCCACCCAGATCAAGAAATAAAAACATTACCAACACCTCAGAAGCCCTCCTTCTGCTCCCTGCCAGTAACTGACCATCCTCACCCTAGGTAATAGTTTTGCCAGTTTTTGAACTTCTTATAAATAGAATCCTACAGCATACATTCATTTGAGACTGGATTGTTTTGTTTATCATGATCGTGTGATCCATCCATGCTGTTACATGTAGTAGTTCATTTTCACTTCTATAGCATATTTTATTGTGTGACTATACCACATTTTATTTATCCATTCTGCTCTGTATACATATTTGGGTTGTTTCCAGTTTTCAACTATTATAAAAGTGCTGACATGATCATTTTTATCATCTTTTGGTATGCATGTATGGACGTTTTTGTTAAGTACATACCTAGGAGTGGATTTGTTAGGTCATAGGGTACACATATGTTCAGTCATAATATCTGCTGCCAAAGTGGTTATACCCATTCACACTCCCACCAGCAGAGTATGAGAGGTCTATTTGCTCTTTCTTACCAACATTTAGTATTTTCAACTTTTGGTAAGTCTTTTTAAGTTTAGCCATTCTGGTACGTAATTGTGATTTCAGTTTGCATTTCTGTGATAGCTAATGAGGTTAAGAACCTTTTAAAAGTTTATTTGTGGCAGAGCACAGTGGCTCACACCTATAATACTAGCACTTTGAAAGGCTGAAGCGGGAGGATCACTTAAGGCCAGGAGTTCAAGACCAGCCTGGGCAACATACCAAGACTCCATCTCTACAAAAAGTAGAAAAATTAGCCAAGCACCGTGATGCACGCCTGTAGTCCCAGCTACTCAGGAGGCTGAGGCAGGAGGATCACT
>VBSM01001483.1:3312738-3336290 GCA_008086735.1 Cheirogaleus medius | reverse complement strand
TTCTGCAGAGACGCTCTAACTGGCGGTGTTTCTCGTCCGCCATCTTGCTCCAGGCACCGGGAGGTGATATTTAAAGAACACACAATCTAGATCTCTTTTAATTTTTTAATGCCCTTTTAATTTTTTTAGTTCATTTTTACATCTGACAAAATCGGATACATCCTCTTGCTTTTTTTAACATTTTTGATTGATTTTATTTATTTTAACTAAAGCACTTTAGCAATTATAAAGAAAAAAATTTAAAGGAAAACTATTCCCACGGGGTCTACTACCCTAGGACATTGCCTATTTTTGTTTATCTAAGTTCTCTCCTGGTTGTTCCCCATATGTGAGCCCCTTGAGGGCCAAGATTGTGTATCATTCTTCTGTGAATTTCTCCTGACACAAAGTAGAGCGCCTGCCCATTGTTAGTGCTCAGTTAGTGTTTATTGAATAAATACATCCATATTTTATTATACCATAGATTAGTTTGTAATATGCATTTCCCCCAATAAAAATATTTTTCATGTTTTCATAATTATTATTTAGTCATTTTATAATAGCATATCAAATTTGTGTCCAGTAATTTACTTATTTTTTCCTTATTGTGATACTTGCGTTTTCCCCCTACTTTTGCTGTTTTGAAGGATGATGTTTACAATGGCTAGTAATTGGCAACAACGCTGTGGTGAGAGAAAACATTGGCCTTGACCTTAACAAACCTGGGTTTACATTACAGCCCTGAGTTATCACATTTTGCCTCTATTACAGTTATTTATCTGTGAGTTTCATCTGTCCTGGTAAACTGTAAGCTCAGACTGTTTCATCCTTAGATCCCCCACACCCTGGTGTGGTAGATAGAAAATAAATATTACATTGATGGATGGATGATGATTAGATGGAACATTCTGGAAGAGGTTTCTCATTTGCAGGGCAATGGTTCTTATTTTCATTACTTATAATTCAGAGTCTTTGTTTTATAAAGATCTTACCAAGTTGAGACTGTTAAAATTTTGGTAATTACAGGCTGAGCGTGATGGCTCACACCTATAAATTCCAGCACTTTGGGAGGCCAAGGTAGGAGGATCACTTGAGCCCAGGAGTTTGAGACCAGCCTGGGCAACATAGTGAAACCACATCTCTACAAATTTTTTAAAAAGGGAATTATATTTCTTCAACAAATATTTATGCCTAATTGTGTGTCAGGCTTTGGGTCTATGAATGAACCAACAAAGAACCTTTGTGCCATTGAGCTTATGTTTAGTTGGGAGAAATAAATGATAAATAATAGTAAACAGCACATTAGAAGATGCTAAGTGCTATGGAAATGAAAAATATGGTGTACAGTAAGAAGATAGGGAGTGTGGGGTAGGGGACATGCGTTATAAGTTTTTTCATTTGTTAATTGTTTATTTATCAAGAGAAACTATTCCCTAGCCCACATATTCATGTTTTGTAGTTCAGGAATACAGGTCAGTGATAAACTTCTATTTAATTCAACCCAAAGAAATTATATTCCAAAATCACTTTGCACTCTGAAAGATACTAGCCTTGCTCATCTCCTCAAAAGTGTTCATGAAATTATAATTTCTGTAGAAATCTGTGTATGCCTTCTTTCTCGGTTCAACCACAGCAAACTTATAGAGAGCTGCAACCTCCAGGGATACAATGAATGCTCCAACAATACGAAATCACAGGCACCTGGCCAGAAGGCCGTGCATCTGAGGTTTCCTCAGAGCACTAAAAGCCATGGTAGTTATTGTCCTTGATAGATAGGACCTCAACACCAGGATCTTTCCTTGCTGATGGAGAAATGGACTTGAGTTACAAGTTTAAATAGAGTAGTCAGGCTAGGACTCATTACAGGTGACATTTGAGCAAAGACTTGAAGGCACGAGAAAGAGCTATGCAAATGTTTAGGATAAAAGTATTGCAGACAGAGAGAACAGCCAATGCAAAGGTCTTGAGATAGGAGTGTGTCTGGCCTGTTCAAACAACAGGAAAGAAGTCAGTGAGATCAGAATGGGGTGTATGGGAAAATAAGATCAAAGACATTACACGGGGCCCTGATTGATTAGGACAGGGGTTGGCAAATTTTTTTCTACAAATGACCAGATAGTAAATATTTGTGATAAGTATTGACTTTGTGGGCCATGTAGTCTCTCTCACAACTATTCAACACTACCTTTGTAGCATTAAGGCAAGCCACAGATGATACTTAACAAATGAACATAGCTGTATTCCAATAAAATTTTATAGACTCAAATTTAAGTTTTATATAATTTTCACATATCACAAAATATTCTTCTTTTGATTTTTTTCCACCATTTAAAAATACAAAAACCATTCTTAGCTCCCATTCTTAGCTAGTGAGCCACAGAAAAACAAATGGCCAGCTGCATTTGGTCTGTGGGCCATAGTTTGTCAGCCCTTATAAGGGCTTCTAGGGCCCTTATAAGATCTTTGCTTTTTACTCTGAGTTTAAAGGGGGAGGCATTGACAGGTTTTGAACAAACAAGGAGCATGATTTGACTTATGTCTTTAAGGCATCATTCCATGGAATGAAAATAATCTGGAAGCTAGGGTACTATGGGGGGTAAGATAAAACAAGATTGCCCATGTACCAATAATCATTGAAACTGGATGATGGGTATATAGGGTTTATTATAGTATTCTCTCTGCCATTATATAGGTTTTTAAATTTCCATAGTAAAAGGTTAAAAGCAAACCCAAAAAGTGGCACTCTTTTCTATTCAGAAAAGAGTGTGAGGATGAAAGGTTAGAAACAAGAAAAGCAGTTAGGCTCTTACAGTAATCTATAAGAGAGATGGTGATAGCTTTGACCAGAGTGATAGCCCTGGAGGTAGTGAGAAGTGGTTAGATTCTGAACTAGTATTAAAGGTGGAGCTAACAGGATTTACTACAGATCACTTATGGGGTGTGAGAGACAGATAGAAGTTGAGGATAACTCCAGGATTCGGGCCCAAACAATGGGAAGGGTGAAGTTTTGATAAACTGAATAGAAAAAACTGTAGATAGAACAGATTCAGGCCAGGTGCAGTGGCTCGTACCTATAACCCCGTCTACTCAAGAGGCTGAGACAGGAGGATCGCTTGAGCCCAGGAATTCGAGGTTACAGTGCACTATGATCATGCCACTGCACTCCAGCCTGGGTGACAGAGCAAGACCCCATCTCTAAAAAATAAATAAATAAATATAATAAAGAACAGATTTGAGAAGATAATGAATTCTGTTTTGGACATTTAAGTTTGAAGTGTCTGTCAGATATTCTAGTGGAAGTGTCAAATTGGCAGTTGTTTCCTTGAGTCTGGAGTTTGGAAGGAAGCTTTGGACTGAAGACATAAATTTAGATGTCACTGGCATATAGATAGCTTTAAAGCATGAACTGGGTAAGATCACCAAGTGAGCAAGCATAGATAGAGGGGAGAACAGTACCAAGGACTGGGCCTTTGCATTCCAAAATTAAGAAGTCAGAGAGAACAGGAAGACATAGCAGAAGCCACCAGGGAAACAGGCATGAAAGCACAGCGTATGACTGCAGTTTTATGTATGTATGCTGGTGGGAATCTGCAGATGTTCTTTGATCGTTTTAATTTCCTCAGTGAGGTAGCAAGCAGGACCATCAGCTGAGAGTAAGGACGTGAGTGAGGTCTAGAGGTTTGAGGAGAGAAGAGGTATGAAGTAGTTTTCTCGATTGGCAAGGATAAAATCTAACACCTGCAGGTTTGGGGTCTAGACTAGGCAATATCTACAGCCTCCATATCTGGAAGTTAGAACCTTTCTCCTGAGCATGAAGGCTTCTGATAATCCTGGAGCAGATCCTAAGGTCTGGTTTCATATCAGGTTCTCCAGGCAGCTCTGGATTTTGCCTAGATCCTGGACACAGTCCCTCTAACTGCCAGCTTTCCAGAATTCCTGTAGGGTCCCTCTGTATCTTATGTTCAAGCCCCATTCAACCTATATCCAGATGTGTTAGGCCTTCCCTGAGAAGAAAGAAGGAACAGTGGTTAAGAACATGACTTTTGTGACATTTTGGGCTGGATGATTAAAAATATATATATATGGGCCGGGCGTGGTGGCTCACACCTGTAATCCTAGCACTCTGGGAGGCCGAGGCAGGCGGGATCGCTCAAGGTCAGGAGTTTGAAACCAGCCTGAGCAAGAGTGAGACCCTGTCTCTACTAAAAATAGAAAGAAATTAATTGGACAACTAAAAATATATGGAAAGAAATTAGCCGGGCATGGTGGCGCATGCCTGTAGTCCCAGCTACTCGGGAGGCTGAGGCAGAAGGATTGCTTGAGCCCAGGAGTTTGAGGTTGCTGTGAGCTAGGCTGACGCCATGGCACTCACTCTAGCCTGGGCAACAGAGTGAGACACTGTCTCAAAAAAAAAAAAAATATATATATATATATATATATATGGTTTTTGGAGCCAGACTTCTGGGGTTCAAATCCTAATTCTGCCTCTTGCTAGTTACATAACTTGGGAAAGTTATCTAACATCTCTGTGCCTCATTTTCCACATCTATAAATGACGATAAATGGCGATAATAGTAGTACCTACTTAAAGTGGTAAAGAACTTAGCATGGTGCCTAATAGTAAATACTCAGTATGTTAGTGGTACTAGTAGTAGTACTTTTGGTATTGTTCATATTATTTCCTAGAGTCAATCCAACTTTGCTAATGGAAAGCTCAAGCATTCATTCAGCCAAACTGAATAGAATCACCAAGCATTTGGGGCTTGGGTAGGTGCCTGTTTTAACAGTAAAGGCATGAGGGCCTGTCTGAAGTCACATACAAGTATATGGAATTGGTAGGCCACCATGAGTTTACTGTTAGGCTAATATAAGTTTGACTATGATGGAAGTGAACTTTTTTAAAACAAATGAAAATCTTTAGCAAGTGGATAAATGATCAGTAAGCAAGTACATCTGCTCAGTGACTATTAAAAGTGATTGATAGTAGTGGGAAAATATGAAATGTTGAGATAAAAGTACACACACATACACACACACCCCCAAAAAGAAAGAAAGTACCTTAATATTTTTCTCATATATTTCAAATTTTATTTATCAGTACAGATTGCTCTTATTCTAAGACAGTTCTGGCCCCTGCCTTCAGGAGCTTATAATCTGTTAAGGGAGTCTAGATACAAACATGGGAGAAAAGTTAAATAACACTGCAGTAACATCTCCTCTCAGACCCTTAGGGATGAGAGACCAGAAAGGCTGGCGGTCACTATTTCTGTTGGAGTTTAAATACACAGTAGCTGAAGTGAGTTTTGTAGGCTAGCTTAGAACATTTATGACATTGTTTCTGTGACCAAGTTTTGAGCAAATTGCTCTGACATCATCCATTTGTCTATTCACGGATTATTGGGGGTTATGGGTAACCAAATGGATGTTGTCCTGCAGCAGGACAAGAACTGCTAAGGGCAGACCCACCAGGACCTTGGTGTTCCAGGCAAGAGATATCTGCTCTTGAGGAGGACACACTGTTTTCTATTTGAAGATAGCAAAATATTTCTTTAAAGAGAAAAGGCACGTTTTAATTCCTAAATCAGTGTTCTTTTTCAAGATTTGTATTCTGCCACCCTATCTGATCCAATTCCCATCCCACAAAAACTCTCCTTACAAATGTGGATGTGTAAGGGTAACCTTTTCCCTCTAATAAAAGTATTTTTAAAATTCTTTTCTATAATTTCTAAAATATATGTAGAAAATTATTTTCCCCCTTTAAATAAACCACAATGAGATACCTACCACTTCATAACCACTAGAGTGGCAATAATAAGGCAAACAATGACAATTCTTGGCAAAGATGTGGAGAAATTGGAACCCTCATGCATTGCTGGTGGAAATGTAAAATGGTACAACTGCTGTGAAAAACAGTTTGGCAGTTCCTCAAAATGTTAAACATAGTTACCTTATGAATCAGCAATTCCACCCCTAAGTATATACCTGCAGTTGGAGAGGTCTCCAAGACCACCTTCCGGTTCAATGATTCATTAGAAGGACTCACAGAACTCAGAAGAACCATTATACTCACAGTTATGATTTATTACAGTGAAAAGTTACAGATTTAAAAGCAGCCAAGGAAAGAGGCACATAGGGCATGGTCTAGGAGAGACCAGACATGGAGCTTCCAGTTATCCCCTGCCAGCAGAGTCAGTGCTTATTTCTCCCAGCAATGATGTATAATAATAAACAGAGTATTGCCAACCAGGAAAGCTCACCCTTGGTGTTCAGAAATTTTATTAAGGGTTGGCCATATAGACACAGCTAACCATCCATGTGGCTGACCTTACTCTTGGGTCCCTCCAGAGGTCAGGCTGATATCACGTGGCCCACAGCTTGCACCATAAATCACATTGTTAGCATAGACTATCTGACTTGGCTCAAGGCCCCCAGGTAAACAAAGATACTCTTATCAGGCAGTACATTCCCAGGGCTTAAAGGTTATCTCTCAGGAGCTGAGGACAAAGGGCCAAACTTTTCTCTGGACAAGGTTAATCCTTTGCTATGCAAAATACCCAAGAACATATAACCACACAAAAACTTCTACCCAAATTTTCATATCAGCATTATTTCAGAATATCCAAAAAGTAAAAACAACCCAAATGTCTATCAACTGATGAAATGGGGTATATCCTTACAATGGAATATTTTTTGGCCATAAAAAAGAATGAACTTCTAATACATGCTACAACATGGATGAACCTTAAAAACAAGCTAAGTGAAAGAAGCCAGACTCAAATGATCACATATTGTATGGTTCTACTTATATGAAATATCCAGAATGGGCAAATCTATAGAGATAGAAAGTAAGTTAGTGGTTGCTTGGGGTCGGGAACAGAGAGTGCATATAAATAGGCACAAGATTTCTTCCTTGGGGGTGATGAAAATGTTCTGGAATAATTAGGTAGTGGCAATGATTGCACAACTCTGTAAATATGTTGAAAACCATTGAAACACTTTAAAACTGGTAAATTGTATGGTATGCAAAATATGTCTCAATAAAGCTGTTTTTTTGTGGGTGTTATTTCAGTAAATGGATGTGATGACTACACTGTAATGCATGTAGTGAAATGTCTAAAGACACATGTGTATAACCCTGGTCAACCACCCAGGCAAAAAAGGATGTTGCAGCCAGCTGGAAAAAGGCCAGTTCTTTTCTGCTTACTGGCTCAGAGAGCCTGTATTTAGATTAGATGGGAGTGAAAAGACTCTATGATGTGAAGGGGTCCACTAGGCTTTTTCTGACCTCCTTTGTATGGAAACACCCAGTATACTCTCTCTGGTTCTTATCTTACTGGAGTTGTCCCTCATGGAAACACAAAACAAAAATGGCTTTTACACAGTAAGGCCAATGTACTTCTGAGTCTTCACACTAGACCAGAGAGACAGAACTTGGAGGGCTCCCAAAGCATAGAATGGCTGCTCTCAACACTATGACAATGCCTGTCACTCTGGAGTTTTTCTCACAGACAAACAAGTAAAAACATCACAAAAATATAACTACACACAAAAATAAAGTATATTTTTAAGCATATTAAATAATATGTAACATACTTTTATATATCAATAATCTATTAGAAATATTACAAAATGAATATATATTTTATATGTAAATATATTTAAATAGGTACATATATAATAAGGTGGAGTGCTATTTTCCCATCTAAGGTGGTTTTCCCTAACCAGGCAAGAGGAAATCATCGATATACATATGAAGGGTGGGGGAATGGCACACACATAAATATATATGCATACTATATTTTGTACTGAAAAGATACATAATTCTGATACATACATACATGGATATTTTAAAAATATGAACAATAATTAAAAATGTATATTAAAAAGACACATAAAAGATGTTTGTAAAAGTACTGCTTGCTACAGTGAGAACAGTGTTATATCAGTTAAAATTTTTTTAATTTAAAATTTTTTTTAATAAATTTTTTTTAAGTGGACATAATACCTCCCCTATCACCTAAGTGGTTACAGTAGAAATAAATGAGAGAAAAAAGGCACTTTGTTTAATAGAATGTGTCAGGCATGAGTTTTAGAAAAAAGGAAATAAATATTTGATTAGCTCCAAAACTTGGTTGGTACTTTCTCTTCTTCACCTCCTCCCTCCCTCCCTTCCTTCTTCCTTCTTTTTCTTCTTCACTTTATATTTTTTATTTTTTGGTCGACAATATAAGGGATCATCAGTCAAGCTTTATCTTTTATATTGTGATCTATATTGCTACATTGTAATTATACATATTTATGGGGTATAATTTGATGTTTTTATTTATATATATATATATGTTCTATAATGATCAAATCAGGGTATTTAGCCTACCCATCACCTCATACATTTATCATTTCTCTGTGGTGAGAATATTCAAAAGTCTCTTTCCTAGATATTTGTAAAATGCAATACCTTACTGTTAACCATTGTCACCCTACTATGCAATAGAACACCAGAACTTATTTCTCCTATTTAAATGTAACTTTGTACCCATTGACCAGCATTTGGTGGTGACCAAAATATATAGACCTCCAGCCATAAATATCACAGAATTATCTTTTTTGAAACTAGATGGATTTTATGGCAGAGTCTCCAAAGAGACATCCCATTTTTTATATAAGTACCCAATTCTTATCTGTGCTTTACCTTTTTTTATTTATTTTTTTTAGGCAGAGTCTCACTCTTTTGCCTGGGATAGAGTGCCGTGGCATCAGCCTAGCTTACAGCAACCTCAAACTCCTGAACTCAAGCAATCCTTCTGCCTCAGCCTCCCGAGTAGCTGGGACTACAGGCATATGCCATCATGCCTGGCTAATTTTTTTCTATATATATTTTTAGTTAGCCAATTAATTTCTTTCTATTTATAGTAGAGACAGGGTCTCGCTCTTGCTCAGGCTGGTCTCGAACTCCTGACCTTGAGCGATTCTCCCACCTCAGCCTCCCAGAGTGCTAGGATTACAGGCGTGAGCCACCCCACCCGACCCGCATTATCTTTTATTTTGAGTAATTTATATTTGTTTATGTTTCTTCGTTCTATAAATTTAACCTGAGATCTGTTTTTAACTTCTTATTAATAGCAGTTTTATGTCACACATTCATCCCCTTGAATGGAAAATCCTTTTGCTTTTTCTTCCCATATTTTTGGCAGTGATTAAACAGCAAAAGAGCACTATACTCAAGATGTTTAATCTTTTGCTAAAGAAACCTTTTCCAACTTGTTTTTTAAATGCCTGACTAGTTTCTTAGCCAAGTGATAACACAAGGTACCCAGATAGGCTTTCATCATCTTCATTTTCATGAGGCTTGTCAAATATATGGAAGTTTTAAGGAAGATACAGCTTTCAGTGTAATATAACAGACTTTTCCAATAGAGCTGTCCAAAGCTGGGGTGGGCCAGTCTTAGGAGGTTTTTAGCATCTTATCAGTGGAAGAATTCAGTAAGTAACTAGATTACCACTTAATTGGAAAGTGGAGAGGGGTGTGTGGAGGGTGGGGCACTATAGAGGAATTTCAAGCAATAATAAATGTGAGGCCGGATTAGATGATCTTAGAATTATATTCTATCCCTGGAATTCTTTATCATGTGCAATTAGTTTAAATGGAATCTGCCCCATTAAAGCTTTGATGGTTGCCAGTATTCTCTTAGATGTTGAATTTCTCAGTCTTTTTTTTTTTTTCCAAAATTTTTACGGGGGTAAAAACATTTAGGTTACATATATTGCATTTGCACCGCCCGAGTTGGAGCTACAAGTGTGCCCATCCCAGACTATGCACACTGCACCCATTAGGAATGTGTTTACCCATCCCCTCCTCCCTCCTCCCACCTGCCCAATCCCTGATGAATGTTACTTCCATATGTACACATAAGTGTTGATTAATTAGTACCAATTTGATGGTGAGTACATGTGGTGCTTGTTTTTCCATTCTTGGGATACTTAGTAGAATGGGTTCCAGCTCTATCCAGGATAATACAAGAGGTGCTAGATCACCATTGTTTTCTGTGGCTGAGTAGAACTCCATGGTATACATATACCACACTTTATTAATCCACTCATGTATTGATGGGCACTTGGGTTGAATTTCTCAGTCTTAAGGAGACCTGTCAGGCTTTTTATCCTTTTTGTTTTTATTCATATCCAATGTCATTCTCTATGTTTAATTATCAAAAACTTAACAAGTAACCGAGCAGTCTGCCTTCCAGATGCAACTTCCAAAAGAGTTGAGATGTGGCTTTAACCATGAGAGTTCCAACTAGCATTCATGGGCCAGATTCTTCTTGCTCTGCCTCCCTATGAATCATCAGTGCATGCTACATAGTAATAATAAATGTGTTAAATCTATGAATGAAAGACAGAGTATTATAAACTTAATTTCAGGTTGTCTATAACCATACTGTCCAGTAGAACTTTCCACAATGATGGAAATGTTTTATATCTATGCTGTCTAGTATGGTTGAAATGTGACTAGTGTGACTGAGGAACTAAATTTTTAATTGTATGTAATTCTAATTAATTTGAATTTAAATAGCAACTCATAGCTAGTTGGCTATCGTGTTAGACAGCTCAGCTCTATAAGAATAATTTCAAGAAGTTCCCATGGCCTTTTTAAAATCAGTAAGTGCTCTGGCAATAATACTGACTTTGTTTTTTCATTTGTTTAGAAGCATTTTCTGAGCAACTGCTTGTTGATGACAATGCAAAATGAATGACACAGCTTCTTTGTTTGATCTTTGGCCAGGGACTTGACAGTTATTATACTGATAGGTACAATGTGAAAAGAAGTATATGGGGTAATGTGGGGCACACAGAGAAGAGACCGCATGACTGTTTAAGGGAATGAAAGAAGGCTTCTCAGAAAAACTGATACTCGAATGCTTGAGCTGAAACCTTAAAATGGCAGTTTGAATATTTTTTTTGCCTCTGTTTTTGCTATTTTCTGTAAGAACAGGTTTCCTGGGTTACTTATAATGCATCTGTCATGGTCAATTGAGAACCAACTTTCTCCCTGTCTTTCCTTTGCTTCCTACAAGCTCTCGATTTTGGTCAAGAGACATGGGTCTCTCCCTTTCCCCCCTACCCTGCCACCTTGACACATCTTTTCTTCCTGCAGTGTTCGGTAAAAAGCTGCATCACTGCCTTCCACGTCACCTGTGCCTTTGAGCACAGCCTAGAGATGAAGACTATTCTAGATGAGGGAGATCAAGTGAAGTTCAAGTCATACTGCCTCAAGCATAGCCAAAACAGGCAGAAACTTGGGGAGGCTGAGTACCCCCACCACAGGGCTACAGAGCAGAGCCAGGCCAAAAGCGAGAAAACCAGCCTGCGGGCACAGAAGCTTCAGGAGCTGGAGGAGGAGTTCTATTCCTTGGTACGAGTGGAAGATGTGGCCACAGAGCTGGGGCTGCCCACGCTAGTTGTGGACTTTATCTATAACTACTGGAAACTGAAGCGGAAAAGTAACTTCAATAAGCCATTATTTCCTCCAAAGGAGGATGAAGAAAATGGGCTGGTGCAGCCAAAAGAGGAAAGCATTCACACTCGCATGAGAATGTTTATGCACCTACGGCAGGACCTGGAGAGGGTAAGGTGACCAGCTGTGACTAGTATGTACGTCTCGGTCTGCATAGAAATGGAGGTCCCATTTCCAGTTTAAAAATGGTCAGCTCATTGTAGTGTGGGCTTTCTGTGTCCTTGCTTATCTTCTGATTTCACTGTGGCCCCAGATATTGGGCTCTGTTTAAATTTTGACAGGCACAATTCACTGATGTTCTCTGTGAACTTTAAATTTGAAATATATTCTCATTTGGTTTACTTTTTATTCACTGTTGAGCCTAAATTGGCTCATCTGTATTTTACTGACACATTTATGAGACTGGAGGCTGAAGAAAGTGTTCAGGCAAGCACTAGATCAGGGTTTCTCAAACTCTGCACTATTGACATTTTAGACTGGATGGTTTGTTGTAGGGGGCTGTCCTTTGTTGTGGGGGCATCGTAAGATGTTTAGCAGTATCCCTGGCCTCTACCCGCTAGATGCCAGTAGCACCCCTGCAACACATACCCAGTGTGACCAAACAAAAATGTCTCCAAATTACCAAATGCCCCCTGAGGGTCAGAATCGCCCCTGGTTGAGAGCCACTCCACCACATAATTCAGTTTAACTCATGACATATTTATCAATTATCAATTAAATTAGGTGCTGCAAGAATTCAAAGATAAGTTAGGCCCTGTGTTTACCCTAGAGAATTTTATAATTAAATATAATTATAGAAATGGCTTGATTTGTTTCTCTGCTACCAAAATTTGAAAGGGAACTAATAGATTTGGCTCAGTTTTTAAAATTTAGGACATACATATATAACACCTATTGTTATTACTATAGCAAAAAATACTATTATTATCATCATCATCCCTATTTACAGATGTACAAATTAGGGTACAGAAAAGTTAAGTAACTTGCCCAGGTGAGTAGTATGAGAGAGTGAGGATTTCACCCTGTGGCTGTAGAAACTTGGTTGAGTTCAAAATATGAGCAAAAAAGCTACTTCCAGTCTTCCCAGCAAACCTTTATTCTGCTGGTCCAGCACTAATTAGAAAATTGTACTGGGTACAGTATTGTCATCATTTGTACTCAGGGATGTAAAGGGAAGGCTGAATTGTTAAACCATCGTTCAGTCTTTTCAACCTGGCTGTGCAAATAAATACCAAGCCTATGACACTGCAGGGAGAGAAGGTTTCAGGAGGCAGCTTTGGAACATTTTGCTTGTGTTGCTGATTAATATAGGAACCATAATCCCACAATTAATCATGCTGCATGGATTCTTGTGGAGTGGCTTTCATTCTGCAGCTCTTGGGTTCTGTCTTCTCTTTTCATCCTCCCCCACCCCACCTAACTTTAGGTGTCTTCATTTTAGCTAAACAATTTCAATTGTCAGGTTTACTTAACATGATGTCTTTATTTGCTGGGGATTGGGCTTTCAGGTCCGAAATCTGTGCTACATGATAAGCAGGCGAGAGAAGCTGAAACTGTCACATAGCAAAATGCAGGAACAGATCTTCAATATGCAAGTCGAGCTTGCTAACCAAGAAATTGCTGCAGGTAACCTGTATATTAAAAATGTCCTAACAATTATATAGACACTGGTTGCATCCTATTTTAACAATTTAAATTTTATGTCAATTGTTCCACTTAAAAATCTTTAAAAATTCTTATCAAATATCTCGTTCACTCCAGTCCAATCCTGATATAACATGGCCCACTTCAATGTCAACTAATGAGGCAAGAAATCCCAGAGTGGGGTGGGGGAAGTTGCAGGTCTGGGCAGATAACCTAGGTCCAAGACAGATATTTATGACCATTAGTTGGAGCCATGAAATTATTCTATAATTATTGAATTCATTTAGAAATCAGTAGAATAGGATCTAACCCCAGTTTCCAGAAAACATTTAATTCCAGGATTACTCATCTTAACAATAGTCTAAAACAGATCTTTAGCCAGAAGTTAGAAGATCTGAGTTCTTATCTTTTCATTTATTCACTAATATTTGTTGAACATCTACTGTGGACTAAGAACAGAGCTAGAAGACGAAGCAGCAGTCAGTAAGACAGAATCCCCACCACAGGGTACACTGCCCATTTGGTGAGTGAGACAGGTGAGCATAATTATAGTATAAGCATGGGAAGCTTGGCTGGAATGATGACAATTATATTCAGTGACACCTATAACCTACCTCCCCGTGCCTCATTTAACACAAAGGTCAGTGGCAGAGACTGAACAACTAGGGGTCACTGGGCAGGGGGTGTGCAGAATCATATCCTGCCAAGGGCCAGCCATAGAGCAAGAGAGATACTCAAGAAATGAGGTATCACATCATGAGTCACAGCAGAGTGGTATAGCAGGAGGCAGCAGGGCTGCTCAGCCACAAGGGCAACAGTGACAGGCAAAACAGAACCAAAGGACAGCAGGGAAAGCCCCCATGTGCCAAGGAAATTGGCTCCTACCCACGCACCTTCTGATTGGTAGGAGTGAGCCTCATTACAGCTTGCAGCATCAGCAGGTGGCAACCCCTGGCAGAGATGAGTTGGGGATCCTTGGGGAACAAATGCTGCCTATTAGGGCACATAAGAGCTGTACTCTCTATATCTCATTTTTGTGAGGCTACAGAAGATGATAATGGGCAAATGTCAAGTCCACATGCAAGGAGGAATTGTTTGGTAGTGCCTTTTTAATTTCAGAGCACTCAGAATAATAGAGAAAGACCTGTTCTAACCGTGATTATAGGGTAACATAACTGGGTAACTGATTGCTAATACTCCCCAGGCTAAACCCATAGCTGGCCATTGGCAGGAATTGTTGTGATTCTTTTATGCTGTCCTTACCACTACAAAACTTCCCACCTCCATAATGGTAATTTGTAGTCTGGAAATTATTCTAGGTTAAGGATATAAAATTTGCAGGAACCACACACTATCACTTCTAATGCCAAGTTCAAACAGCATACATACTCTTCACCCTCCAAAATCTGTGTCTACATTTCTGAGGGTTTGTATTTGACTTGCTTTAGGAAGGCCAGGAAAGATTGGAGGAGGGGATCTGAAATGTGTCTGTTTAAGGCATAACCTAAGTGCTTTACAGTACCTACATGTGCACACACACACACACACAAATAGGGAGACCCTGTTCTAAACCATTACTAGTAACTACTTTTCAGAAATGGAAGGGGCAAAGATGAGGATGCAGGAGACAACACACTAGTCTTTGTGATCATTTTGCAGACAAAGAGAGCAGAGTTGGGGAGCCATATAGCAAACAGTGGCATTGCTGAGTTTTTCATCTTTCGCACTCTTGGCCCCAACCTCACTCCAACTGTTACACCATGATGTACATACGTATCAAAGCCAGATGCTTATTAGACATTTGGAAGAATGGGTGTGTGAACTCACTCTGCCGTAAGCACATATGCCATTATTTAAATCAGTTGTTAAAATGAGTCTTTCTTTTTGATCTCAGGACTTCCTTTGACAAGTGCACTAGAAAACTCATTGTTTTACCCACCACCAAGAATTACCTTAAAGTTAAAAATGCCCAGATCAACCCAGGAAGACCGCAGAAAGAACTCCACAGAGACTGATCACCGACCCCACTCTCCTGACAGCGACTCCCCTGTTCATAGTATAAGGAGCATGCAGGTGCCTCAAGAGCCTCTAGAAATGAGAGTGAAATCATATCAGAGATATCCACTAGAGAGCAAGAATAACCATTTGCTGGCCAGTCTCAGCCATTCCAGGAGTGAAGCAAAAGATTCCAGTCCTTCTTGGAGAACCCCGTCTTCAGAGTTCTATCATGGGCAGTCACTGGGAAAGCCTCTGGTCCTTCAGGCTGCCCTCCATGGACAGTCTTCCATTGGGAATGGGAAAAGTCAGCCTAACTCAAAGTTTACCAAATCCAATGGCCTAGAGGGCAGCTGGTCTGAGAATGTCACCCAAAAAGATAGCTCAAGTGAGATGTTCTGTGATCAGGAGTCCATGCTAAGCTCACACTTGGCCAGTCAGGGCAGCTTTAGAAAATCCACCATGGAACATTTTGGCAGATCCTTTAAAGAGGCCACCAACAGGTGGGTGAGGACCACAGAGGTCCAATGCTGTGTGAAACCAACCAAGAATATGAACCCCAAAGAGCAGTTGTGGGGTAGGCAGCTTCTCAGGCGGTCTGCAGGGAAAGCTCCATATCAGGAAAATGATGGGTATTGCCCAGATTTGGAGCTGAGTGATTCAGAAGTAGAAAGTGATGGGAATAAAGAAAAGGTCAGGGTAAGGAGAGATAGCTCAGACAGGGAAAATCCTCCCCATGACTCTAGACGGGATTGCCACAGTAAAAGCAAGCCACACCCCCTTTCCCACAGTTCAATGCAAAGGTGATCAGAAACTCGCAAGGATAACCCAACCTTTGCCTTTGCCCCATTTATTGGGGGAAACCCATACACCAAAAGGATTCTAGCATATGTTAGGAGGAATTGCGGTGAAAAGGATGAAATTTTTCCACACTAAATCGGCTTGCAGTTTTTTAAAAGGTTTCAAGTCTAGTTTTTACAAACATGCTACAGGAATTGCAGATTGTCCAGAGGTTTGTCAGAGGCTATTTGGAGTAGCGGGGCCCAGAGTATTTACTCAGTAAATATTTTGAGTCAGCTTTCTAGTTATAGTAGCACATTGATAAGTATATGTATTAAGAGTCCTTGCGTTGTTAACAGATTTGCAAGAGACCATGATTATCAGACACTAAAACTACTTACCTTTTGAAGCTACAGCATGTGACTCCCAGAGCTCCTGTCTGTAGGAAATTTCTAACTCCACTGGTATCTATAAACCTTCTTCAGGGGAGAAACCAGGAGAGCGACATCTCAGATACTGTCAAACTCACTACCCTCTTCCTTTGCTCTGCACAAGGTCAAGTTCCTTTCACAGTATCTTACCTTACTGAGTCAGTACTCCTAATGCCCATAATTGTCCAGTGCCTGTTCCTAGACTTACCTGTTAGGGACACACTCATAACTATTTTACCCAGCTAACAAGCATAAAAAGCTAACTTGTGGATAGTGTTTACAAAAGTACAGAAGTACTACTTCTAAGGAAAATGCTCTGATTCTCTCCGTCTAGGCATTTGTGAAGGATCCCAGAGCCTTTCCCAAAGTGAGACCATTTCTGGGGTATTTGTACCAGGTCAGGGTTTTGTGTTGTTGTTTTCAAATAAGTTTGGCTGACAGTTTTTGTATACCTACTTTAATGTTTATAAAATTTTTATTGAGGTATAATTAAAATATAATGAAATGCACAGAGGTTAAGTATTCTTACCTGCTTTAATTTTGAAACAGATTTTTATTGTCAAACAGAATTTGAAAGCATGTGTTTAACACATGGATATAATTTAGCTTTGTATCAACTTTGAATCTGAGACAATTTCCCAAACAAAAAGGCTGGAGCCATTTTTCAGAAGTTGCTTATTATACCTTGTTCCCAAACTATCAGCCTTGATGAATTTCTGAGAGGAAGAGAATAATTACATTGAGGAGGGATAAAAAAAAATATGTCTGCTTCCCATTTAAAGAAGGGAGAAATGTTGCAGTTTTAAAAATGTGAAGCAGACTATAATTCTCAGCTCTCATTTCTTCTTAGCCTTAAATTAACATTCTCTTTCTTCTAGTTTGGGGAAAGTATAGTGGTAATTTTCAGACAAAAGAGGTCATTTTCAATTTTTAAAGTTTCTTACTGGTGAAACAGCCCAGCTTTAGTAGGTGCCAGTCAGTCAAGGCAGGGCCCTCTCTCTATCAATATGGAAAACCCAGCAGTTTTCCTCTCCCCCACTTTTGTTCTTGTGCCCTTGTTAATGGGTTCTTTTGCTTTTTGCTTTCTCCTTTTCTAAAAACTTTTGTATTTTGCCTTTCCTTTGGGTACATCTTCAAAATGCTTCTTTTGTGCCTATGTACATGTGTGAACATGCCATAGCATGTGTGGTAGGTATCCTATATTTTGTTTGAATGGCAAAAACTATGGATTATCCAAAATGAGGAAGAGAAATTCCCTATTTATGTATTAGGTTTCTGTGCTTTTTCTTTGAATTCTTCTGGAGTAGGTGTTAATTTGATACCTTGATGGTAAAGAAATTATATGGACCTGTATTGTAAATTCCTTATGTCAGAGGCCAGTGTCCTTTCATGCGTTTCAATTCTGAGTGAGTGGGAGGAAAAGCAAACATCAAAACAGTGCTTCAGCCAAATTTCATATGTAATGCCATTGGGAAAGTATTGACTAAAAGTATCATTCCAGTCAGGGAAATAAAGTTGTAATATTTTTACAGGATTTTCTTAGGTAAATGAAGGAGCCTTCAGTTGTATAAATTTCAATTGCCCCAAAATGTATTTGCTACATTTTGTTGTTGTTTGAAGTATTACCTCTTAACCTTCTTTGTTAATTTTTTTCATTTTGTCTTATATAGTCCAGTTTTCCAAGATAAACTCAGTCTTTTTTCAAATGTCACCTTTTTACCAATACTTTTTAATTAAATTATGAAAACAGCTAACTACTGTCAGTGTGGTAATTTTTTATTTTGGTACATTGGTTTTAGAAAATCTTAGATATGTTCCTTTTATATTTAAAAAATCATATTCACAGTTTATAGCAGCACAATTCACAATTGCAAAGATGTGGAAACAACCCAAGTGCCCGTCAATACATGAGTGGATTAATAAAATGTGGTATATGTATACCACGGAGTTCTACTCAGCCACAAAAAATAATGGTGATCTAGCACCTCTTGTATTATCCTGGATAGAGCTGGAACCCATTCTACTATCCCAAGAAAGGAAAAATAAGCACCACATGTACTCACCATCAAATTGATATTAACGCATCAACACTTAAGTGCACATTATCGTAGTAACATTCATCAGGTGTTGGGCAGATGGGAGTGGGGAGGAGGGGATGAGTATGTACACACCTAATGGGTGCGGTGTGCACCGTCTGGGAGATGGACACGCTTGAAGTTCTGACTCGGGTGGGGCAAGGGCATTATACGTAACCTAAACATTTGTACCCCCATAATATGCTGAAATAAAAAATTAAAATTAAAAATCATATTCACAAAACAAACAAATGGTGTGGGAAGAGGAAGAAGGAGGTGGAGGAGGAATTGAATGTTTAGGAGCACAGATTCACTATTTATGTCAATACCTGGGGCCAAAGAGAACTCTGGATACTTGGACTCTACCCAGAAATCATGATTTCATCAGGCTAGCAAGATAAAGACCTTAGGATCATCATAAAAAATCTCCAGGTAAATGGGTCCTAACTAAAGAGATAAGGTTTAGAAGGCTTAGATCAGACATCACTTAAAAATGTATTCTTTATAATATTCATTCTATTTGGAGTCATGTGAATATATTAATGTCATAGGGGTTATGTGGTGTCATGGGGGGACTTTGAGGGCATTATAAACATTTTCATGATGAGAAATGTGCTTGCCAAAGGTCATTGGGTAAATCTGTAGTGAAGATAGGTAAAAGGTGGTTGTTTTTCTCAGTCTCTCCCCCTCTCCCTTGTTAATGGACAACTGTTTTGATCTGGTAAATCGTTAGGTAAAATGCTGGAGAACTGAAACTATAAATATACCCTGTTATAGCCAACAAAAGCTATCGGATTTATACCAATGTGCACGTTTCCAGTGGGAGATGAACCTTTGTCTTTGTGTTAAAGCAACTTTTAAATTCAGAGAATAAACCAGAAGATGCACAGTCCTGGGTTTTTTCCCCTACAGGACTTTAAAATCCTCAGTGTGCTTGCTGACCCTTAAGAATTAAGTAAAAATACATAATAGGAGGAAAAACTTATTTACCACTGTATAACTTTCATGTGATATTTTCCAAAACATGTATCTTATTTATAACAAATTTTATTAGATTTTCACAACCTTAATTCAACTATTTTCAAGTTTTATATAAAGCAGCAATTTTGTATTGATTTTTTTAAAAGTAACTTTTAGGCTGGGCACAGCAGCTCATGCCTGTAATCGTAGCACTTCGAAAGACTGAGGCGGGAGAATTGCTTGAGGCCAGGAGCTCAAGGCCAGCCTGGTCAACATAGTGAGACCATAGTCTCTGCCAAAAAATAATAATAATAAAGATAAAAGTAACTTTTAGTTAATAAAGATCCACCCTGAAGCTGTCACTTCTATGCCAGAAGCTTTGTAACATTCAATCTGGCACTGTTAAAGAAGGCTTCTGTAAATTCAGTTGATTTTACTTCATGGGTTGGAACAAATTGTGTGAACTAAAGACATGAGGATAGTTGTCCTTGAAATGAGTCACGGTTAGGAAGCCTCAAGCCCCAGACTGGTGTCCTCCACTCTGTCCAGTCACTGATGAGTTCTTTGACCTGATGCTCCTTAAATACATTAATCATCTTGATAAACTCAGAGCATCCATCATTTCTCATTTTGTTAAGGTGGATTTGAGTGTGAACATTCCAGCCTCAGGGGCTGAATACCCCCACGCTTTAAATTTCCTTTCCCTCCCCTCACTACTCCTACTTACCTTCTCATTTTCATTTATTATAACTGAATAGCAAGTTATAAACAAGATGGAAAGATGGAATTGAGCTATTCAAGCTACCCTCATTACAGCAAATTATCTGAATTTGGAGACCCTTTGCACAACTGTCGCTCTACATTGCTTTCTAAAGTATCACTATGATGTAATGAAGCTGCTTTCGTAAACCACATGTGGAAACATGTCTCATTATTTTATAGTCATTTCTCACATGATGAGAAAACTTTATTCTAAGAATTGCTGAAATTTTGAAAATTATAATCTCATTGAATTAATTACTTCAGCCTTATAACAGAAAGATATTTCAGGTTGGACCATTACCTTTTAGGAAAAAACATTACTTATTCCTGCTTAAGATAAACCTGGCATATGTGCCAGGGTTCTGGTAAACAGACTTTTCCTTTTTTCACCCTAGCTTTTCCTCTTCTGCTTTCCAAAACAGGATCTCTGGTTAATTCTTCCCCTTCCTCCCAGCTTTGCAAACAGAGGTAGCCATAGGGGTAAAACCAACAACAGTGTTCACAAGGCCGTTGGCTATCCACAGTACTGTGGCCACTCGGTGTTTTCAGTCATACTTGCCCACAGGGATAACAATGAACAAGATCACACCAGGATGCCTGCATCTTTGGGGCAGAATTTATGCCGGTATCTTGTCCCTCAGTCCTAAAAGATGGACTGAGAACTACATGGGCAAAGACCAGGCTAAAGGTCAGTTTCAAGACAGCTGCTTAGGTCCCCTATATTCAGTTCTCACAACAACCATATGAAGATGATACTATTAGCTCCATTTGACATATGTGAAAATTGAGGCCAAATTGTTAAGACAGTTGTTCAAGGCCCTACAGCTAGTATACAGCAGGGTCAGGACTAGAACCTGTGATGTTGCCTCTACAGCTCATATTTTTTGGTCACTTTGCTTGGTTCCTATGCCCAAAGTCCCCTCTCTAAGCATTCTTACTCCATTTCTTCCTGAAGAAAAGCAGCCTGAGTTGGGATTTAGTCATATGGATTCTGTTCCACTTGATCCCTGCTATGTTGGACAGAGCTAATTGGACCAAAATTAGTCATCTAAAACAAAGGCAAACACTTTAAAGGCTCACATCTAAAGTGTAAGATAAATCACACAAATCTGGACAAGACAGGCTTCACAATAAATCTGGGACCTGATGGACTTTCCTTCTCCATAGCTAGTCTAACTTGTAAATGAGTATAGCAGGCTAAATAATGGCTCCCCAAAGATTGTCCACATCCTAATCCCTGGAACTGAATATTACCTTGCATAATAAAAGGGGCTTAGCATATATAATTAAAGTTAAAGGCCTTGAGATCCGGAGGTTATCTTGTCTTATCTAGGTGGGCTCAACCAATATGATCACAAAGGTTCTTATAAGAGGGAGTCAGGAGAATCTGAGTCAGTAGTAGGAGATATGACAATGGAAGAAAGAGATTGGAGTAATGCAAAGAAGAATCATGAACTAAAGAATGCAGGCAGCCTCTAGAAACTGAAAAAGGCAAGGAAACGCCACCGAAGTTTCCAGAAGGAACTAAGCCCTGCCTACACTGTGATTTTAGACTTTTGACCTCCAGAACTATAAGAGAACAAATTTGTGTTGTTTTAAGCCACTAAATTTGTGGTGATTTGTTATACCAGGAATAGAAAACTAATACACTGGGCATAGAGCAAGTGCTCCTTACCCTTTTGGGGACGTGTTCCTTGTTCCCAGTGTGCCCGTCTGTGCTGCGATACTCTTAAGTTGGTCCTGTACTTTCACTCTTCATTGAACATTTTCATGAAATTGAAAACAAGTGGTTTTTTTCAATCAATAAAATCCTCCCCTGTAGAAATTAGTTTTCTCTTCATGCCCCCCGCACTTTTTCCAAGGTAGCCTTTGGTACTTCTTAGGTAGCCTTGGATAATCCTCCATGGGCCTGCTTGATCCATTGTGGCTGAATCTGGCACTGCCTGAGGAGTTGCCATAGGTTTGTGTGTCCCTGTTGTCTGAAAAACTGCCCGGCGGAAGTAGAAATAATTCCTGAATATTACTCCAGAGGGGAGGTAATAGAAGGCATGAGTGGTTCATTATTATGAGGAATGATGCTTTAGTTATCAGAGCCTCCTAAAAGGAAGTGAGTGGCCTGAAGAGTTGAGTTCTTAAAGATCCCAGGTATCTAAAAAGAGCTTAGGGATTAAAGAATGCAACTCTGTGCCACCTACAAAAAGCCCACTTTATATGTAAACACACAGGTTAAAAGTAAGAGGATGGAAAAAGGTA
Organism: Cheirogaleus medius; assembly: GCA_008086735.1. Taxonomy (NCBI): domain Eukaryota; kingdom Metazoa; phylum Chordata; class Mammalia; order Primates; family Cheirogaleidae; genus Cheirogaleus; species Cheirogaleus medius. The sequence goes on along the minus strand of VBSM01001483.1, from coordinate 3,313,899 downwards.
TACCATGCTAACACTAACCAAAAGAAAGCTGGAATGGCTATATTAATATCATACAAGGGTAAATTCAAGAGGACATAACTATCTTAAGTGTTTATGCACCTAATAACATAGCTTCAAAATACATTAAGCAAAAACTGAACAGAACTGCAAGGAGAGCTAGACAAATCTACAATTATAGGTTATGTCTATAGTTAATAGAACAAATACACAGAAAATCAGTAAAGATATAGATTTGAACACCTAGATTTAATTGACATTTACCACTCTACCCAACAACTGCAGAATACACATCCTTTTCAAATGCACATGGAACATTTATCAAGATAGACCATATTCTGGGCCATTTATTAAACAAGTCTTAATAAATTTAAAAGGATTCAAGTCAAAGTATGTTCTTTGACCACAGTGGAATGAAATTAGAAATCAATAACGGAAACATCTCTGAAAAATCCAATTATTTGAAACTAAGCAACACATGAGTCAAAAAAGAACTCAAAAAGGATATTAGAAAGTATTTTGAACTGAATGAAAAAAACATTGGCATGGCAATGTTTTGGGGGAATGGCACTAAAGCAGTACTTTGGCAGTAAATGCCTATATTAGAAAAGAAGGGTCTCAAATCAATGACCTCACCTTCCACCTTAAGAAATTCAAAATAAAAGAGGAAATTAAATCCAAAGTAAGTAAAAAAAAAAAAGGAAATAATAAATGTCAGAACTGAAATCAGTGACATAGAAAAGAGAAAATCATTGAAACCAAAAGCTGGTTCTTTGAGAAAATCAAATAAAATTAATAAACCTCTAGTGAGACTGATCAAGAAAAAAAAAAGCCAAATTACCAGTATTGGAAATAAGAGAGATGACATTGTTACAGATTCTACAGATATTAAAGAGATAATAAGGGAATATGTTGAACAACCTTATCCCAGTAAATTCAAAACAAAGATAAAATAGGTAGGGAGTGGTGGCTCACACCTGTAATCCTAGCTCTTTGGCGGGCCAAGGTGGGAGGGTAGCTTGAGGCCAGGAGTTCGAGACCAGCCTGGGCAATATAGCAAGACCATCTCTACAAAATAATTTAAAAATTATCCGGGTATGGTGGCATGCACCTGTAGTCCCAGCTATTCAGGAGGCTGAGGCAGAAGGATCACTTGAGCCCAGG
>VBSM01001483.1:3273107-3286003 GCA_008086735.1 Cheirogaleus medius | reverse complement strand
CCATTCTTGAGATACTTCACTTAGTAGAATGGGTTCCAGCTCTAGCCAGGAAAAGCCAAGAGGTGCTGTAGCACCATTGTTTCTTACAGCTGAATAGTACTCCATGGTATACATACACCACATTTTACTAATCTACTGATGTATTGATGGGCATTTGGGTTGTTTCCACAACTTTGCAATTGTGAATTGTGCTGCTATAAACATTCAAGTGCAGGTGTCTTTTTTGTAGAGTGTCATTTGATCTTTTGGGTAGATGCCCAGTTATGGGATTGCTGGATCAAATGGTAGATCTACTTGTATCGCTTTAAGGTATCTCCATATTGCTTTCCACAGAGGTTGAACTAGTTTGCAGTCCCATGTTTTTGTTGTTTTTCAACCATAGCCAACCGCAGAAGTGTTTACAAACTGGAGAAAGAAGAACAAATCCCAGATGGAATGTGCATCGATGCAGAGGGGAAGCTCTGGGTGGCCTGTTACAATGGAGGAAGAGTGATCCGTTTGGATCCAGAGACAGGTAGTCCCATGGGACAGGGAAAAATCATGTCTAGAAAACACTAGACACTAAGGACTAGAGAAACCTCATCGCTAATAAAGTGAGAGAAAAATGCAGTGGTCTCAATTGAACAATTTGAGAAATGAAGACCAAAGCTACAGCCCCAAATTTACAGTCAGAACTTCTTTTCCTGTGGAGGTCTTTTTGCTCAAAATAAATTGTCAGGGAAGGTAGGTTACTTATTAAATACCTGGATGAATTCTGACCTCCACAGTCTTCTTAGAACTTCCCTATTGCTCCACAAAGGGTCCAGATATGTTGCACGGGTTGGAAACTGCTAGAACTGAACTTTAAATAAAATATTTGGTGGTCTAGGGAAAAGACTTCAAACTGTGAAGTTGCCTGTTGATAAAACAACTTCATGCTGCTTCGGAGGGAAGGATTACTCAGAAATGTATGTGACCTGTGCCCGGGATGGGTTGGACTCCGAGAGTCTTTTGAGGCAACCTGAAGCTGGTGGAATTTTCAAGGTGATACGGCTATTTCTTTTATTTTGGGGTCCAGGGTGGGGAAATCTTCTGTTAAGTAACCGAGTGATTGGTACCTTTGCATACTTCCAAAACATAATTCTATTTAGTATGTTAAGCTCATTATACTAGACTTAAAACATTTTATCTAGATTTTCGAGACTGTAAGTTATCTGAAGTTAAGATAATATGTTTAGCCTACTTTGTACAATACTGTAATTTTTTTTTTTTGCTTCAGTAGTGTTTGTTGAAATTCTTCATATCAGTAGAACAAGCTTGGAAAACCAGTATTTGAAGCATGTTAATAAGATCACTTGATTGTTTTAATATCATAAGAATACTTTCAGGTTTTAACATTTTTTGCAACAGAACAAATGCTAATAAAAATTAGAACTTTTGAGCTTAAAAGAAATATAGAAATGTAGAAAGCCCTTTTTTAACAGATGGGAAAGTATAGAAATAAATTCAGGATAAAATCCAAGTTAGTTGTAAATGGTTGCTAGCTGAATTATAATCTACGTTAATGATTGGGTTGGATCATAAATACCTAATCAAGTAATTCCTTTTTATGATAGAGAATAAAACAAGGATAGTAGGTGGCTAAGTATATTATTATGAATCATAAACGTGATTTTGAAGAATGCCTGTGAATTACCTTTTGACAGAGTTTCTTTCTTTTCTGTTTTCAACAGATAACTGGTCTGGGGGTCAAAGGAATTGCCCCCTACCCCTATGCAGGTTGACAACAGGTCTGCTTTTCTGCCAGACGAAGTTTTGAAGACAACTAGAGAATTCTGGAGCTAGAATTTCAATCTAGTTAGAAAGAAAAGTGAAGCAATCATACTATTAACAGGGTTAAAATTTTAATTAATTTACAATTTTTAAAAGGCATTTTTAACAAGAGATGACAGGTGGCTTTGACAACACACTATAAGGCTTCGGGAAAAGGTACTATAGAAATGCAAATATTGTTCAACTGCCAACCAGCATCTTGATTCCTTGCAAATTGCTTGGGGCGGGGCATATATCTCTTCTTTATTCTGCATTTCATACTATACCTAAAGCTTAAAAAAAAACTAATAAATAGTAACCTGGTAATGACCTATTACAATCATGGTCCTTTTTATTTTCATCACAATCTTATAAAAATATATCATAATGCTAACCTGCTTTGATATTACATTTCCTATATGTTATTTTACAAACTGAAAATACTGCTGGAGGATGAGACGCAAATAGCAAAATCAATGGTTCCAACTGCCACCTAGTGGACATAAAAGAAATATATCACTTTGGGAAGAATAATTTTTTTATTATCATTTATTTATTTATTTATTTTTACATTCTTACACTGCTGGTGGGACTGCAAATTAGGGAAGAATATTTTTTAAATAGCTTTATTGAATTATAATTGCCATGTTTATATATATATATATTTGAGACAGGATCTCGCTCTATCACCCAGGCTAGAGTGCAGTGGCGTCATCATAGCTCACTGAAACCTCAAACTCCTGGGTTCGAACGATCCTCCTGCCTCAGCCTCCCAAGTAGCTGGGACTACAGGCATGTGCCACTGCACCTGGGTAGTTTTTTCTATTTTTTCTAGAGCTGGGGTTTCGCTCTTGCTCAGGCTGGTCTCTAACTCCTGGCCTCAAGCTATTCTTCCCGCCTCAGCCTCCCAGAGTGCTAGGATTACAGGCGTGAGCCACCTTGCCAGCCTATTCATTTTTCAGAGACAGGATCTCACTCTGTTGCCCAGGCTGGTGTGCAGTGGGGCAATCATAGCTCACTATAACGTCCAATTCAAGCCATCCTCCTGCCTCAGCCTCTCAGATAGCTGGGGTTATAGGTATGAGCCACTGTGCCCAGCCCTTTTGTGCATTAATTGATGTGATCATGTGGTTTTCCTTCTTTAAACTGTTAGTATGATAGATTCTTGCATTCCTGGGATAAACCCCCCTTGGTACAATAATTTTACATGTTGCTGGATTCAATTTCCCAATATTTTGTTAAGGATTTTTGCATCTGTGTTCATGAAAGATATTGCTCCCTAGTTTTCTTTCTCTCTCTTTTTTTCATTTTTATTTTTAACCCAGTCCAACATCAATTCTGAGCAGCCTCTAGTTTTCTTTATTTCTACTGTCTTTGTCTGTGGTTGCTATCAGGGTAATCCCGGCCTTATAAAATGAGTTAAGAAAGTATTTCCTCCTCTTCTAGTCTCTGGAAAAGATAATGTATAATTATTGTTATTTATTCCTTACCTATTTGGAAAAATTCACCAGTGAAACCATTTGGACCTGGAGATTTCTTTTTCAGAAAATTTTAACTTTCCTTAATAATTATAGGAACTCTTGGGTTATCTATTTAATCTTGATAATGTTTGGTATTCGGTGGCTTTTGAGGCATTGATCCTTTCTTTCCATCTAAGTTGTCAAATTTATGTGTGTAGAGTTGTTCATAAGTGTTTCCTTATTATCTTTTTAATAATACCTGTGAGGTTTGTAGTGATCTCCCCCTTTTCCTCTGATATTGGTTATTTGTGTCTTCTTTTTTTTTCTTTGTCAATCTTGTTAGAGGTTTATCAGTTGTATTGATTTTTTTCTTTTATTTTTCAGTTGTCAGTCTCATTGAAGTATCCTCTTATTTTTGTTATTTCTTCCTTCTGCTTTATTTGTATTTATTTTGCTCTTTTTCTGGCTTTTTAAATTGGAATCTCGCATTATGGATTTGAGATGTTTCTTCTTTTCTTTTTGTTTTTTCTCTATAAAAGACATCATAAGAAATACTTCTCTAAAATAGCATTTGATGCTATAAATTTTCCTCTCAGTACTGCTTTTTCTGTAGCCCGCAAAGTCTGAGATATTGTATTTTCATTTTTGTTAAGTTCAAAATATTTTCTAATTTCCTTGGAGACTTTTTCCTTGACCCATGGATTATTTAGAAGTGTGGCGTTTAATTTCCAAATGATTGAGTGGCGCAGCAGAAGCGTGCTGGGCCCATAATTTCCAAATGATTGGAGATTTTACTGTTGTCTTTTTGATATTAATTTCAGGTTTAATTCCATTATGGTCAGGGAGCATATTTTCTATTATTTCAATTTTTTTAAATGTATTATACTCTGATTCATGACCCAGGTTATGGTCTGTCTTGCTAATGTGCTATATGCACTTGAGAAAAATGTGTATTCATCTGTTGTAGTGTGGAATATTCTATAAATGTCAGATTCAGTTGGTTGATGGTACTGTTCAGTTATCCTATATCCTTCCTGAGCTTCTGTCTACTAATTCTATTACTAAGGAAAGAGTGTTGAAATCTCTGACTGTAATTTTGAATTTGTTATTTCTCTATTCAGTACTAACAGTTTTTGTTTGTATATTTTGGAACTCTGTTGTTAGGTTCATACACCTTTAGAATTGTATGTCTTCTTGGTAAATTTACCCTTTTTTTATTTTTAGATATAATCTTGCTCTGTCACCCCGGGTAGAGTGCTGTGGCGTCAGCCTAGCTCACAGTAACCTCAAACTCCTGGGCTCAAGCGATCCTCCTGCCTCAGCCTCCCAAGTAGCTGGGACTACAGGCGTGCGCCACCATGCCCAGCTAATTTTTTAGTTGAGATGGTTGTTGTTTTTCAATCTTTCTCTCTCTGGTTTTCTAGTTAGATAATTTTTATTGATATATCTTCAAATTCACTGGCTTTTCCCTCTGTCATCTTTATTCTGCTATTGAGTCTATCTAGTGATTTTTTAAAAATTTTTTATCTCTCAGCTCTAAAATTTCCATTTAGTCTATATGTCTTCCCTTTTCTATTCCAATACTTTCCATTTTAATATTTGTTTCAAGGATTTTCAGAATTGCTCATTCAACCATTTTTATAATAGCCACTTTATAGTGCTTATCAGATAATCCCAACATCGTATCATGTCATTCTTGACATCTCTTGGTTGTCTTTCCCCATGTGAATTTAGCATTTCATTCATTGTTCTTTGCATGCTGAGTAATTTTGGGTTGTATCCTGGACATTTTAAATATTACATAATGAAACTCTGGGTCTTGTTTAAAACATATGAAGAATGTTGATATATTTGTTTTAGTGGGCAATCTATATGGTTACGTTCAGGCCACAGCTTCCATCCTATCTTCTGTGGGTGTGGTTTCAATGTCACTCAGTTTTTACAGGCTTTACAGTGTTATTTGGGTCTGTCCCATGTGTACCACCCAGTGTTTAGCCTGGGACTTGGATAGAGGTCTAGCATTAGTCAGTTCTCAGTCTTTGGTATGTAAATCAGGATCAAATCTATGCACATGCAGGTCAGGAGCTGGGAAACCTACAAAGGTCTTTTTATTGGAGCTCTCCAGGGAACATGGTGGATATGAAGCCCCAGGCTGGCCTCCTCCTGCCCACCTTTGCAGGGCTCCAAAGAGGATATAGAGGCCTTTATCGTGGACCCTCAGAGAACGAGGCATGACCTGAAGCCTAAAATAGGGCACCTCCCCCTCCAATATAGCCGGCCAGCCTCCTAATCCGGTCACTTCCAGCCCATTTCTCAATCCAGGTAGGCGGGAGTATAGTGGAATGGCCGAGGAGCTCCAGGGGCCATGGTGGAGAGTTCTGAGAACTCTGAGGGGGGATCTCCAGGGAGTTCAAGTGATCCTAAGCCCCCAGTGGGGCTCTCCTGCCCTCTCTGAGTCCCCTGGGCCTGGGAACTCAATCTCGTGGGACACAGGCTCTAGCCCCATTCCCCAGTGGCAGAAGCCTCCCCCATGACAAACATAAAACACCCTGCACTATCTGAGTTTTCTCTGGCCAATTGCCTAAATAGCTATCTAGTCAACCAAACTTCTAAAAAGAACATCTGGTTGACAGTGAATCAAGATATCTGGTCACCCTGTGAACCGAGACTTAAGTTCAACTCCCAAATCAGAACATCTTGTCAAACCACAAAGCAGGCCATCTGGTTGATGTGACTTACCAAAAGGCAATCTGCCATAGTTCCTGGGGGTCCCTGCACATTCTTAGGCATGCCAAGAATGCAAGGCTCTGACCATTCTTTACATGGGCCACTTCTCAGTGAGCTCCCTTGAGGAATGAGATAGCATCTCCTTCCAGACAAAAAGCAGGCTTGTTACTGCTCATTATGAAAGCAACAAATCCCCCACACTCAGCGCTCCTCTCCTCTAACACAGCCCATGCGTGTGCAGGCAGGCATCTGGAGCCACCTGCATTACTTCCTTGAGACCTGGGGGGCATGGAGAACCAGTCCAAACATCACGCTGTATACTCTGGCTACTGCTTTTGCTGGAAATAGTAAAGTGCTTTATCAGTGACTAAAGAGTCTCATGTCTTCTGCTTGCATCCACGAAACAGGATAGCCTATTAGCTTGCAAGTAGCATAAAATCTCAGACCTTTTACAGTTCAGGACATTGATTCTCACCCATCAGACATTGAGTCCAAGGTCCTCAGGTCAGGCATTAACACCAGACTCTTCATACCAGGCACTAAGTCTGTCTTCCCTCTGCCAGATTCCAACTCCCAACCTATGCTGCCAACTACTACTTCCACAATTCCCCCTCCACAGGCTGACTCCACACTAATGGCTCTGGAGCCTAAATCCCCCTTTTGCTATCAAGACTGAGTCCTAACCTCTCCTGCCAGAAATCAAATCAGGATCTCTACCTACAGAGGATAAGTCCCAACTTATGCCACCAGCACTAGGTTCCCAGATTCCCCTTCCAGAGGCCAAATCTCTTTTCCCCCCTCTAGATGCTAAGTCCTGATTTTTCAGCTCCAGAGTCTAAGTTCCCACTTCACAGTCCTGAGATGAAGTCTCTAATTTTCTCTGCATTGGCTAAGTCCCAACTTTCACAAGCAGTCACTGAAGCTGTCTAACCACCCAACCTCACCCTGGGCATTTCATGACCCCATTTCTCAGGCAGGAGAAAACAGAGGGGGACTGGAGAGGTAGCCCTGGAGACTGCCACAGAGAATGCAGAGCCCTTTTGGAACAGACCCTAGGGAAAGCAAGAACAAATAAGGTGGTCCCTGAGCAGGGACCACCTATCCTCTGTCTGGTTGGTCTTTATTTATTTATTTGTTTATTGAGACAGGGTCTCACTACATCACCCAGGCTGGAGTGCTGTGGAGCAGTCCTAGCTCACTGCAGCCTCCAACTCCTGGCCTCAAGTAATCCTCCCACCTCAGCCTCCCAAAGTGCTAGAATTACAGACGTGAACCACCGCGCCGGGCCGGGCTGGTCTTTAGATAATAACCCAGGCAACTGTCAGCCCCATTTCTTGGGTAGAGAAGTTTGGAGAACAGCAAGACTGACATGGGAAAACTCCAGGGATCAACACCAAGGTTGCAGAGGCCTTTTTAGGAAAGGCCCACTGGGGAATAGAGGCAAACCCAAATACCAGCAGGTGTTCCCCCAACAGAGTTAGCTGAACATGCAACCTGAGCCTGGGCACTTGGGAGCCCCATCTCTTGGGCAGGAAAGGAAAGAGTCGGGGAGAATGGCACAAATCAGGGCTTCGTGGCAAGTGCAGTGGCCTTTCAGGAGGGACACTATAGGAATCGGGGGGATCTGAAGCCCCCCTACCCACTCCATGCAGCCAGCTGGCCTTCCAATAACTACTAGGGACTTTTATCCCAATGTATCATGTGGAGGAGATTGACGAGTAGTGCAATCCCATGGGATGACCCCAGGGGCCACTGTGAAGGATGCAAAAAACTTTCAGGGAGAACTTCTGTTGAACAAAGGCTATTTGAAACTCCACCTGAGCTCCATCCTCTTCAGCCATCTAGCCACCTGACATTGTCCTGGTCACTCTCTGATGCCATGGTCTAGAAGGTTGATCGACTTCCTCAGACCCCTGGGGCCTTCACACAAGGTGCAGAGACCTTTCTGGAGATCCCCTTTAGGTACTGAGCTCTAGCAAAAGCCCCAGAGCAAGCTCCTCACACCTCAGGAGGCTAATTGTTTGACCCTGGCCCCATGCCTTTCCAGCTCCAGTTCTCAGCAGGTGAGGTTGGAGAGAAGTAGGACAGGCTTGTTGGTCCTTTGGAGGTGTCCATGGAGGATAGGAGGGTAGGCTTGCTGGGTCCCCAGGCTCCTTCCTTTGCAATTGGTAGGACCAGCACCAGCAGCCTCTGGGACCTCTGCAGAGGGTACAGAGGCCTTTTGAAGGGATGACTCGACATCCAGGGCTGATCCCTACCTCCAGACCAACTCCTCCAATTGCAGCAGGTTAACCATGCTGCTTCAACCCAGTGACTTCCCAGCCTTGGCCCTCAGCTGGGAGAGATCAGATAGCACCTGGGATGATTTGATGAGTCCCTGAGGGGCTCTGCAGTGAAGAAAGAAGACTTTTGGGGGGATTATAGTAGACCAGGAGACCATCCACAGCCCCACACTGTGGTCCCCTATCTACAGATAGCTAGCTGTCTGACATAGTCCTGGTTGTCCTCCAACCTGCATTCTTAACCTGGGGAAGTCAGGGAGGAATGCAACCAGCACCAGAAGGCCCCAGGGACCTGTGCAAAGGGTGCAGAGGGTGCAGAGTCTGTTGGTGATGAACATCTCTAGGAAGTCCATGGAGGCCAACACAACACAGAGGGTTCAGAGGCCTTTTAGAAGAGGTCTTCCATGGAACTGGGGTGATCCAAATCCCCAGGATATGCTCCTCTAATCCCCACTGTAGCCAGCTAGTTAACCAATCTCAAGTAGGGAACCCCAGTCTTATTTTGAAGCCTTACCTAATCCTGACCCTGATCCTGAAATCAAACAATTGAACATTGGCCTCAACTAAACTTAACCCTAAACTGACCCTGACCATGAACCTGACCCTCACACTAATCACAACCCTAAACCTCATTCTAAATCTGACTATAAACCTTAACCTTGAAGCTAACCATAAACTAGAGCCTAAACATTACCTAATCATAATCTTGACTCTCACCCTAACCCCTAGCCTAACCCCAAACTTGATCATCTTTTTATTTCAGAATGGGGGTACACATGTTTGTATTACATAATTTGCTTTTGTACAATTTGAGTGAAAGTTATAAGTGTGCCCTTCACCCAGATAGTGTACATTGTACATGTTAGGTGTAAATTTACCCATCCCCTCCTCCCCCCTCCCACCTACTTGATTTCCCTTGAGTTTTATTTCCATATGTGCACATAAGTGTTGATCGATTAGTTCTAGTTTAATACTGAGTACATGTGGTATTTGTTTTTCCATTCTTGTGATACTTCATCAAGGACACAATCAATAGAGTAAATAGGCAACCTACAGAATGGGAGAAAATATTCACATGCTATACATCTGGTAAAGGGCTGATTACCAGAATCTACAAAGAACTCAAGGAAATCAGCAAGAAAAAAAAATCAAACAACCCCATTAAAAAGTGGGCAAAAAACATGAACAGAATCTTCTCAAAAGAAGACAGACTAATGGCCAAGAAACACATGAAAAAATGCTCAATGTCCCTAATCATCAAGGAAATACAAATGAAAACCACAATGAGGTATCACCTAACTCCAGTAAGAATGGCTGTTATCAAAAAGTCCAAAAACAACAGATGCTGGTGAAGATGCCAAGAAAGGTACACTTATACACTGTTGATGGGACTGCAAACTAGTACAACCTCTATGGAAATAGGGAGATACCTCAAAGAACTAAAAGCAGACCTACCATTTGATCCAGCAATCCCACTACTAGGTATTTACCCAAAGGAAAAAAAGATATTTTATTAAAAAGACACTTGCACTCGAATGTTTATAGCAGCACAATTCACAATCACAAAGATGTGGAATCAACCCAAATGCCCATGAGTACATGAGTGGATTAATAAAATATGGTATATATATTCCATGGAGCACTACTCAGCCATTAAAAAAAATGGTGATCTAGTATCTTTTGTAACAACCAAACTTGATCTTTACCCTAAACATATCCCTAACCACGAACCTGACCCTGGTTTAAACCTAACCAGAACACTGACCATAACCAGAACCTGACCTAACCCTAATCCTGACCCTGATGCTAACACTAAATATAACCCTAAACTTGACCCTGACAATGAACTGGACTCATCCTGACATTGATTATGAAATTGATTTTCACTCTAACTCTGACCACAAACCTGACTCTGACCTAACCCTTATCATGAAATTAACTGTTTCCCTAATTCTGACCCTCACCTTGATCCTAAACTTCACCATAACCCTAATACTAACATCATCCCTTAACCTAACCTTAGTGCTGACTTTGTAGGAAAATGTGTTGTTCTCATCTTATTTTCACATATACTGTTTATAAGATTTTCTCTAGCCATAAGACGTTACTTTTGAGAAGAATGTGGTTTTTTTAATGTGGTTTTCACTGAGCTTGTCCTCACAAGTACTATTGAGTTTCATCTAAATTTATCAGAAGTTACTTTGAAGTTACTTTGAAAGAAGAACATGTGAGCACATTTTTACTTATAATGCTTAGATTAATCTAGATTTGCTATAACTTTCAGGAATTAGTTTCCTTGGCAAAGAATGTGAGGTTCTGAGCTTATTTTAAAACATCTGGTTTTATTTTAAAACATCTTCTTTTCATCTGGTTTCACCCTAACTCACAATAGGAAATTACTTTTGAGAAGAATGTGTCATTCTAAGTTGTTTTCACTTATATTGCTTAATTTCACCTAGAGTTACACTAAATCACATGCAATGATTTTTTTTTTTTTTTTGAGACAGAGTCTCACTTTGTTGCCCAGGCTAGAGTGAGTGCCGTGGCGTCAGCCTAGCTCACAGCAACCTCAAACTCCTGGGCTCAAGCAATCCTCCTGCCTCAGCCTCCCAAATAGCTGGGACTACAGGATGCGCCACCATGCCCGGCTAATTTTTTCTGTATATATTTTTACTTGGTCAATTAATTTCTTTCTATTTTTTTAGTAGAGACGGGGTCTCGCTCAGGCTGGTTTCGAACTCCTGACCTTGAGCGATCCGCCCGCCTCGGCCTCCCAGAGTGCTAGGATTACAGGCGTGAGCCACCATGCCTGGCCTGCAATGATATTTTATATGTAATTCTGTGCTTTTTTGTACAGACACAGCTTAGTTTCATCTTCATTTACTCTAACTCTCCAGAATATATTACTTTTGAGAAAAATTTGTAATTCTGAATATGTTTTCAAATAAAGTTCTTAGTTCTACATAGATATACTTTAACTCACTCTCTCTCTCCAAGGAATGAGAAGGTAAACAAAAGGGCCGAGGACTGATGATTCCCCCAGTTTACTGCCTTGAGAAGGTGTTAAGACAATGGCATGGGGTAGGAGAAATGAGGGGGAGCCCACCTGACTCCCTGAGTTCAGGATTTTGAGCTGAGACTCCCGGAAGATCCAAACAGCTACAGTTGACAGAACAGAGTACCAGAGAGCCAAGATCTGCACAGAGAGTGTGATCGTTAATTTTATGTGTCAACTTAAATATCTGGTACCCAGATATTTGGTCAAACATTATTGTAGATGTTTCTGTGAAAGTATTAATATTTTGTAGATTAGATTAACATTTAATCAGTAGGCTTTCAGTAAAGCAGATTACCCTCCATAATGCACATGGGCCTCATCTAATCAATGAAGGCCTTAATAGAAAAAGATGGATCTCCCCAGAAGAAGAGGGAATTCTGCCAACAGACTGCCTTCAGACTCAAACTGTAGCATCGACTCTAGCATCAACCCTGACTAATACAGACAGAGAACCCTGGAGATCTGAAGAGAGTACGCTTGTGCATTGGGAAGAATACTGATCAGCGGAGGTATGTGAGGAAACTACCTGAGGCCAAGGGAAGAACATCTGAAAGGATTAGAGGGAACAGTGGCTGATGCTCATTTGGAGCCAGTAATAGTACCTGCCCCCACCAGTCAGACTGGAAAAAACACATAATTCATGAGGCACTGGGTAGAACAAAGCAAGACCTGAAAGGACAAAAATGTTTCCAAGTAAACTTTTTTTTTTTTTTTCTCACTCTGTTGCCCCTGCTAGAGTGCCGTGGCGTCAGCCTAGCTCACAGCAACCTCAAACTCCTGGGCTCAGGCGATCCTTCTGCCTCAGCCTCCCAAGTAGCTGGGACTACAGGCATGCGCCACCATGCCCGGCTAATTTTCTTTTTTCTATATTTTTTTAGTTGGCCAATTAATTTCTTTCTATTTTTTTTAGTAGAGACCGGGTCTCGCTCTTGCTCAGGCTGGTTTCGAACTCCTGAGCTCAAATGATCCGCCCACCTCGGCCTCCCAGAGTGCTAGGATTACAGGCGTGAGCCACCGCGCCCGGCCCTCCGGGTAAACTTAACTGCATCCCAAAACAAAATCCAAGAAGATTTATAGGAATACAAAAATATCCAGCACCCAACAAGAAAAAATTCACAATGTTTGGCATCCAACTGAAGCTAACCAATCATGTAACAAGGCAGGAAAACAGGAAGACAACAACCAATCAATCATAACCAACCTAGATTTTATATATATATTAGAATTGGCAGAGGAGAACATTAAAATTTATTATAACTGAGTTATTATAACTGTGTTCCACAAATTCAAAAGAGTTCAACAAGAGATACAGAAGATATAAAAATGACCCAGTGGAGCAACATCTTTAAAGGAATGAATTTTTAAAAACTGTCAACCTAAAATTCTATACCTGGAAAAAATATCTTCAAAATTCAAGGTGAAATAAAGACTTTTTCACATATTCAAAAGCTGAAAGAATTCATAAACAGAAGAGTCACACTATAAGAAATGTTAACAGAGGCCGGACACGGTGGCTCACGCCTATAATCCTAGCACTCTGGGAGGCAGAGGCAGGCGGATCATTTGAGCTCAGGAGTT
>VBSM01001483.1:3259942-3272966 GCA_008086735.1 Cheirogaleus medius | reverse complement strand
AAAAAAAAAAAAAAAAAAAAAAAGAAATGTTAACAGAAATGTGTCAGACAAAAACAAAATTATTCAAGTTGTAAATACAATACAAATCTATACAAAGGAATGAAGAGCACCAGAAATGGTAATTACATGGGTATTAAATATATAACTTTTTTCTATTATTTAAATATATTTAAAATATAATTGACTGCTTAAACAAAAAATGTAGGAAGGAGAAAGGTAAAAAAATGTATTATGGGGCTTATAACATATGTAAAAGTAGAATGCAATAAATAATAACATAAAGGCCAGGAGAGAGTAGCTGGGACCACAGGCACCACCATGCCCGGCTAATTTTTCTAATTTTTGTAGAGATGAAGTCTTGCTCTTGCTCAGGCTCTGAAATTCTTTTGACCATTTTTGAGGAGGCCATTTCAATGCTCAACATTATCAGATACCTGCTGATGGTAGGAGCATGGAATGTGGGTTGAATACTTAGACTACTGGCCCGTTGCTGGGTGGCCTTTGCAACAAATGACTGCAAATGTTCTGTGTCAGAAACATAGAGTTCTTAACTTTGGGCCCAGTCTATGATGGTGGATGCATTGCCATGTCCAGAGGACAAGGGCAATGATCTGGTAGTGCGGGCTCCATTGGCTGCTTGATAACAACTGGTCTCATCAGAGAACAGGCTCTTACTATGGGGTGTCTACATGGGTGACCCAGGCTGACCTCAACTGCTAACCATCCATTACTGGTATTACTGATCCCCACAGAACCCCTTCACTCACCTCAGAGACCCTCTGTCAGAAAGGCCCCCCACCATATCAGCTTCATTACAGAACAAAAAATAATAATAATAAACACCTCCCATCATAACCACACAGGCCCTAAAACCTCAAATCAAGTTCCAATCCTAGGCAAACTCCCCACCCCTAAGACGGGCTTTTCTGCAGCTCCTCTTTTTTCACATGTTCAGTGAGGCCACCGTTTCTGTACAGCACGGGAAAGCTAAACTGCTCTAAAGCTTTGATTTTCAAACGTTTGAAAGCATCAGAAGCCTTTTTAAAAACAGATAAACGCGGTAGGGGGCCTACCGGTGGAATTTGGATTTCCTCCTTAAGCAAAACGAGGGTCAGTCAAGGACAAGAACCTATCTTTTCTGGTCTCCGTCGCCCCGCCCCCAGCCCAAGCAGACATGCTTATTGGATGGTAAGCGGGTCAGTCAAAGCAAGAACCCACCCTCTACCGCTAAAAGACACGTGTTACTCAAGGGCCCCTGGATCCGACGTTCTCACTGGTTGGAAAGACCATCAATCAAGTTTAAGCCCCGCCCACTCCGCGCGGAAGAATGGCAAGTTCCAACCTTACGCTCACTTTCAGGTCAGCCTGTCAATCAGCCGGGTCCTCCAGCTCCGCACGCCCCAGCGCGTCAGATGGAGCTCTCGATTGGTCCGCCCGCTGCTGTACTCTTTGCACAGTAGCGCCGGCTCACTAAAGGTATCAAAGCTACTCCAAGAATAATTGATTAACTCAAAGGCTGTCCCTCGCCCACAGATCTGTCACCCCTGGCTCTGCCTCTTCGCGGACGTCTTTTGGCACAGAGACTGGCGGATCTGGAAAGAGGCTCTGAGCGCATCCCAGCCTTTCTCTGCTGGTCCTTGTCAGGTGTCTTGTTCTGTGCCCAGTGTCATCCGGGAAGAGAGGCAGTGGAGCAGTGTTGGTTGTCAGGACGAGTGCCGGGGGAGGAGGGGGGGACGGGGGGGGGGCTCAGTCTTTGCGCAGCCGCAATACGGGAAAACAAAATCCTTGGGACGGGTCCTAAACACTTTCAAAACACTTTTTAAGATTAACTGAACCCGCTGGTGTTTTGGTTTTCTCCTGTAACGCTTAGGGAGTGCTTTTCATCCAGACCTCCCGGGTTGAGCGACAGTATGGTAAATGTTACTGTGTGTGTGTGTGTTCCCGCACGCGCGCGATTTTTTAAATATATATTTAAATTTGATGAATCAAAAGCCTTTTTCAGGGTCAGATCCAAACCGACCCCTCTGAGCTCATTTTTTCGAAATGAAAGCTTCCACAAAGAAGCCACGTTTGTAGGGCGAGTGGAAGTTTTTGGAAAAGGGAGAAATCGGATTCCGGATGAGGACAGTAGTGGCCCCAGAGGTCGCTATGACTTAAGAATCTTGGCGGAAGCAGAGGCTGGGAAGTGCGAGCAGAGAGTGTTTTTCATTTAGGTGGCATCTGTTCGAATCCTAATTTGGAAAAGTGCGAAGGTTGCTGTGCCTTTGTTTTTAATATTTCGGCTTTTTAATTTTTATTTTCATTTAGTTTTTATCTTATAGATTTAATTTTGCTATTTTACTATTTTATTTTGTTTTATTTTTATATTTTTAAAATTTTTTGTAATTTTAAAAACTTTTATTGCTGCTGGCTTTTGAAATTAAAATTCCAAGAAAATTTATTCATTCCTCTGGTGTTAGTTAACAGGTCTGGAGTCATACAATTATGATACTTTGGACCTATTTATAATATATAGAGTATTTATTCATTAATTCATTCATTCCAAAAACCCTGTTATATGTACCCCCAGAATACTAAGGTCTGGTAGGAGATATAAATAACAAATAGTGATTACTAAGTATTAATAACAATTGATGATAAGAAGAAACTCTGATAAGAGATTCAGTTAAAGTGCTGTTATTTTGTGTTGATTATGTCTGCCAGCAATATTCGTCATACACTGCATAGAATTGATTGTCTCTTTTTTTAATTTAAATTTTTTGTTATTATGGATACATAATAGTTGTATCTTTTTCTTTTTCCTCCTAGTTGGTTTGTGAGAAAGTTATGAGCAGTTTTGCACATGGAGCCTTCAATGTCTGACTAACATTTACTGACTATATCTTCCAGGAACAGTTCTAAATGCCCTTTACAAATGATCTCATTTAATCTTCACAAATAGGCACCTTTATTATCCCCATACTACAGATGGGGAAACATCTGTGAGTGGGAAAAGTGGGATTTGAACGCAAGCAGTCTTTTATTTTTTTCTTTTTCTGAATGGAGAGTTTTTTCTTGACCAAGCATAATTAAGGGCTGCACTGGAACAGTGCTTTTTTTGTTTCCCCTCCGTAAAATGGGGATAATAATACATGTATAGTGATTGGGACATATGGTTAACTCTGAATACATGACAGCATTTATTGCTATTAAAGTCGCGTTTAAGGCTCTTAGCCACCCTGTGAGTTAGGTACTAACATGACCCCCCTCTTCTACAAGAGGAAACAGGTTCTGAGAGAGTAAGTGGCTTGCCTAAGGCCACTCAGGTGGTGCATGGTCTAACTGGGCTCAAGCTGTGGTCACTTTCCTGCTATAAACCCTTCCCAGTTTCCACACCCCCATCTGGATAAAGTCTTGGCATGTCAAGGCATTTGATTCATACAGTTTAAATATATTTGTAAACACACACCCCAAACTCTGTGTGATCTGACCCCAATCCACCAGTCCTGCTTTATCTTAATGAGTTTAGGGTTTTTAATGCCTTTCTTCTCTTCTCTCTTTCATTTAAAAAAACATTTTTTAAATTCCCGGTACCATCACCATAATCAAAAGGACAACACGCCTAATGAATTTTGTGTGTGCTATGGAGGGAAAAAACTCAATAATAAATATGAAGAATGAATAATAAAGGAAGATTGGGAGGGAATATTGGAAATTTAATTAAGGAAGTCCCCTTTGAGAAGATGTCCCAAGGACTTGAAGGAGGTGAGGGAATTGGAACGAGAATAAATTGACAAGCTATAGCATTGCACAGCCCCCAGAGGTATACCTCTAGTTAGACCTCACCACATTCATCAATGGCTGCTCTTTTCCTACATTTCTGCTGGAATCCTGGATCCTCATTCTGCCCTGGCAGGGTTTCCCATATCATCTCTACCTTCGAGACAAATGACTCCAAGAACCCTGGAGCTTTTCTGACAACTGCTGCTAAAGGGCCTGACTGGCCTTTTTCAAACCTTGTCTCAAGGAACAACTGCTTTCAATACCAGATCCAAAACCTTGCAGTAGTGATTGCCAGGGTTCCAAAACCACCTTCTATCTCAGGTCCACAATCTGGATGTTCCCGAAACCATGGATCCCACAATTTGAGGGTTTTGTTTGTTTGTTTGTTTGGTTGGGTTTTTTGAGACGGAGTCTCACTCTGTTGCCCCGGCTACAGTTCCATGGCGTCAACCTAGCTTGCAGCAACCTCAAACTCCTGGGCTCAAGCGATCCTTCTGCCTCAGCCTCCTGAGTAGCTGGGACAACAGGCATGAGACACTATGCCTGGCTAATTTTTTCTATATATTTTTGGTTGGCCAATTAATTTGTTTCTATTTTTAGTAGAGACGGGGTCTCGCTCCTGCTCAGGCTAGTTTTGAACTCCTGACTTCGAGCGATCCATCCGCCTCAGCCTCCCAGAGTGCTAGGATTACAGGCGTGAGCCACCGCGCCCAGCCCACAATTTGAGTTTTAAGGGTGGGAAATTCGTACATGGGCAAAGAAAGATTTTTCACACAAAGATTAAAATTAAAAGTAGTAACAAGTTTATTTATTTTTCTGAGAGAGAAAGCGAAAAGGAGGGAGTGGCTACGACACATGGAGGAACGAAGGAAGTGCCGGGCAGCTGAGGAAAAGCTGTTCAGAGTTTTTAAAGGGTAAAAATTCCTTTTTTCTCTCTCTGCTTCAGCAGAGTGATAACAGAAGCAGCTGCAAAGCTGTTGCAGGTGCTCTTTATGTTTTTTTCTTTTTTCTGTGAGGCCAGCTTATCTGAGTCCTTGAAATGTGTTTCTGGCAGGAACTGAGGCAGAGAGCTGAAGTGCTCAGCTCATAACCCTTCTGTCCACTTAGGGCTCTTCAAGGCTGAGAAACAACCTCTTAGAGATAATGGGTTAGGCCACAGGTGTTTAATTAAAACAATTAAAACATTGTGAGTTTTCTCTTCAAAGGGGCAATTGCGTGCTGTGAGTTTATTTCTCCTTACTTTCTGTTAGATAGTTGATTTTCCTCAGATGGGTTATTAGTCAAGCCACCTTTCATTTCCCCCCTCTCTTTGGTAAAAATTAAAATTCTTTTTAAGGAATTCAGAAACTGAGGAATTCAGATGGAGGTCTCATTTTTTGGAGCTGCTTCCTGCTGGACTAGATCATAGAGATGCCCCTATGGAAAGAGTTCATTTGGGTCACGAAGGGTGAGGAGTTGAAAATGGATAGTCTTAAAAGCAAGATTAGAGGCAGAATGCAGGTTTCTTTGGAGAGAAACCACTAGGGCTTGAATTTGGCTTTGTATGAATGTTACCAGACAGTGGAGAATGTAGGGTCTGAAAATGAGTACCAAAAGCAGAGCCATTAGAGGTCTTAGGAGGGGTGTTAGTAAGGAAAACTAAGGCCACACTTGGAGAGAACAGTTTACAGTTCTAATTATTAGAGTTCCCAGTATGGGCAAAGGACTGACCAGCCTGATATATAAGCTAAGCTGTTGGTGACATTCATGGAATGACAGAAGTATAAAGTGGAGGAAAAGGGCAATGAGGAGTCATATATACCACAGCATATTAAAACTCATGGTTTTAAGGCTTTTATCAAGTGAATTGGAGTCTGGTATCTACGATAGGCTGGCAGGTATAAGCTGGTGGACTTTTAGGGAGTTTGCCGTGGGTGAAAGGAAGTTTCTCTGGAGGATCCAGGACAGAATTTTCAGAAGCTTAGTTGTAGTGAAAGTAGTGAGAATTATTTTAAAAGGGCCTTTTTATGAAGGTTGGAGGGGTCCCAGTTTGTCCTGGGAAATCCTTGAGTAAAATTCAGTCTCTAGGCTGTAAATAGTGTGGGGTTTTTTTTTTAAGAAGATGTCAAGTGAGTTTTATTGTTAGCAGGTAGGCACCAAGTGGGAGTGGGGAAATTGAGGAGAAAAACAATGGGGGAACAGCATGCCCATACATAAGTTTAAAGAGGCTAGGAAACAAAGTCTTCTTAGGGAGGATGTGGAGTCTGAACTAATTTCATCCCTCAGCCCTTATAATTTCACATGCCTGTTTCTTTTGTGATAGTCCCTGGGCCTAGAGAAAGAATGTTTGTAGTTTTTGTAGTAATGAATAAGGTTGGGCCAGGTGGAATTTAACAGTTTTAGATCCTGGAGATATCAGATACACTTTGCTATTTATTTAATATTTATCATGACTCTGGAAAACAAAGCAAGAGAATTAGCAATGTTTCAAACAAAAAGTCATTAAAATATTATAGTTCTTTTTATGACTTTTTTAAAGAAGCCAACCTTGGACTGTAGTTGATTATAAACTGTTGTTTAAGAAGAATTAAAGTAAAGTAATAGTTGTTTGTGTACAATAAAAAGTCTTACAATTGCCATGGTAAAAGATACAAAGGAGATCTGGCTATCTCCATGACACACAACAATCCCATATATAATTATTATTGATAATATAATACCAAGGCATATTAGGAGATTTTAGGAATCTCATACAGTTTTTGAATAGATATTTATAATATATTTATACAAATATAACCCAAAGAAAGTTAGACACCATTTTATATTTGACAATGGTTTTCTGTATAGTTTAACATATCAGTAAGCCTAATAAGTTTTTGTTGGACTTCCAGCGTCTCCACTATTAAAAGTTAGTTTGAATTTTCCCAATCTATTGGGTACATTCACACCTAATGGGTACAATGCACACTGACGGACTGGAACACTTATAACTTCAACTCAAACTGTATAAAAGCAAATTATGTAACCAAAATGTATGTATCCCTGTAAAATTCTGAAATAAAAAAATAAAAAGTTTGATAAAAATTTTTAAAAAGTTAGTTTGAGGTTAAAAGAACTGAATTCAGAATTCTGTTTTTGGAAAGCTTGTGAAACATTACAGTTTTAAAATATTTGTTTAAATAGAATCATAAGTCACTACAAAACAATGACCTTCATTTAATCAAGAGTGATAGTCATTAAAAGACTTCAAAGGCAATGTAGGAAGTTACATGGGTGTAAGTCTCAACCCTTAAAGTTTAGATTTTTTAAATTAGTCAAAAACCTAATAAAGACAACACGGATTATCTTGACAAAGCATAAAATCCTTGTCTCTCTCAGGCCAGCCACCAAAAAGGCAAAGAAAAACCTTTTGTAGTGTGACTGATTTTTGTCTGTTTTTTTATGCAAAGTCCATATAGATAACTTGGAAGTCAAACACAATAAAAAGGGTACCTGACTTATCAAGAGTCTGTCTAGGGTCATGAGTGAATAGTACAATACAGAGAAATATAAAGAAGAAAAACTATTATCTTGAATAGGAGAATGAATGGCTGAATTTCTTGACCATATTTTGTTATAAAACACTTGTTGTGAAGCAGGACCACAGGTTACCATAAAATCATAGTCATTCACCTAGCCAAACTGATAATCAAAAGGTTTTAGAAGGCAAAAAAAGATTTATTCCTTGATAGAGAGGAGACTGAACGTAGAAGGAGGCAAAATATTTACTCTTTTTTCTCTTTTCCCCTCTCCCTTTTAAGAGGGGAACAAAATCTTTGTTATTTTATTAATATTTTATGGAAATCTTATTTAAAAGAGAAAACCTAATTTTATCTTTGTCTTTAGTTTTAAATGAGTTTTATCTCAATCAGAAAAGAAAATATATAGAGAGAGTTTAACAAACTCTATGTTTTAACCCTATTGTGGTAAATTGACCACTTGAGTTTTGAACTTTCCTTGATGTAATTTTTCCTTTAGTTTAAACCTGTGTATATGAACAGAAATTTAAGAGATTTTAAACACAAGTCTAGGAACACTATGTCAGAGAAGTTTTCAAGAATCTTATCTCAAACCAGCCAGTGTTGCAAACAACTTGTCTTAGGTTCAAATGGCATGAAAGCCCAAACAGCAGAGACAGAGGATTTCCAATGTGTACACATACACCAAATAGACTGCAGCTTAACAAATAAGCCTAAGGAGTACCAAATACAAACAATCCTATTCTACCAAATGGTTGAGGCTTCTAGCCCAAACGGGAATTCTTCTGGAACTCTCCAAATGGAGAGAGGAACTGTCTTATGAGTTGTATGACAAGGTTAGCATGTTTGATAGAAGTACCTTGAGCAGTGAGAAGTCCCCATTTTTCCAAATAGCTGTATAAGACATGATAGGCATATTTAGAGTCAGTGAAAATGTTAAGTCTTTTCCAACAGCCTAAGAAAAGAAGCCTGTGGTGTTAAAGGAGTTAGATGTGTGACTTAACAAGATTATTTTCCAGTTGGAGGGTAATTAGGAAGCTCTAAAAGGAATCAGCAAAGACTTGCTCTCCCAGTGAGCCGAGGAGTTGTGGAGTACACAGGAGGGTTTTTATTTTGCTTTTCACTCCTACAATGGAGATAGGGGAGGAAAACAGAGGTCCCAGAAATTTAGGAAGAGCAGCGTAAGTGGCTCCTGTGTCTATTAAAATCAATTTGCTTACCTGTGACAAAGAGGAAGGTACCTAAGGCTCAGCCATCCCGGTATGACCAAGTTGAGCTTGTTCCGAAGCGGGGTTCTGTCAGACCAAAGTAGTCCTAGAGGGTCCATGGGTATGAAGGATGTCGGCTTAGGGGGCCCCATGGGTTCCAGAAGGCAAGTGCGATCCCCTTTTTCAAGGAGAGAGCAATCTCACCTCCAGTGCCCCTCCCTTTTGTAGCAAGCGCACAGTCCCCACGGGGGTCTCCTGGGCCATTTCTTACTCCATTGACCTAATTGATGGCAGTTAAAGCAAGATGTAGTTCCCAGAGCAGGGCATGATCCTGGTGTCTTCTTGTCTGAGCCTCTGAAAAGTTCTTCTTACAGTGATAGCCACCATTTGGAAAACTTCTGTTTTGGGGGCCCAATGCTGGCCCCACTTCCTCTCCTTCTCTCTCCCCTCTTCATCTCATCTCGGTTATCAAAGACCTTGAAGGCCAGGTTTAAAGGTTCGGCTTGTGGAGTCTGAGGCCTCTTTTCAAGCTTTCAGAGTTTATGCCGAATATTGGGGCCAACTGGGAGATAAAGCGTATTGCTAAGATGGATTGTCCCTCCCTAGTGTCAGGGTCTAAAGCAGTACAGAGGTGAAAGGCTTCAGACAGTCATGAAAGGAAAGGGGCTGGATTTTTATCTTAGCTTTGAGTAATTTATAATATCTTCTGACCTAGTAGCCTCCCAGAGAGGAAGCTGGTGTACAGGCAGGAGGAAGTTTGGAATGGCCAGCCTGGAGTGAGTGTGGCCAGGCATGAGCATTGGAAATAAAGAAAAAGAAGGGGGAGCTGAATGAGAAAAGTTATCTGGAAAGTGAAGACAGTGAGAGAGATGCAGGAGTAAGAATGTGGCAGGCAGAATGAAGATCAGAAAGTCTAGCAAGTTCAAAGAAAGCTTGAAAGTAGAGGACTTTAGACCCCTTACCAAGCCAGCAGGTCAGTAGCAGAATAGCATTATGATTAAGAGATCCATCCTTGGGCCAAATTTCCTGGTCATTTGATGTAATGTTGCCCATTATGGCAACTAGGAAAAAGAAAAGGACACTGTAGGGATGGGTCATATGTCAAAACAGAAGAAGTCTGAGGGGGTATACCCAACTCAGACGACCTTCAGAATTCTGATCAGACATCAGGCATCCCCAAAATCGGAGTCAGACTGAGACCTAGAAATCTGGCCAGAAAATGAGCATCGCTGAGTTCTGACTCAGACCAAGACATAGAGATCTTCCCCCAAAGCCAGGCATCCCTAACTCTGAGTGAAGACCGATGGGGGTAGGAAGTATAAGGCCCTCAAAGTCACCCCACCCCGGGGAAGGATGGTTAGGGATCGTCCTTCCCTGGCACCATCCCAAGTGGTAGACTTGGCTCTAGGTTTCCCATCCCAGACCAAACAGAAAGCTACCACGCTCAACCTTGAGCATATGACCACTTCCAAAGCTCAAGAGACTCACTGAATTCCAAGTGATATAGAAGGCACCAAGAAGGAAGTCCTAGAAGCTCTGCTTCTCTTCAAGACAGAAGCAGAGAAGTGAGCTCCTTGTCTGGAGTCAAAGAAGTGACTCAGTTTCTACATACAGGGGTAGAGAAGTGATTTTAACCCTGTACAGGCCACCATATGAAAGGGTGGGAAATTCATACATGGGCAGAGAAAGATTTCTTACACAAAGATTAAAATAAAAAGTAGTAAAAAGATTTATTTTTTGAGAAAGAAAGAGAGAAGAGGGAGTGGCCATGGCACACAGAGGAAGGAAGGAAGTGTCAGGCAGCTGAGGAAAAGTTGTTTGGAGTTTTATAGGGTAAAAATGTCTTTTTTTTTTTCTCTGCTTCAATGTACTGATAACAGAAGCAGCTGTGAAGTTGTTAGAAATGCTCTTTATTTTTTTTTTCTTCTTTTTTCTGTGAGGCCAGCTTATCTGAATCCTTGAAATGTGTTTCCAGTAGAAACTAAAACAGAGAGCTGGAGTGGGGAGTTCACACCCCTACTGTCCAGTTAGGACTCTTTAAGGCTGAGAAATAAAACTCTTAGAGATAATGAGTTAGGTCACAGGTGTTTAATTAAAACAAAGGGGATAGTTGTGTTGTAAGTTTTCCCTTTAAAGGGACAATTATGTACTGTGAGTTTATTTCCCCTTACTTTCTGTTAAATAATTTATTTTCCTCTGTTAAATAGGTTATTAATAAGGCCACCTTTCAAAGAACACTTATTTAAAAACTTCCATGGGTGAAAGTCTGAAAGCCACAGGCTGTGACTTCACTAATGGGGTAAAAACAACTGTTTTGCTGGCTGACATAAATGACTTCAATACTGTCAATGAAATCTACAAACAGTGTTTCAAGGGTAGTTGACCAAAGGAGGCAGAATTGAAATTGAAACAGTTGCTGTCCAATGACGTCTCACAATATAAATGGTCCCAGTGTTTAGTCTGGAATTTTTAACATCTTAATTTTTATAATTGATGAAAGTGTCCCTCCACCTTGCCCATCCTCCCCAGCGAGCAGCTGATGCAGCTGTACAGTGCGTGCCAGCGGAGGTGGCTGAACCGACTAATGCATTCTTTTAACTTAATGCATTCACAGCCAGGCATGGTGGCTCTGGGCAACATAGTGAGACTCCATCTCTACAAAATATTTTTTTTCAGAAATGAGCTAGGCGTGGTGGTGCACACATCCTAGCTACTAGGGATGCTGAAGCGGGAGAATTGCTCGAGCTCAGGAGTTCCAGGCTGCAGTGAGCTATGATCATGCCACTGTACTCCAGCCTGGGTGACAGAGTGAGACCCTGTCTTTAATAATTGAATACATACATTTTTAAAAATGTGCCACCTCCTAACATACATACAATGTACTAATTGATTGTGTTGTTTCTTTTTTTAAAATCAGGCAGCTCCCAGAACCAGAATAGGTTCAGAGTGACTCCCTGTGTTATTTTATGTGTCTCCTTGCCAGCATATAAGCTCCATGAAGCAGAAATTTTTTAATCTTTTGTTCCCTGCTGTATCTCCATTGCCTATAACAGTGCCTGGCACCTAGTAGGCACTGCAATAAATATTTGTTGAATTAATAGCTCTTGCCATTCTGAGCTTTATTTGTGGCCAGTTCCCATCAAGTCTAATATTTCAGGATCAAAATTTGCAGGTCCACATTTTGTTGAGAACATTGGATTCTTCCATCAATTTTCCCTCAATACATTTTTAAGTTCACAGTTTTAGCTGCTGTGAGTTTATTCTGTGGTGCTTATGACTATTGGTAATAGTCGTGAACCTGGTAAGATACTTTGTTTTTATTTCCTGGGCAATCCATGTGAAAAGCTGTAAGCAATCCCCCCCTAGACACTCCAGAATTGCTTGGGATGGGCTTTGCTAATCTGGGCTTTCAGTAAGCTTCTGGTCAACTTTGTAGAGTGTGTGAAATCTAAACTGTTTCTAATCATGCCCATGGGGCCCTAGGGATCTGGTCCCTGACAACTTTCAGAACCTCATCTCTAGCCACTCTTTCCTCACAAAATCCCAGCCACCCTGGCCTTCCAGTGGGACTTAGCTCATCTGTCAATTTATGTTCACTCTCTCTTGCCCACCACCCTGTGAACACCTTGAGGACAGAGACTGTCTTAGTTTGCCCCTCCCACCCAAAGCAGACCCTAGACAAGGATTGAAGTCAAGTAGTTTATTTAGGAAGTGATTCCAGGAAGCACCTGTAGGCCAGTGGGGAAGTGAGGAAGTGAGACAAAGAAGAGAAGGCATCTGATGAAGAATGTTATGGAGTGACTATACCCTGTGGCAACTGGAGTGTATTCCTGTTCTGGGCCATACGGAGTTGGTCTGTCTGAGGGGCAAGGGGTGTGGAAGGGTATTTACCTACCAGCTCTCACCAGTCAGGTGTTGATGGCTGCTTCCGGCGAGGGAGGGGGGCAGTGTTCATTTCCAGCAAAAAGATGCAGACTGGGGTTCCGGGCTACCATTTGACCCCAAGATCAACTGGAAATTGGCCAACACACACTGAAGAAGTGAGGCCTCAGGGCTATGGGCAGGGAACTGACAGTGGCTGCTACAGGGACTTTGTCTGTCTTGTTCACTGACTGGGCTTTGCACAGAAGAAATGCTCTATTAGATTGAAGGATGAAGGAGGTTGGTACCTGTTATGTTGGTGGAGCAAAGCTGCGTCCAAAGTTCAAATGTCCCTGGGGTCCCTGTCACCCAACAGCAGGGTGACAACATCTCATTGAAGTTCTCTGATCACTCATACCAGCCCCCATCCCCGCCCTGGGAAATTCCTTCGGGCAGAGATCCTGGTATCCATCTGGAAAATTGGCGTGATTTACTAAAGCCGATCACACGTCTACCCCATGACTTACAGATTCCGTTATGGGAATATAGGTATATGCCCAAGAGAAATGAATGTGTAGGTTCATTAAATGATGTGTCCAAGAATGTTCGTAGAATTATTCTTAACCACATTTCGTACTGCATAGAAATCTCTAATACATACGCCAGGGACCACACATTTTTGGGCAAACTGCACAT
>VBSM01001483.1:3238491-3259842 GCA_008086735.1 Cheirogaleus medius | reverse complement strand
CGTTGTACACTCTAAATGAATTGAAAAGTCCACAGTTTATAAGGTACAGCAGTACTTTTTTTGTTCATTTCATCGTTTTCCTTAGAATGGAACAACATGAAAGGAATTGATCCGCATGGTCAATGCTTTTCATGTGGGCATTGTATTCCTTGATGCAGGCAGGTTTTACAATATTCTCTCCCGTTTTTCTATTTTTTTTTTTCCTGTTGTCGAGACAGAAGTGTCATGGATCATTGATATCATTCGGACAACCCGCTTGTCTTTCCATGCTAGGTGAAGAATATCGCCTTTTCTGGAAAATATTATGTCACCTTTCTTCATTCTTGATGTTTTCATTTGCAAATTTGGCAGTAAACCGCTACTCTCCCTAATGGACAAGACAGTGTGTTGACATCTAAGGTCCATAACAGATGGCACGCGAAACACGAGAAAACTTGTGAGCGGTACGAAAGGTGTTAATAGCCCCAGATAGAAAGCTATCCAAATGCCCAGCAACATCAGAATGGATAAAGTGTGGTCTATTCATAGAATGAAATAGAATACAGCAATGAGGATGCACAAACTACTAATATACATGACAACGTGGAACAGTCTCACTAACAATGTGCTGAATGAAAAGACTGACACAAAAATGTATGGCCAGGCTTAGTGGCTCACACCTGTTGTCTCAGCTACTTGGGAGGCTGAGGCAGGAGGATCACTTGAACCCAGGAATTGGAGGCTGCAGTGAGCTATGATCACACCACTGCACTCCAGCCTAGGCAACAGAGCAAGACCCACGTCGCTAAAAAAAAAAAAATGTATGATTACACTTAAAAGAAGTTCAAAACCAGACCATAGTAACCTAATGTTGTTAGAAGTCAGGAATGGTTACCTTTGAGGGGAAAGGCGGACCTGAAGGGAGCTTCTGGGGCGTGTTCATGTTATGTTTCTTGACCTGGGTGCTGATAATGGGTGTGTCTAGTTTGTAAAAAAGTAAATGAGCTTTGTATATTTTTCTGTATGCATATTTTAATTCAACAACCAAAAAAAATAGGCAGGCTGGGAGCGGTGGCTCACGTCTGTAGTCCCAGCCCTTTAGAACCGCAGTCCCCAACCTTTCTGGCACCAAGGACTGGTTTCATGGAAGACAAATTTTCCATGGACGGTGGGGGAGAGCTGCGAGGGACAGGCGGGCGGGGTGGGGCGCAGGGCGGGAGGCGGAGCTCAGGCAGTGATGTGTCTCCCTGTTTTCCTAACAGGCCACGGACCGGTACCGCCCTGGCCCAGAGGTTGGAGACCGCAGCTTTAGGTGGAGGTGTTCCTAACATTCTGGGAGGCCAAGGCAGAAGGATTGTGAGCTTTGCTTGAACTCAGGAGTTCAAGACCAGCCTGAGCAAGAGCGAGACCCGTCTCTACTAAAAATAGAAAAAATTAGCCACGCGTGGTGATGTGCACCTGTAATCCCAGCTATTCGGGAGGCTGAGGCGGGAGGATTGCTTGAGCCACCGCACTCCAGCCTGCCCGATAGAGTAAGACCCTGTCTCAAAAAAAAAAAAAAAAAAAAAGAGGCAGCCAGTGTGGCTAGACCACAATGAGGGAGGGGAAGGTAGTATTGCTGCAGTCAGAATGGGGGCCAGGACATGGATTTTAGGATTTGGTCTAAGCGCAGCCTGGTTTTTTTGTTTTGTTTTGTTTTGTTTGACCAGAACAGAGGCTTCTTGAGAGCCTGAGAGCTTGATAAGGCAGAGCTAGGGGAATGGGAAGTGTTTGTCCTCAGGAGCAAGACCCCCTCTCTTAAAAAAAAAACGTATGCCTGAAGGCATAGATATATGGGCAGGAGATATCACCTTTACCAGTGGTATCCATATCAAATGTGTATCAAGCACATGCTGTACCAATCATTGCTCTAAGTGAACATACCTGAATACTTGCCCTTCTGGAGTTTACATCTTGGTGAGGGGTAAGTGGAAGAAATGTGCTCTCTGGGCCACAGGCTGCCATTCATTATAGGGGGTTTTACTCCAATATACTCAGGTACTTGGTGGCTGGGATAGCATGCCCCTTTCACTTCCATAGTCTCGGTAACTGCAGGTTGGTGGGTGGAGAGTGCTCCCTTTCCACATTGTTATTCTCTGTTATTGAGGCTGACCCTTGAGTTGGGAGACTGGCCCCACAGGAAGCACTGGGGGGAAGCACTCAGGGTTCTCCTCACTTACAGGAAGGCACTTGTGGATACGGCTCCTGCTTCATCCACACCCAGGTAGACCTGGGCTCCCCTGGGACTCAGCAGCTAAGAGCAGAGCATCATCCCAGGTGGCGAGTCCAGCAGGCCGGAATTCTTCCGGTGGCGGGTGGCTGGCAGCTCCTACACCCTCTGAAGCCCCAGGTAGGGACAAGTGCAGAGATGGTAGCAATGAGTACATGAGGTGGGGATCTGAATGGGTGTGAGCTGTAGAAGGAGGGCCACCAGGGAGAGGGTAGAGGTGCCAGGAGCATGAAGGGCTAAAGCCAGGACTCAACAGAGATGCCCTGGAAACAAAGACAGTCAGAGCCAGAGCCAGTCCCTACTCCATCTGCCAGACTGAGAGTGAGCGAGACCCTGATGCAAGGAGACAGCCTATTTCCAGAGACAAAGTAAGTGAGGGTGGAAATACTTCTTACTGAGAGACACAGGAAGACAAAGAGGGAAGGGGCAGGGAGAGAAAGAGACACACGTGCACACACAGAGAGATGTGTATCTTGAGTCAGACCATCCAGATTTGGGGCAGAAGGGAACAGAGGCATCCAGACTCACCAAGACACAAGAC
Organism: Cheirogaleus medius; assembly: GCA_008086735.1. Lineage (NCBI taxonomy): Eukaryota > Metazoa > Chordata > Mammalia > Primates > Cheirogaleidae > Cheirogaleus > Cheirogaleus medius. Next base: position 3,257,053 of record VBSM01001483.1, on the reverse strand, counting down.
AGAGGCAGAAACCCCAAAGCCTAGAGAGAAGCAGAGAAGGCAAGGAGGGAGACAAACACCCACCATCAGCAATAGAAAAGCCCTGCTCTGACCCTCCACCCTTAATCCCTGGTCACCCTGGCCCCTCTTCAAATGTAGGAGGTCCCAGTGAGGTGGCTTGGCTCTAAAGATGGCTGCCACTAATTTCTTCCTACATGCTATATCCACAACCAGAGGAGCCCTAAGCCACCATATTAAGAAGTGAAGGCTATTCTGCTGGACAGAGGCCACCTGGAAGACGACTAAAGTGCTAGACATGTGAGTGAAGAAGCCATCTTGGACATCCAGCCCTAGCCACCATGTAACTACCTGAGATCCCAAGAAGAGCCACCTCACTTAGCCCAGTCAACCCACAGGACCATGACAGATAATAATGAACTATGGTTTTAAGCCACTAAGTTTTGGGGTATTTTGTTACACCACAATAGACAACCAAAACATACAAGAAAGGCTGCAGTGGCCCTTTTAAGGTTTCTGACACCCCCACCCCCATAGCCCCTTCACAACAACCAAAATCAATACTAGCCAGTTAGACTTTCAATCCCTTTAATTAGGTGCTCTGAGGAGAGGACAAAGTGGCAGGCAGGGGTGAGGAAGGTGGTGCTTCTTGAGCCCCACTCAGCAACTGGTCAGTCCTCATCCTCTGGAAGCTGGATCTTGCTGGGGTCGAAACGGTTGGATTCCATGATAGGGAGGCCATTGGCTTCTCGGTATTTCACAAGCCTCTCCGCTTCCCGGCGGGACCACTCCTGCATCCTGGAGGCAGCAGCAGCAGGGGTAGATGTTGAGGGAGTCTCACTGGACACCAATCCCCCATTTCAGGTCCCCATTCCCCAATGGTGCAAGGACAAGATTCCTGGCAAAGTCCCCCTCAACTTCCATCCCCACCTCCACCCCCTACCCATCCTACTCTCTGGGACACCCCATGAACCTGTAGTCAGGCAGATAGGCCACAAAGGTGCCGCCAAGGACCATGACAATGGAGAAGCCAAAGAAGAAGACGATCCGCATGTTCCAGACGTCCAAAACAGGGTCCTTGTCATAACCGTGGGAGTCTGGGTTCTGTGGAGGAGGAGAGGTCAGTGAGGGCTTCCTACTGATCCACAAAGCCTTATGCAGGCTCTGCAGAACATGGTCTCCAAACTCCCCTCCCTCATTAAATTCCTCTTTTTATTCTTAGGATGTGTCAAGCTACCTCCCACCACAGGGCCTTTGCACTTGCTGTTCCCTCTGCCTGAAAAGCCTTTCTTTCTGATCTAGTCATGGCTGGGTCTGTCTCATCATTGAAGGTTTTGGCTTCATCACCACTTCCTTTAGCAGGCATTCCTGAGTCACTCTATTAAGTTGAACCACAGGAAACTGCTATTTTTATAGGTCAAAAATGGTTGCATATTGGCAATTTCTTATGATGTAACCTGATAAAATAGCCCCCTAAACCCAAGTCACTCTCCGTCTACTTATCCTGCTTAACTTTCTTTCTAGCATTTGTTTACCAAAGTAGCACCCCAAACCTTCTGTACCACATTATCTTATATTATTATCTATTATATTATTCTACACTATTATTATTATTTTGGTAGAGACAGGGCCTCGGTATGTTGCCCAGGCTGGTCTCAAACTCCTGGCCTCAAGTGATCCTCCCCCCTCAGCCTCCCAGAGCACTGGAATTACAAGCGTGAGCCACTGCACCCAGCCTATATTACTCTATATTATTGTTTTCTAATATTTCACATGTTTATTTTCTGTCTTCTCCACAATCATGTAGGCTCTATGACGGCATAGGCCTTATCTGATTTCCACATTGCTGTACTCCTAGGTCCCTGAACTGCACCTGGAATACAGCAGCCCTCAATACATATCTATAGAATGAACAAATAAATGAATAAGCATCCTATATATCCAAGCCCCTTAACCAGAGGTTAGTATTGATGAAATACTTACTATGTGCCAGGCTTTTTCACATACACAAACCTCACAATACCTCAGTGAGGTGGAACATGACAATAATAGACACCTTCTAATGCTGAGTGCTTATGAAGCGCCAGCTGCTGTTCTGACCATTTTGACTCATTTAATTACATGAGGCAGGTGTGTAGTATTTTATTTTTTAGAAGCTGTCCTATTACTTTTCCCATTTTACAGACAAAGAAACTGAGGCACTTTTGTGTGATTGGTACACAAGTTAAAAGAAAAAAAGAAACTGAGGCACCAAGGGGTTAAGCGACTTACCCAAGGTCAGTCACACAGGTAGGTAACTGTCAGTGCTTGGAGTCCAACCCCGGTCGCCTAACTTCACAGCCTTTGCTATTAATACAGCATAGCAGACCTGGTAGCCCTAAGTTCAAATACCGGTTCTACCACGTATTCAGTTATGTGAGCCTGGGCAATCCACTTAACATCTCTGTGCTTCAGTTTCCTCAGCTGTAGAATGCGTACAACAAATAATAGTGCCTACCTAAAAATCGGGTTGTTTTGAGGATGAGTTAATGTACTTGAAGTGTTTAGAACACAGACAGCACCAAGCAACTGCCTTATCAGTGTTTAGTATTATCGTCGTCATGCTATATTGCTTCTCATGTGTTTTGAGCGCTGCCCATTTCAAGTTTGATTTCTGTCTGCAAAATAAGGCCAATCCCACCTCTGGCCATGGACCGAAATCAGGGGACAAAGGAGGAAAACAAGCTATTCAAAATTCCCAGGTCTTCGAAGATTTCGCCAGTTGAGCAATCCTCGGCCGCCTAAGAACGTCCTCTACCGCGGCCCGTCTGCCGGTCCTCGTTTGAGCCTTCCGGCGTTCCGTTACCCCTCCCTCTCACCTTCTCGTAGGGGTTTTCGTCCTCGGTATCTGGGTCCTCCTGCCAGCGCATGGTCGGTTCTGGCGGCCGCTTTCCCGCCATAGGGGACGGGGCGACCACAGCCCTGGAGGAACCGGATTCCCAGCGAACGCGGGCAGCCGGGAGCCCTCGCGTCGCCACTGCCACCAAAAGGCGGCGAGCGCACAAACCTAACAGCCCACCCGCCATGACAGATTGTGCAGCAGAGTTTGAGGGGCGGGGACGGAAATGCGACTGTACGCAGCTGCAGTTGGACCGAGCGCGAGATTTATCGCTCCGCCTCCGCCACACTAAATAGGTCCCGGGTCTGATTTTGTTTTCAAATGAGGCGGGGCGTTTAGGAGCCCGCTCTCCCTCCCGTTGTCATGGTCTCGCGGGACGAACCATTCTCTTATCCTTTCGGTCAGGCTGAGAAATCTCTTATTGATAGGTCTCCTCATTTCCTTGCTAGGAAGAAAGCGGTGACATTTGGGTGGATACAATTCCCAGCCAATGGCCCAGAGATTTCCCTTGCCCTTTGGGGAGAGAGGTGGAGCTTCCTCTAGTCTTTCATCTTCAAAGGAAGGCAAGCTTCTAAAAAGAGGGCCTTGCGGGATTGGCCAATAGCTCCTCTTTTTCTCCACTTGCGGGGCGTTTGCTCGAGCAGTAGGGAGGTGGCAAATGCTTGCCAATCAGAGCAGGCCAGGGCTGGCCAACGGCGGCCAGCGACCAATCGACTAAGCCGGCCAGAGCGCGCTCCCTTAGTAGGTGGATGGTGGTCAGAGCGCCGGCTCCCTTCTCCTCGTCGCCATTTTGTGCTGGTGACTGCGGCCGGCTGGAAGTAGGTGGCAGAGGGTTTCCCTGGGAGGGCAGCGCGCTTAGCGCTTCTCCCCTCCCCCCTCCTCCCTTCTGCCTCCAGCCTCGGACTTGGTTGTTCCGCGCACCGGCACCGGCTGAGCTGGGAGAGTTGAGGAGGTGGCGGCGGACCGAGGTGATGTCTGGGAGCCCTCCCTTGACAGCCCGGGCCGAGAAGGTGAGCGTCGACGCTGGTCGTGGGGGCGGAGGTAAGGGGCCTGGGGCGGGGGGGAGGTGCATAGAGGAGGCGCGAGGGCGGACAGCGGGCCGCTGGTGTGCGCAGAACAGAGAGATGCGTGTGCATCGTCTAAACCTAGGATGGGGGGGGTGTCTTTTTTTTTTTTTCTTTTTTGCGAGAGCAAAGGCGCGTGCGCGATTGGGACACGGGATGGGTGCACGCGGATTGGGGGAAGGGAGGCTACTGTGTCCGCTACACCGAACTTTATCCATGTATCCATGCAGAGGCAGGTGTCTGCGACTTTGGTGTGCTGGCAACTTTGTTACTTTGGTGGTTATTTTGTACACGGGGAAACGTTCTGTGGTTCTGTTCCCTATTCATGGGAAGGGGCGGCAGAAGAAGAATGTGTGACTCTAGTCTTTATCCTCGGGGCTGGGGGGGATGTCTGTGACTCTGGTCCTTACCCATGGGCGGGGTGGAGGGCGGCTGTCTCGTTACTGCCCCTAACTTACTGGGTGGGAAGGGGAGTGCAAGGAATGTGTGTGTGACTTATTGCGCTTTCTTTTGAGGAGTTCTTATGTGTGATAATTGGTGCTCATTCATTGAAAGGGGGCTCAGTGTGTGATTATGGCCCTTACTATGTGTTCTTTCTGTGATTTTGGCCCGTAGTCATTTAGGGCTTGTGTCTGTGATTCTGACTGCTTTGGCAGAGTCTGTTGAGGGTTTTGTATCTGGCTCTCAGCCCCTGGGGCCCCTGGTTGTGATTATAACTCTTATCCATCTGGGAGCAGGTAACTCTGGTTCCCTGTGCCTTGAGGAGGAAGAGAAAATTGGTGTGTGTGTGTGTGTGTGCACGGAGGAAAGGTCTGGTGGCAACCTGGGGTTGGGCAGGTCCTGTTACCGTCTGGCTTTACCTGATTCTCGTTCAGAGGGTGGGGCCTGAAGATTGTGAGATCCATCCTGACCCCTGGCTGGGGTCACAGGGCTCTCAGGACTCCCTTAATTCTCATTGCAGCCCTGAGGGTTGGATGAGGTGGCTGCCCCTCCATCCCAGCAGAAAAGCACAGTGGTTCAGAAGAACCTCCAAAAGGGCCCCTTCTGCCTCTGGAAAACTTGGGCTCAGAGCCCTAGGGAAAGAGCCACCTTGGGACCTGGCTGCACATAAGAGACAGGGCTCAGGGCTGAGCCAGTTGCCATGTGAGGGCCAAGGCTGTGTTGGCCAGGAGCCCAGGGAGGTGGCAGCTGTCTCGTTGCCAAATTAGGCCCTTCACACACACCCCCAAGAGCCCTTCAGCATCTTTTGCTGCCTTGTAGGGGGCAGCCAGCATTTTGTTGGGATGATGAAATGGTATCTTGGGGCCCATGGAAGGAACCTACTGGGTGCCTGGGACTCCCACTGTTGCGAAGTCTTACCTAATGTGCCTAATCTCAGGGAAGTCATTCAGCACTGAGAGCCCCCCTGGGCATGCGGCCTCAGGCTCGAACTTGTCTACCAGTCTCTAGTGGCAAAACTCAGATCACACAGTGGGTGGCCCCACCAGGTCTCTCTGCAAGATGCCCTCTGTCTGATGAAGGCCTTGCTGTTTTCTAGGGCAGTGGGCTCTAGCCTCATGTTTGTGTGGAAAGGAAGGGCTGTCTTCCCACTGTGATCCACAGGAGCACTGGGAGTTGGAAAACAACATCCCTGGGCTGAGGAACAGCAGAAAGCCTCAACAGCAAGGATTGCTCAGGGAGGGCCTCTCTGCCCCAACTCCCTTGACCCCTTTCTTCCTTCTGCTCTCCCCAGAGTCCCTGCAGGAGGCATCACCCAGGCTGGCTGATCATGGTGGCAGCAGCGGGGGTGGCTGGGAAGTGAAACGGAGCCAGCGGCTGAGGAGGGGCCCCAGCAGCCCCCGTAGACCCTATCAGGACATGGAGTATGAAAGACGGTGAGTTATCTGCTCCCACCCCTCCCAAGCAGCCTAGGCTTGTCCCTGTGTGAGAATTGATCCAGGAAGGTGCTAGTAGGCGGCTTCTAAGCAGAGGAAATAACGTCACAGATGATTGGTTCCTTTTCAGCCGACTTGTATTTGGCACCTGTTGTGACCCAGGACCTGTGCTAGGCTCTGGGAGTGCAGTGATGAATGAGACAGATAAGATTACAGCCTCCTGGGTACTCAGGGTCTCACAAGGGAGACCACGTAGTTTATAGGTGATTACAAAACAGCTTGCTGGGTACCATGGTTGGATGTGAGGGTGAGAAAGGATTGAGGAGGAGGAGTCAAGGCTGATGCCTAGGTTTCCAGCTTTGGTGACCCTGTTAGGTGTGTGATGCTATTCACCATGAAAGCAGCCCCTGGAGGAGCAGTAGGAAGAGGAGAGGCAGAGGTCAAGGTTGGGGCTGTAGCCAGGTTTGAGGGATGGTAGGGAGTGGCGCCTTCAGAGTCACAGTCAGGAGTTTGCCCAGGACAGGTATGGGACAAGCCAGGTCCGATAGTGAGAGATGCCCCAGACACGGTGAGCTGTAGTCAGCCTAATACTTGTCTTGAAATCGATACTCTTGTACAATTATTTTTTCAACTCTGGTATGAACAAGTAACAGTTGGGACGCTGAGTAAAATGCAGAGATCCTAATTAGAATTTGTTGCTCTCTCACCATCCTTGTCGGTCACCCCAGGTGATCCCAAGGCAGGTGATCTAGCCGTGACATTTTAAGGTTGCCAAGGAAAGCAGGCCTAACTCTCCCAGAAAGCCTCTATTAAGAGTCAGTAGATTTAAGGCTGGGTGGGGTGGCTCATGCCTGTAATCCTAGCACTTTGGGAAGCGGAGGCCAGAGGATCACTTGAAGACAAGAGTTTGAAACAAGCCTGGGCAACATAGCGAGACCCTGTCTCTACAAAAAATAAAGAATTAGCTGGGCATGGTGGCACATGCCTGTAATTCTAGCTACTCGGGAGGCTGAGATGAGGATCACTCATGCCCTGGAGTTGGAGGCTGCAGTGAACTATGATCATGCCACTGCACTCCAGCCTGGTTGATAGAGAGAGACCTTATCTCTTTTAAAAAAAAAATGAACAGGGAGAAAATAATTTTTAAAATGTCTTACAAAGGGTTTCTTCTACCACCACACCTTTTAAAAATATAGAATTATAACATTTTGTTTTCTGAAAAGTGAGCCCAAATTTGAGATGTAGTCATCATCTACTGTTATTCAGTCTTGAAAATGTCTTTTGAAAGGCATTTGATTTTGGACAGTATTCACTAGCAGTGCTCTATGGCCATTTCTGAGTTTGAATAAGTGACATATGTACTTTGTTCAGACTTTATTACCCAAGCCACTGGCTTTCTTTTGGCTTTTGAAAGTCTTCAAGTGCAGAGGTTTGAGTTAATCATACTTTCCAGCTCAGAGTAGGTTTTTATCATAGGTCAGCATAAGGCCTCCTCTTGCCCTGTTTATTTTTTCATTTTTATTCCCAATTCCCACCTCTATGAGCAGCTGCTCTGTCCTGTTTGATATATATCCTAAAATATGTAGTGTTGTTTTGAGTGTCTGTGTTTTTAATTTACACAAATGACATAGTGCTAAAGTCTTTGTTCTGCTTCCCGAACTTTTTACTACTTAGTGCTGTGTTTTTAAGATGTCTATATTGCCATGTGTATTTTAGTGCTTTGCTTCCAGTTGCCACCAAGGGCACCATGGGGTGTGCTTATTGCTTCTTACTTAACAATTCCCCCAAGGATAGGTACTTGTTCTTAATTTCGATGTGCAAAAGTCATCTCTCTTTTTTACCTTGTAATTTGTGTTTTCAGAATCTTCTTTTTTCCTATCCCAAATCACAAAGATTCTTTCAATCCAAAGTTTTACCTTTTGCATTCAGGTCTTTAATACATCTAGAGTCCATTTTTTTTTAATTTATAAAGAAATTTATTTCTCATAGTTTTGGAGGCTGGGAGGTCCAATACCAAGGTGCCAGCATTTAGTGGGGGCCTTCTTGCTACCTTGCTGTGTTATCCCATGGCAGAATGCAAGAGGGTGAGAGAAGGAAAGAGAGAGAGGGAGAGGGAAGGGAGACAGGAGTGGGAGAGGAGGGAGGGGGAGACAGAGAGACATATTAGGTTCTGGTTTTATTTTCTTCCATATAGTGGGCAGTTTTTCCAGTACCACCTCCTAAATATCTATTCCTTCTCTATTGTTTTGTGGTACCTCTTCAGACTTCAAGTTCCCTTATGTACATGGCTTCATCTTGAGCAATATAATTTGTTCCATTGGTCTATTTGCTTATTCTTATGCCAGAACCTTATTTTTACTATTAGGGCTTTATAGAATATCTTAATAGCTCCCTCTTTGCTCTTATTTTTCAAAGTTGATTTAACCATTTGTGAAGCTTTATTCTATATAAAAACTTTATCAAATCCCTCAAAAACACTTAAGAATTTTGATCTATATTTCATTGAATTTCTATATTAATTTGGGAAAATTTGTCATCTTTGTGAGTAATCATCTCATCTAAGACCTATATGGAGAATATTTTAAAATTTGTGTTAAGGGCATAAAATTCTGAATAAATGAAAATACAAGTCTTGTGTATTCTTTGTTAAAGTATCCCTAGGTACTTCAGTAGTTTTCATTGACATCTTTTTTTTTCTTTTAATTTTTTCATGCTGGTATTTATTGGGATAGAGGAAAGCTGTTGATTTCTGTAAGTTATCTTATCCCTGCTGTACTCTCTTGTTATTTCTAATAGTTCATTGTTGATTCTGATGTTCTTTCTAAGTAGTTGGCCATGTTGTATGCAAATCCATCCTGTTACTTCTTATTTTTTTTCTTCACTTATAGCATTGTCCAGAACTTTTAGTACCATGTTAAATAATATCAGTGGTACTGGGTGCACAGATTAAGATTCACTTTGGCTGGTTGTGGCTGAAAATCCAAAGAATAATGGCTTAAACGAGATAGTTTGCTTTTCTTTCACATAAAATAAAGGCAGTCTGCAGATAGGCGTTAAGTCCAGGGCTGATAGGCAGCCCCTTCTGTGTAGCCATCCTCAACACATGGTACTCGACACAACAGGAAGGAAGCAAAATAAAAGGGAATGTATTTAAAGTTTCTTCATTAAGTATGGCATGTGCAATAAGTTTTTAGAACATAGCCTTTAATAAGTCAAGAAAGTTCTCTAATCTGAGTTTGCTAAGATTAATCATAAATGAGTATTAAACTTCAAAATCATGTGCTTTTTTTCCTCTTTTATGCATTAATTTCATAATTTGTATTAAATTATGTTCTTGGCATTCTTGAGCTATACCCTCCTTAATCGTGGTGTATATGTATGTTTTTATTATAATATAACTTATTTTGGAAATTTGAATTTATGGAAAAGTTGCAAAAAAGAATATAATGAACTCCCATATATCCTCCACCCAGAATCACTAATTGTAAATATTTTGCCACATTTGCACATTTACTTTATCATACTATACCTTTACATACACACACACACACACTGTTTTTTCTGAATCATTTGAGTTAGTGGCAGACATGACCCTTTAAGTCCAGCAGCACGTATGTCCTAAGAACAAGGACTTTCTCTTCCGTAATCACAGTACACTTTTAATATCAAGAAATTTAACGATGATACAATACTTTATCTTGTATAAAGCCCATATTCAGATGTTATCACTTGTCTCAATAATGTCCTTTCTTTTTTATTATTGTTTTTTAGAGATGGGGTTTTAGACAGTTATAGATCTTAATGGTTTTTAGAGATGGGGTCTCACTCTGTCACCCAGGCTGGAGTGCTCACTGCAGACTCCAAATTCTGGGCTCAAGTGATCTCCTGCCTCAGCCTTCCCAGTAGCTAGGAATACAGGCATGCCACCACCATGCCCAGCTAAAATTTTTTTTTTCAAAGATGGGGTCTTGCTATGTTGCCCAGGCTGGTCTTAAACTCCTGGCCTCAAGCGATCCTCCCACCTCGGCCTCACAAAGTGCTGGGGTTAGAGGCATTAGCCACCGTGCCCAGCCAATAATGTCCCTTATAGCTGGGTTTCCCAGATACGGTCTCCAATCCAAGATCAGGTATTACATTGTACGACTTTGTATTTTTAGTCTTTAATCTGTAACAGTTATTTAGTCTTTAATCTGTAACAGTTATTCAGTCTTTCTTCCTTTTTTATGACCTTGACATATTTTAAGGTCAGTTGTTTTATAGAATGTTTCTCAATTTGGATTTTCCTAATGCTTACTCATGAATTTTTGGCAGAAAAGTTATTTAAGTGGTTTATGTATATTTTTAAAACACCATCAGATTAAATTAACTATTGGATTTAGGATATTTACATCTGTGTTTATTAGCAAAGTGCTCCTATGGTTTTCTTTCCTGTATTTATCTGACATTGGAAGCAAGGTAGTCCCATGACATGAATTGCTTTTTGCCATTTCTTTCTTTCTCTTTCTCTTTCCCTCCCTCCCTCCCTCCCCCTCTCCCTCTCCTTCTCCCTCCCTCTCTCTCTCTCTCTCTCTCTCACTCTCACTCTCTCACTCTCACTCTCACTCTCTCTTTCAATATAGGGTCTTTCTCTGTTTACCAGACTAGAGTGCAGTGGCACAATCATAGCTCACTACAAGCTCAATCTCCTGGGCTCAAGTGATCCTCCTGAGTAGCTAGGACTACAAGGACACACCAGCACACCTAGCTAATGTTATTTGGTGTAAGAAGTGAGGTAGATAAACAACTCTGTTTTCTTAGGGGTCAACACATTTTTTCTGTGAAGGGCCAGGTAGTAAATATTTTTGACATTGCAGACCGTACTGACCCTGTTGCATCTGAAAACAGTCATAGACAATATGTAAATGAATGGGTATAGCTGTATCCAATAAAACTTTATTTAAGGAGACTGGATTTGGCCCACTGGCTGTAGTTTGATGATTCCTGCCAGATAGTTATTGCATCTATTATTTATTGACTAATCCATTTTCCCCTTGTTGATTTGAAATATAACCTTTGGTTTATACTAAATTTCCTTGTGTGTTTTTGAGTGCTATGGACTCTATTCTGTTTCACTGATCTGTCTATTCATGTTTTAATTGGTCTACTTTTATAATATGTTTTAATATTTGATAGAGGAGCTCTCGCGTTGGTTTTTTTAAAAATAAAAAGAAACAGTTTTCTCAATTCTCAAGTTGTTTCTTGTCCTTTGTTTTTTAAAACAGTGCCACAATGAATAACATTTCTGTACATGTGCAAGTATATCTGTACATTAAGTTCCTAGAAGTAGAATTGTGGGTCAGAGGATATATAGATTTTTAGTTTTACTAGCCATTGCCAAATTCCTCTCTGTAGGGATTGTTCCATTTTTTACTCCTACCAGCAGTGAGAGTGCCTATTCCCATACAGCCTTGCCAACAGTGTTTGTTGTCAAACATTTGGACTTTTGCAAATCTGTTAGGTTAAAAAATGTTCTATCACAAATCTTCCTTACAGAAGAATTCTAAATAATAATTATTATTTAGTGATAATTATGATTATAAAATCACTTATAATTATAAATAATAATGCCAAATAATGTAGATATTCCTCCCTCCAGGAGGTGGAGCTTAAGTCCTCTCATCTTGAGTGTGCACTGGTCTTAGGGACTCGCTTCCAAAGAATATAGTATGGAAAGGGGAAAATAGACATTTTACAAGGCAGAAACCTGGCAGACACTGCCTTAACCAGATGATCAAGGGTTAATATCACCGTAAGTCACGTTGGTATCATATACTCCCTGCTATGATATGATTGGAAGGGTATCTCGCTTCTGTTGAGTGCTACTCAAAACAAAATAAAACAAAACAAAAATATCCCTATAACCTCAAATCTAATCACAGGAACACATTAGACAAAACCAAGTTGAGGGGCATTCTATAAAATACCTGACCAGAAGTACTCTTCAAAACCGTTAAGGTCATCAAAACAAAACAAACAAGGAAAGACTGTAAAACTGTCACAGGCCAGGGAAGACTGAGGGGGCATGACAACTAAATGGTATCCTGGATTAAATCTTGGAATGGAAAAAGGATATTAGGCCGGGCGTGGTGGCTCATGCCTATAATCCTAGCACTCTGGGAGGCCAAGGTGGGAGGATCGCTTGAGCTCAGGAGTTTGGGACCAGCCTGAGCAAGAACGACCACATCTCTACCAAAAACAGAAAAAATTAGCCAGGTGTGGTGGTGCACGCCTATAGTCCCAAGCTACTCAGGAGGCTGAAGCAGGAGAAGTTTGACTTCATCAAAATCAGAAACTTTTATATGTCAAAGGACACTATCAAGAGAATAAAAAGACACCCCACAGAATGAGGGAGCATATTTACAAATCATATATCTGATAAGGGATTAATATCCAGAATATATGAAGAACTCTTAAAACAACATACCAACCCAATTCAAAAATGGACAAAGGCCTTGAATAGACATTTCTCCAAGGAAGATATACAAGCGGTCAGTAAGCACATGAAAAGATGCAAGATAATAAGTATTGGTGAGGATGTGGAGAAATTGGAACCCTGTGCATTATCAGTAGGTGGGGATGTAAAATGGTGCCACTGCTGTGGAAAACAGTTTGGTAGTTCCATAAAAAGTTAACCATAGAATTACCATATGATTCAGCAGTTCCACTCCTAGGTATATACCCAAAAGAATCAAAAGCAGGAACTCATACAGATACTTATACACCAGTATTCATAGCAGCATTATTCACAATATCCAAAACAATCAAGAGGTGGAAACAATCTAAATGTCCATTAACAGATGAATGATAAAATATGTGTACCATATTTATGTAGCCAGTGGGAGAAACTGGGTGAAGAGTACACGGGACCTCTTTGTAGTGTCTTTGCAACTTTTGTGAATCTATAATTATCCTTAAATAAAAAGTTTTAAAGAACTTAACTATCTTTATTATTGAGGATCATTATGCTAGACAGCAAGATTGGGCCTAAGCCTGTAGGTTATTTAAAATACCAAATACTGGGCTAGGCACAGTGGCTCACACCCGTAATCTCAGCCTCCTGAGTAGCTTGGACTACAGGTGCACACCACCCTGCCCAGCTAATTTTTCTATTTTTATAGAGATGAGGGTCTCACTCTTGTTCAGGCTGGTCTCAAACTCCTGACCACAAGGGATCCTTCCGCCTCAGCCTCCCAAAGTGCTAGGATTACGGGTCCTTTTCAGCTTTTAACCTCTTCTCTTCCGTCCCTATTTAATTGCTTTAGCTATTGTCTGTAGAATAATGTTAAGAATGGTGTCGATAATGGACATGCTAGTGTTATTCCTGACCATAATTGGAATCCTGCTAGTAACATTCTTCTGTGGGGTCTGTTTTTTCTTGCTTGCTTGTGTTTTCTGTTTTTTTTTCTTCTTTCTTTTTTTAGAGATGGAGTCTTGCTCTGTTACCCAGGCTGGAGTGCAGTCGTACAATCAAAGCTCACTGCAACTTTGAACAAACATGTATTGGTTGCTTTTAGAATAGCTTTTTCATCATTATTTTATCCAAAACATAATTGTTAAGCACCTACTGAGTATTAGAAGCTATGCTGAGCTTTGGGGAATATGGTAGTGAGCCAAACAGTTATGGGCCCCTCATTTCCTGGAACCCATGGTCTTGGAATTTTTTAAGTCACCAAATAAATGCAGATTAAATTAGCTTTAAGATAATTATTGTGGTAGGAGAAGTTTTAACAAAGAAGCCTGCTATTGTTAGTAAGGTGACTGGGAAACGGGTGGGGCGTGGTACAGGATGAGGGGGAGTGGTTGGCAAGGACCAGCCACCACAGGACCCTGCAGGCCTTGTGGGACCTTGGTGGGCATTTCGGTGTTTTATCCTGAAACTAAGAGGGAGCCACCGAAGGGAATGAAACCGTTGGGTTTGATTGTCTTTGCCTTAGAGAATACTCACATTTGGGATTGGGGACATAGGGACTGACCTGGGGAGGTCTGGGTGGAGGTGAGAAGACCAGCCAGGCCACAACTGAGGTACCTATGAAGGGAGCCAGCATTGTGGACCAGAGGGCATGGCAGAGGGGTGGAGGGAGATGGGTTGTGTTTGAGAGAGGTTTTGGGGCCATATCCCTCTGTAGGGTAAGGATTTAGGAATCCGTGTCTGGGGGTGGGCCTAAAGGCCTAGAGGGAGTGGATGGGTGAGGGTCATCCCTGCCTCTTGTACCTTTCAGAAAAGGCAACCCCTAATCCCTCCCTTTCCTTCTTCCCCTAGAGGTGGTCGTGGCGACAGGACGGGCCGTTATGGAGCCACCGACCGTTCACAGGATGACGGTGGGGAGAACCGCAGCCGAGACCACGACTACCGGGACATGGACTACCGTTCGTATCCCCGAGAGTATGGTAGCCAGGAGGGCAAGCACGACTACGATGATTCATCTGAGGAGCAGAGTGCGGAGGTGAGGGCAGGGCTCCTGAAGGGCCTCTGTGTCTGGCTGCAGCACCACGTGCAGGCAGCTCTCTGCTCGTGTGCCTCTTCAGACTGTGCTCGGTGGCTTTGCATCACCTGAAGGGCCTGTCCCTACTCCCCTCTCTGAGGGCTCCTCTCCCAACCTGGGTCTCCCTGGCTTCCACACGCTTGGCTCTATACTTCTGAAGGCCCCTGGCTGCCACCTCTTTCCCTTTTTTCCTGTTGTTCAGTTTGGGCCCATGGTCACTGTGAGCCCTGTACTTCTTGCTCCCAGCTGACTTGGGGCACTCAAAGAGCCTCTTCCATGGGATCTGGTGTCTGGGATTGGGAGGGCTGCCAGGGCCCTGGATAGCACCAAGCTGAGCAGTTCTGGGAGGCCAGCTGTAGGCATTCCCAATGGTGACAGAGCCCCTAGACAGAGGGGAAGGACCCCTTGGGGGAGCCAGTGCCATGTTGGGTAGTTACCCTTACACTGAGGGGTGACGCAGGATGTTCACCATCAAGTAACCCCCATTGGAGGGGAAGAAACAGCCTTGCCTTAGGGGAACCCCAGTTGGAGAGCGCAGTCAGGGTCATGGTACAAGCAGCTCTCCTGTCCAGCAGGGTGAGAGCTGCTGCTCTCTGGACGGTCCAGTGCAAAGACCTCTGTAGTGGGCCACCAGCTTCAGTGGGGGACCAGGGGCTAAGGGCAGCCAGGCTTTCCCAGTGGTAGCTGTAAGCTGTGCCTGGATGTCTTCGGGGACACTGGGTAGGCCCTGGCCAGAGTGAGAGCAGAGCACCAAGTTAATTGGCTCTGGCCCCCTCTGCATGGGCAGGGTATGGCCCCAGGGTTGGCCTGCTTAGTCCTGGGATGAATGGGTTTGCAACAACCAAAAGTCCAGCAACCACACCCTGTTTTGAGGTGGGGACTGATGGAGGAATGGCTGGGGCTGGGGCTCTGGCCAAGATCTAAAGCTATTCCTATGCCCCTAGCTTGGTTGCAGGGCCCAGATCCAGGCTGGGAACCATAGGAAATGTGTGGCCTTTGGTGGCACTGGGAACAATTGTGCACATACCAGCTAAGCTGGCGAAGGAGGAGGACAGAAATCAAGGGTGGGGTCTGGTGTGCTGACTCTAGGCCGTTTTGCCCCAAGGAGGCTTAAGCTGTGTCTTGTCACCTACCTTTGGGAGTTCCCCCACACTAATACTGCCACCTACTTCTCCCCACCCTCTGAAGGCAGCCCCAAAAATATCCTGTGGAGAATTTCCAGCTCCAGAAGAGTTGCAGTCCAGGGCCTACCCACCTTGCCTGTCTGAGCCTTTAGCCGGAGCCCACCCACCCCTGGCTTTCAGAGCCTGCTTGCCTCAGAGAGCCAGTGGCCAGCCCCTAGGCCCGCCCAGGCTGACTGCCCGTCTGGTGTCTCTCATCTCATTCTGTCGGCCAGGATTCCTACGAGGCCTCCCCGGGCTCCGAGACTCAGCGTAGGCGGCGGCGGCGGCACAGGCACAGCCCCACCGGCCCGCCAGGCTTCCCCCGAGACGGCGACTATCGGGACCAGGACTATCGGACCGAGCAAGGGGAGGAGGAGGAGGAGGAGGAGGATGAGGAGGAGGAGGAGAAGGCCAGTAACATCGTCATGCTGAGGATGCTGCCACAGGCAGCCACTGAGGATGACGTACGTGCC
This sequence comes from Cheirogaleus medius, assembly GCA_008086735.1. Taxonomy (NCBI): domain Eukaryota; kingdom Metazoa; phylum Chordata; class Mammalia; order Primates; family Cheirogaleidae; genus Cheirogaleus; species Cheirogaleus medius. The sequence goes on along the minus strand of VBSM01001483.1, from coordinate 3,241,082 downwards.
CCCACCATGGCCCTGGGTAGGAGGCCAGGCTGGGTCTCCTCCAGGGCCCTCAACTTCTCCCCACCCCTCCCTCACCCCCAACCTCAGCACCTTTCATCCGTTCTCCCCCACTGGCTCCTGTTCCCCAGCACTGATCAGTCCTTTGTGGGCAAGCCCAGTTGGCTCCTGGTCTGGAGGCAGGAGTATCAGATAGGCCAGCTTGGCCAAGGGGTGACAGCTGTGGGTGTGGGAGGGAGAAGAGCAGTCCTGCACGTTCCACTGGTCACCCAGCCATTCTGCATGTGTGCATCGAGGGCCAGCTGCTCACCAGGCCCAATGCTGGCTATTGCCGGTGGCAGAGATGACGCTGGGACCCTGCAACCATTGGCCGAGGGCATGGGATTTTCTGAAATATTATTCTCATTCTCCCCCATCCCCTTTTGTCAGCAGCATCAAATCTCATTACTGGCCTGGCCACAGAGCCTTGGGTGGCTGCTAATAGCTTCCCCACGCTGTTTGCCTTTGTGACATTTTCTCCCTTCCATCTTCCTCCCTTTATTTTCTTTTTCTTTTTTAAATTTTTTATCTATTTCTTTCTTCCCAAATGGGTCACTGGGAATGACCATCTTCTCCTGTTTCCTTTTCATACAGACTTCTCATAAGGAGCCACATTAAAACCCCAAGAGGACCATTAGAATAGCTTCCCTACCAGCCTCCCTGACTCTAGTCCTTCTTAGTCTACTCCACCATGAATTCTCTGATCAGCTTCCCTCTGTAATCTGCTGGCTGCCCGTTTTGTAGCAGAGAAAATCCCACCTGTGTATTTGAGGGCTTCTAAAGTCTGGCCCACCTGCCCTGTTCAGGGTGAGACAGTAGCTGATTGCTGACGTTGATTGAGGATTTATCACAAGGTGGGCCACATGCTGGGTCTGATTTAATCCTCACAGTGGCCCTACAGGGAGGGTACTCTTTGTATTCCATCCTAAGGGTGAGGAAACCAAGTGCCGAGCAGTGAAGTAACTTGCCCCAGGTCCCACAGCCAGTGGGTGGCAGAGTGAGTGGAGGCTGGTGTCTGACCCTGGGCAGCTGGACCCGAGAGCCCACTTGCTTGCCACTTCCTGAGCCTTCCCTTAGTATTTGGAATCCTGATAAGCTCTTCTGTGTATTTTTCCTTTTCATCCGTGTGTATGTGTGCGCGTGTGCATGTGTGTAAGGCTAATCTGTTTGTTTAACCTGATAAGGAAACTGAGGCCCACAGGCATGAAGACTCCTTCCCGAGAGTGCCTGGCGTAGGCTCCCAGTCCTCCATAAGAGGCCCCACTGACCTAGAAATCCTGCCTCACCTGGTACAAATCCTAAATTGCCTCTGCAGCTTCCCTCTGGCCTACTTCATCCAGGAAGCTTTCCAGACCCCACGACTACGCCTTTTTGTCTCCACCCTAAGTTACTGCTAGACTCGTGGTCTAGGGCACACAGCTGGAATTTGCTCAGACTCCTGTCCTCCCCAGTTGGTATTTGTGTCATGGGTCTCTTTTGAGGCAAGCCAGGGAGTGGAGTGGGCAGTAATCCCCTTGCAAAGGACAAATCGCATCCCAGCTTTCCTTGCTTTGTGGCTGCCACCAAGCCCTTTGTCAGATCACCCTGCCCGCCCTTCTTGAGTTGCTGGCTCTCTGGCTCTCCTACTGTTCTCTATGCCCCCAACAGTCATCTTGCTGCCATTCTTTACCTTGCTCTGTGCTCCTTTCTTCACTTTCTGACTCACTTTCTGCAAGTCTGGGACTAAAAGCCAAGATCGGGTACTAGTGTGGGTCTGGGGCTGTTGTCACTCAGGGAAAAGCTCCGAAAGAGGCAGAGGAGACTGTACACATCACTAATGACCCCTCCGGGTCCAGAGGCCTCCAGCCGGCCTCAGTTACACAGCAGCCTCATGCTGAGCTTGCCCCACTCTCTGTCTCCATGTAGATCCGTGGCCAGCTGCAGTCCCACGGCGTCCAAGCACGGGAGGTCCGGCTGATGCGGAACAAATCCTCAGGTGAGCTTTTGTTCCCAGTGCCCTTGCCTTCTGCTGGCCAGCCTCTGCCTCCAAATCTCCCTCCTGCCTCTGCCTTCTTCGTCCCCCTCCCTCCCCTGCCTTCCTGCCACAGCTGGGAATGGGCAGCTTGGGGGGTACCCTTTCTTCTTCTCTCCCCCTTTTCCTACTCACAGCTCCAGCCAGCAGCCTCTCCCAGTACCCCCTCTTCTATTGGGGAGGGGGTGCAGCTCTGAGCTGAGCTGAGCACTCCCGGGGGCAGGGCCAGGGCCAGGCTCCAGGGAACCTCCTCTTTGGGACTCTGATGAGTATCTGAGATGGTAATCCCTTCCCAATACACTCCCTTCCCTCTCCTTTCTTCTCCTTCCTCTGCCTCTTGCTCTCCCCCACATTTTTCTGGTAACAGCCTCTGACCAGAAAGTAGGTCTGACACGGCCCCACCCATGTGTCCCAAGAGGGGAGGCAGGGGATGGCTCTTTTCCAAGGGCGCATCCCAAAGAGCAGCCGGAACTTTCTGGCCTCATCTGTTCCCTCCCTCCCTCCCTCTTGCAGGCTGCTTGGAGCTGGCCTGAGGTTAGCAGGG
>VBSM01001483.1:3190892-3234805 GCA_008086735.1 Cheirogaleus medius | reverse complement strand
TGCCTCGGCCTCCCAGATTGCTAGGATTACAGGCGTGAGCCACCACGCCCGGCCACTGAGGACAAATTTGAGACTGTAAAGGGAAAAGTCACAGGACTGAGAATGATGGCAAAAGTTCCAGAAGGCACCTGCCACCCCTCATCCTGGGACCTTCCTTCCCAAGGCATTGTGGGGTTCCTAGGGGAATCTCTGGATCCATCTTTAGAGGGTGCGATGGAAAGCCCTGCCCCCTCTAACACCTAGCCTGTGCTTCACAGTGTGGTGTCCAGAACTTCAAACGCCGTGAGAAATGCTTCAAGTGTGGCGTGCCCAAGTCAGGTGAGGCCCACCCTACCTCCCCCAACTCTGCAGGACATGGAGGTTGGGGAGAAGGGTGAGGGGCCAGTGTTCAGGGGTTGGTGTGGGGAGGAGGGTGACCAGTTGTGGAGCCTCCCCCTTTGTCACCAATATGTCTCCCACCACCCCTGACAGAGGCAGAGCAGAAGTTGCCCCTTGGCACAAGGCTGGATCAGCAGACACTACCGCTGGGTGGCCGGGAGCTAAGCCAGGGCCTGCTTCCCCTGCCGCAGCCCTACCAGGCCCAGGGGGTGCTGGCCTCCCAAGCCCTGTCCCAGGGCTCAGAGCCAAGCTCGGAGAACGCCAACGACAGTGAGTCAGTTCTTCCCTTCTTCCTCTGTGCCCTGGGGTGTCTGGGCTGGGCTTGCCAAGGCCAGAGAAATGATAGTGAGCAGGAGGACTTCGTCCTCACAGGTGTTTCCCCCGTGAGGGTTAGACACGTGATGTAGGGTGGGCAGGGGAGGAGCATCACCCGACTGGCTTTGGGGATGTGTTGGGAAGGTTCTCGGCAGATGAGCAGCTGGGCTGGCACCTGGACTGACAAGCAGAGTTTATCCAGGAGGAGGAGGAGGAGGTGAGAGGGAGCCATGGGGGCAAAAGCATGCAGGCCAGAGGAAACCGAGCAGTAGGGAGCCCCGAAGGATGGGGCTGGAGCAGAATGTGGGGGTGCCCCCTAACGCTGGGCCCCTTCCCACAGCCATCATCTTGCGCAACCTGAACCCACACAGCACCATGGACTCCATCCTGGGGGCCCTCGCACCCTACGCGGTGCTATCCTCCTCCAATGTTCGTGTCATCAAAGACAAGCAGACCCAACTGAACCGTGGCTTCGCCTTCATCCAGCTCTCCACCATCGTGGTGAGGGCGGCACAGGGGGGGGCCGGGCAGCCGGGGTCCCGGCCCCCGGGGTGGGGAGGAGGGCCCTTCCCCCATACCCCACCGCGGCCCCAAGCCTGGAAACAGGGCAATGGAGCCGGGGGCCTCCCCGGGCCTGACCGTTCTGTCCCTGCCTCCCCTCCTCCTGCAGGAGGCAGCTCAGCTGTTGCAGATTCTGCAGGCCCTGCACCCACCGCTCACCATCGATGGCAAGACCATCAACGTTGAGTTTGCCAAGGGTTCTAAGAGGTCAGGGCCCCATCTGTGTCCCTTCCCGGCTTGCCCCCCAGCTTGGGGCCGCCACCTCAAGGCCACCCATCTCACTCCCAGTCTCTAACATCCTCCCCAGGGACATGGCCTCCAACGAAGGCAGCCGAATCAATGCTGCCTCTGTGGCCAGTACTGCCATTGCTGCGGCCCAGTGGGCCATCTCACAGGTACTCAAACCTCCCACCACACCCTCCAGTGACCCAAGACCTGGGCTCTGTCAAAGCTCCTGTACCCTGTCTGCAAGCAGGAGGGCTGGCTTGCTATCTGTGGACACAAAACCCTGTCTGAGTGGCTGGCATGGGCCCCTCTACCTTGCTTCTGACTTTCTTGGCTCCCTGGTCCATTCCCACTCCGTCCTCACTGCAGCTTTCTTCCCAGCTGCCTCCCAGGCCTGCATTTGCAGTGCCATCATGGCTGGGGTTCTGTTTGCTGGGTTTTTTTATGGTCCTGAATTCGTACATGTTACATATTCCTTATATATACATATAATGTGTCATATGATACATGTATCATATATATGGTACAGTATCGTATGTTCCTGAATAAAAAAAGAATTTATAAGTGGTTGAGAGAAATTGGGGGATGAGAATGAAGTGGGAGGATGGTGTCTTCTTTAGTCAGACACCCAACACAAATACCACACACACTGGTATCAGCCCTGGGAGCATCTTGGAGTGCATCCATTTTTGAGTCTTGTTTTTGCCACTGCCCGGTTCTCATGGCCAGGCGGCTCTCACATTTCACTTAAGACTGCATGCTTTTTTGTCAGGTAGAAACACTACCCCCATGTGTGGGACAGATGCTTCTAGCAGGTTCCCCCTCACCTCACCCCTTCCTGTTCTAATGAGCCCCTCCCACCTGCCTCTCAGGCCTCCCAGGGTGGGGAGGGTGCCTGGGCCACCCCTGAGGAGCCACCGGTCGACTACAGCTACTACCAACAGGATGAGGGCTATGGCGGCAGCCAGGGCACAGAGTCCTCCCTCTATGCCCATGGCTACCTCAAGGGCACCAAGGGCCCTGGCATCACTGGAACCAAAGGGGACCCGGCTGGAGCAGGTGAGCCCCAGCATCTCTCCTGTACCTGGTGGGGGTGACCAGCAGACGTAGGGTCCCAGGCCTCGCCATTCACAGGCGTTCTTCTCCCTCCCTGTCGCTCTTTACAGGTCCTGAGTCCTCCCTAGAGCCTGGGGCAGACTCAGTGTCACTGCAGGCTTTCTCCCGCGCCCAGCCTAGTGCTGCCCCTGGCATCTATCAACAATCAGCTGAGGCGAGCAGCAGCCAGGGTGCCACTGCCAACAGCCAGGTGAGTCCTGGGTATCCCGGGGAGGCAGGCAGGGGTGGCATTGGCAGACACTGAGCCCTGTTTTCCTGTCTGGCCCCATGACCAGTCATATACCATCATGTCACCTGCCGTGCTCAAATCTGAGCTCCAGAGCCCCACCCATCCCAGCTCTGCCCTGCCACCAGCCACCAGCCCCACTGGGCAGGAATCCTACAGCCAGTACCGTGAGTAACCATGGCCTGTGGGTAGAAGGTAGGGAATTATTGACAAAGCAGGGAGAGTGTGACCTCTTTTCCCCTCACCCACCAGCTGTTCCTGACGTTTCCACCTACCAGTACGATGAGACATCCGGCTACTACTATGACCCCCAGACTGGCCTTTACTATGACCCCAATTCCCAGGTGATAGGGCAACCCAGGGAGGGGTCGGGTCGGGGGGGCAGGTAGCTGGCCCTGCAGGTCCCCTTCCTGGAGTCTTCCCTCATGTCTCTTCTTCCTTGTTCCTCCCTCAGTATTACTACAACGCTCAGAACCAGCAGTACCTGTACTGGGATGGGGAGAGGCGGACCTACGTTCCTGCCCTGGAGCAGTCAGCCGATGGGCATAAGGAGACTGGGGCACCCTCGAAGGAGGGCAAGGAGAAGAAGGAGAAGCACAAGACCAAGACAGCCCAACAGGTGAACACTGGAGTCCCGCAGTCACTGGCTGGCATTTGGTGCCTTCCAGTGACTGCAACTCTGTCATCTCTTGCCCTCTACTGCTCAAGGGAGTGGGATGGTAGGTGGGTTTGGACATGGGCAGTAACTGTTCAGGCCAGACCGGGTGCCTGGCCTAGCTCTGCTCTTTGCTGCGTGGCCTTGGGCCAGAGCAGTCTCCTCAGTATATGGCAGGGCTGCCCACCTCTATGAAGTGGCTTGTGCCATCCAAGTGAGCCCTGTCGGCTTTCTTCTGTCCCACAGTGGGAATCCTCACACACTGCTGATGGGCACATATATATGCCAGAGAAATTCTCACAGAGCCATAGCGGGTGGGCAGGAAAGCCATTGCAGTGTTTTGTGTTAGTGGGCAGTTGGAGGGCACCTCAGTGTCTGTGGAGGAAGGGTGCAACATTCTGGGTATAACATTTAAAACAAAGCACCAAGTGTTCCCTCAGCAACCTATGAATTCTAAAAGTGGTGACGTGCACAGGGCGTAACACAGAATACAGAATATGGCATTGTGTCACATATGTAAATTAACATTATACACAGAGTCTGGTGCAGTGGCTTGAGCCTGTAATCCCAGCTACTCAGGAGGCTGAGGTGGGAGGATCACTTAAGGCCAGGAGTTCAAGACCAGCTTGGGCAATATAGGGAGACTTTGTCTCAAAAAAATAAAATAATACAAAGATAAGTAATCCTGTTCATTTTTAAATGATAAAATGGAAACACACAGCAAACATAACAATGTGGGTATCTGTGAGGAGAATGGACATGCCATGACAATACCACAGACTGGGTAATTCATAAGGAAGAGGAATATATTTGGCTCACAGTTCTGTAAGCTGGGAAGTCCAAGAGCACGGCACCAGCATCTGCTAAGGGCCTTCTTAATGCATCATAACATGGCAAAGGGCGAGAGAGTATGCATGAGAGAAAGGGAGGAGATCAGGCTAAACTTATTCTTTTTGTCAGGAACCCACTCTCAGTAATGGCATTAATCCCTTCATGAGGACACAGCCCTCATGACCTCATCACCTCTTAAAGGCCCTACCTCCCAACACTGTTACATTGGTGGGGATTAAGTTTCCAACACATGAACTTTGGGGGACACATTCAAACCATAGTAGAGAGTGTGGCCAGAAAGGGGCTTGACGAGGAGCACTGGTGACTGATGACAGAGAAATAGGAACTTGTACCACTGTGTCTCTCACCTTTTGTTTGTTCTGCCTCAAACTCCCATTGTCTGCCTCCCAGATAGGCCCGCCACTCTGCCAAGACTGTTTCTGCTGCCTCGTCATTGCAAGCTAATGAGGGTGGGGGCATGGGGGAGATGTTCAGAGATGTTCAGAGATGAGGTCAGTAGGGGCCAGGGTGCTGGGCGCCTTGCAGGCTGTGGTCACGAGTTTGGGTTTATTCTTGGTGTGATGCGAAGCCAAGGAAGGGTTTGGAGGAAGTTATATTGGGCGGGGAGTAGTTTATAGTTTGTAAAAGAGTCCTCTGCTGTGAGAGGTGTGCAAGAGCCATAGCCCAGACCAAGCGAAGCCCACTGCAGTGGTTCACACTAGAGATAATGGGTGGCACACATGCTGGTGGGCGGCCCAGGTTTGAGGCTGTGAGGCGGAAGCGTGGTGGGCTGCTGCAAGGGCAATGGGTCAGCCAATGGAGTTGGTGGTCCCGGCAGCATGAGGGTTCTGGAAACCTCACCCCTACGCTCACCCCCAGATTGCCAAGGACATGGAACGCTGGGCTCGCAGTCTCAACAAACAAAAAGAAAACTTCAAAAACAGTTTCCAGCCTATCAGCTCCCTGCGTGATGACGAAAGGCGGGAGTCAGCCACCGCAGATGCTGGCTATGCCATCCTTGAGAAGAAGGTGTGTTGTGGCCACCCACTGGCACCCTGCCCTTCAATCTTGTCCTTCCTCCAGGCCCTCCGTGGAGTCCCTGAATTTCTGTGTCCCTCCATTCCAGGGAGCACTAGCTGAGAGACAGCACACCAGCATGGATCTCCCAAAATTGGCCAGTGACGACCGCCCAGTGAGTGCCTGGAGCAGAAAGGGGCGGGGAGCTCTGATCTGGCCAGGCCTGACCACCCACCCTCACCCTCTACAGAGCCCACCCAGGGGACTAGTGGCAGCCTACAGCGGGGAGAGTGACAGTGAGGAGGAGCAGGAGCGTGGGGGCCCCGAGCGGGAGGAAAAGCTCACCGACTGGCAGAAGCTGGCCTGTCTGCTCTGCCGGCGTCAGTTCCCCAGCAAGGAGGCGCTCATCCGGCACCAGCAGCTCTCGGGGCTCCACAAGGTGACTGACGGGAGGCTTGGCAGGGCACCTGGGGCCTGGCCCACCCCAGCCTGGCCTCTTACTCCTTGTACTGTCCCCCTTGCAGCAAAACCTTGAGATTCACCGGCGAGCCCACTTGTCAGAAAACGAGCTAGAAGCACTAGAGAAGAACGACATGGAGGTGAGGTGTGACCTGCTCCTGGGGTCCCTGCCCTCGGGTTGCTTCCAAGTCCCAGCCCCCTCAGGCAGCTGGAGTTCCAGTTCTCATATTCTGTCCCCATGAGGCTTCCCAGCACCCCCACCCCAGCTGCTTGCACCCACCGTGTCCTGACCCTCAGGACGGGGCCCCATTGGCCAGGTGGAGCTCCCTGTGGGACCCCAGCCCCATGCCCATGTTTCCTGAAAACAGCAGCCAGCTCCCCAGGATTCACACATACACACAAACTTTCAGCAAATGAAGTACCGGGACCGAGCAGCTGAACGCAGAGAGAAGTATGGCATCCCTGAGCCGCCGGAGCCCAAGAGAAGGAAGTATGGCGGCATATCTACGGCCTCCGTGTGAGTACCCGGGGCCAGGTAGGGGGCCTGGGGCCTGCAGGCCAACAACTCACACTGTACACTGTCCCCTGCAGAGACTTTGAGCAGCCCACTCGGGATGGGCTGGGCAGTGACAACATTGGCAGTCGCATGCTCCAGGCCATGGGCTGGAAAGAAGGCAGTGGCCTGGGCCGCAAGAAGCAGGGCATTGTAACGCCCATTGAGGTGAGTCTCCTGTGATCCCATGCCGGTCCCCCAATACCCCCCACAGCGTCCCTGCCAACCTGACAGAGCCTGCCTCCTTTGCACAGGCCCAAACACGGGTACGGGGCTCCGGCCTGGGTGCCCGGGGCAGCTCCTATGGGGTCACCTCAACTGAGTCCTACAAAGAGACACTGCACAAGACAATGGTGACCCGCTTCAACGAGGCCCAGTGAGCAACTGCAAGAGCAACTTCTGCATATGTTGGGTGTCCATCGTGGGGCAGGGGGGGACCCTGCTCCTGTCTGCCAGCCCACTCCCCATCCAGAGAGGCCCTGACCAAATCAAATTTTGAGTTGGTGACTTTTGTTGGAAAATTGGGCTGGGATCATGTTCTTTTTGTAATAAAAGCTGAAAAGTCTGCATCTTGCATCTCTTCTTTCTCATGCTCTAATGTGGTTTTGGCACACACAGAAATAGGGACACAAACATAGATGGACAGGGGCCTCATTAGGCCTAGGCAGGTGTGGCATTGATGGCATTCATGGTGTCTGGAACATAGTGGCTACCAGAACATGGAGTTCTGACCTGTACCCCAACCTACAAGATTCTGGTCGTGGCCCCTCTCCTTCGCTGGGGTCCAGCAAGTCATGCTGTAACAGGAAATCTAGCACGACCAGGCTTGAGTCTCCCGGGATCAGATCCAGGACTGGGAACCCCCATTCCCCATCCTTACTACCCCCAGCTGCACTTAGCCTGCAATCCCAAGGCCAAACTCCTGCATTTTGTCATCCCTAGGTCTAGGGACAGTGCCTTCAGGCAGCTCCAAGACAATAGGCACTCAGACACCAGTTGGCCCAGGGCCCTCAACATGTTCCTGATCCCAGAGGGATGGAGCTAGAGGGAGCTTGGGCTGTAAATCCCAAGTCAGGTCCCAGAGATGCCCCCATGAGAACCATTCAGGTCCACCCTCATTCCCATCCTCCTGTGGCTATTACCACAGTGCCCTACCCCTCTGGTCACTGCAACTTATGACTCCCAAGTATGTGCTCATGCTCTTGGCAGAAGTTCTGGGTATAGTGGACCATGAAGCTGGGGCTACCCTCTTCCAGGCCTTGGAGGGCCAGAGTAAAAGAGAGGCACTGCTAGAAAAGCAGTTGTTGCAGAGCCCCTCCCCATATATTAATATGCACTGTGACACTACCCTGCATCAGCTGTGGGAGGCAAAATTAGAAACAGGCCCCTAGAGGTGGCATGGTGCTGATCTGGATTGGGGGTGTTGCCCAGTGAATGAAGGGGATGAGAGAAGGAAGATGGAGGGGAGAAGAAGCGAAAATCGGAATAAAAAGAGGCTGCCTGAGTCTCAGAATGGGTGTGCCTTTTAGCAGAGGTGCCCCTGAGTTCCACTCCCAGAAACCCACAACAAGGAACAATTCCACTCTTAGATATTTACCCAAAATAAATGAAAACATCAACAGAAAGACTTGTATATGTATATTCATAGCAGCTGTATTCATAATAGCCAAAAACTGTGAACAACTCAAATGTCCTACAAGAAGAGAATGGGTAAATTATGGTGTGCTCATACAGTGGAACGTACAACTCAGCAATGGAAAGGAACAAAATGCTGATACAAATAACATGTATAAATCTCACAGACATGAGTGAGAGAAGCCAGACCCAAAAGAGCACATACTGCATGACTCCATTTATATGAAGTTCTAAATCAGGCAGAACACAATTATGGTGGTAGACCAGGGTTGAGGTGGGGAGGTGGTTATTCACTGGAAAGGGTTGCTTTCTGGAATGATGAAAAGGTTCTATATTTTAACTGGGGTGATGGTCACACATGTGTGTACCTATATAAAAATCCAATAAGCTGTATAACTGAAATATGAGCATCTTGTCATAAGTAAAATATACAAGAAGTTGGGAAAAGACCACCAGAGCAAATTTCAATAAGTAAAAAGGAAAAAAATTAGCTGAGTGTGGTGGCCACATAGCAACTTGGGAGGCTGAGGTGGGAGGGAAAAAAAACAAACAAAACAGGCTGGGCCTCCTGTGGCCTTGTAATCCTAGCACTCTGGGAGGCCGAGGTGGGAGGATTGCTTGAGGTCAGGAGTTTGAGGTTGAGACCAGCCCTAGCAAGAGGGAGACCCCCATCTCTACTAAAAATAGAAAAATTAGCCATACCTGTAGTCCCAGCTACTTGGGAGTCTGAGGCAGGAGGATCGCTTGAGCCCAGGATCTTCAGGTTGCTGTGAGCTATGATGATGCCACTGCACTCTACCCAGGGCAACAGAGTGAGACCCTGTCTCAAAAAAGAAAAGAAAAAACAAATTGATGAAATAGAGAACAAAATGACAGATTAATAAAAATCAAAAGCAGGATTAAAAAGCACACACCTGTAGTCCCAGCTACTCAGGAGGCTGAGGCCGGAGGATCACTTGAGCCCTGGAGTTCAATTCCAGCCTGGGCAACATAACGATAACCAAACTCTTAAAAAAGAAGAAGAAGAAACAGATTAAATAGAGCAATTAGTAATAAAGAAATTGAAATGGTAGTCAAATGCTTTCTTCACTCCACCAAAAATAAAAGGGCATTCATTTTATGAAACTCCCAAGAACAGTTCATTCCTATCATATAAAATTGTTCTAGATAATAGAAAAGAACAAAAGATGTTTATTTTAGAAGGCTAGTGTAAACTTTATCTCTGAAACATATGAGATAAGAAAAAGTTTCAAGCCCGTTTCACTTGTAGATGTTAAAATCCTTAATAAAATGTTAGCTAATGGTCAAGTTAGAAAACTATGGATGGTAAAAACTAGTGGGTTAAACTTTGATGAGGAACAGGATATTTATATAAACTCAAAGTACCTCCCCACTAAATACTTATTAATTCCAAGGTGAAAAATAGTAACTTTATAGGAGAGAAACCTGGCAGACACCATTTTAATGAAGGAATCAAATTGAACATCATTGGTATTAAAACCATATGCCACCTGCTAGGATGAAATGACACAGAGTCACCTCTGTGATCTTCCTATCCAAGGTCTAGAACCTGAACCCAACCATGAGGAAACATCAGACAAACCCAAACCAAGGGGCAATCTACAAAAGTGTCAAGATCGTGAAGGTGAAGGGAAGGCTGAAGAAATGTTCCAAACTGAAAGATACATGCCATCTGAATGTTGAAATGGCACCTCTTTAATGAGGCCTGCTTTGACAAATACATTTCAAATTCCCAACCCTCCCTATGCTCCTTGAGTTACTTTTTATTTCTGTCCTTGCTGTTTATTTAATTGATACATAGTAATTGTACATCACATTACTTTTTTCCATAGCAACATACTGTAACTTAACTTGCAACATGATACTTTCTTTATTTTTCTAGGCCGTTTCTCTCCCTCACTAGAACAAAAAGCTTCAGGACAGAATGGACTTTTATCTGCCTTGCTCACCACTGTGTCCCCACTGCCTAGAACAGGGTTTGGCACATAGACCTTGGAAGCAGGACTAAATGCACACACCATAACTGTCCAAATCACTCTCACCTTCAAGACTCCATTTTTTAAAAGGCTAATATATGAAGAGTTCCTAAAACTCCATAAAAATCCATACCCTCAGTGAGGCTGCGAAGGGATAGGCACTCTCGTACATGGCTGGAGGCGATGCAACATGGTACACCCTCTTCCACCCACCCTCTCCATCTCTTTTGTCTACTTTCCTGCTGTCACAGAGTTTTGCTCAAGTTGCTCCCTCCAACTGAAATGTTCTTCTCTCTTGCTTGTGAAAGTCCAAATCCTGCCCCAATTACTCCCACTGATACATTTGAAGACCATCAATTCCTCAGAGAACTTGGTCACACTCATGGCTTCAGTTGCAACCTCAGATGATTCCCAAATTCATATCTCCAGTGCAGACCTCCCCTAGCCCCTGAATTTCAGACAGTCCCCAACTATTCACTCCACCGACATATCTACTTGGATGTCTAACAGGCATCTCAAATGTAACATGTTCAAAAGCAAATGCCTGATCTTGCCCACATCTGCTTCTAATTGAATATCTCCCATGTCAGTTGATGGCAACTCCATCTTTTCCAGCGGCTCAGGCTAAAAACGTGGGGTCAGCTAAGACTCCTCTTGATTTTTCACACCCCACATCTGATCTCTTGGAAAATCCTGGCATCTTTACCTTCAGAATCAATCCAGAATCTAATTCATTCTTACCACTTCCATTTTCACCACCTGAGGCTGATCCTCTATCATCACTTCCTGGACTCTTGCAGGAGCCTTTCCCCCTACAGTTTGTTCTCTCTGCACACAGAGCAGCCAGACTATGTATTCTAAAACATAATTTATATTATGTGACTCCCCATGGATTTAGAATTAAAAAACCAAACATGTAGCCTAGCTTACACTGTCCTACTTGACCTGGTCCAGATCTCATCTAATGCTCTCTCTTCCTCACTCCTCTCCAACTAGACAGACTGCTCTTCCTCAAATGTGCCAACATCTCTCCAACCTCAAGGCTTTGCACCTGATGTTCCCTCTGCCTGGAATACTTTCCCCCATGTCTACACATGGCTCACTTCCTCCCTTCGCACTCTCTCACTGCTCACATGCATTCCCTGACCACTTTAGATGGGTTGCCAGGGAAGGTCTCTCCGAGGTAAAGCAAGGGAGAAATAAGAAGGAAAAGATCTGAGAGAAGAGGGTTTTTCTTGCCTATTGCAAGGGTAGTCAGCCTCTTCGTTATGTTCCTTGCTATATCCCCAGTGCCCTGCACTTAGTAGGCACTCAACAAATCTTTTTCTTTTTTTTTAGCTTTATTTATTTTTTTTATTTCAGCATATTATGGGGGTACAAATATTACAGTTACATATATTGCCCATACCCCCCTCCCCCTCAAGTCAGAGCCTCAAGCATGACCATCCCCCAAACGTTGCACATCTCACTCATTATGTTTATATACCCATCCCCTCCTCCCCCCTCCCACCCGCCCGACACCTGATAAATGTTATTCCTATATGAACAAATCTTTTTCAAATGAACAAATGTGAAAGTTATTGGCAAGATATGAGATACAGATTTTGGGGTAAGGTGCTAAAGGCATTTTATGTTAAACACCTTGTTCAAACATCACCCTCTCAGTCAGGCCTTCCTTGACCACACTAACAAAAGTTGCAACCTCCTTTGTGCTGACATAATTACAATAAAAAAGAAAAGAAAAAGAATTGCAACCTGTCTCCACAAATTTCTCCTTACCTTGTTTTATTTTTCTCCATAGCATTCAGCAGTTATCCTATACATACACAATACATATTTACTTATATATTAATATTTCATTATATAATACATATTCACATATGGATATATAATATACATAATATATTAAATGGCATATTTACTACATACAAACAGTTGCAAATTAGTTACATATTGACACTAGCTATTATGTTATATAAAACATGTAGTCCTTATATGTAGATTTTATTACAGCCATGCTAGCTTAACACCGGAGATATGGAGATACATTCTGAGAAATGCCTCGTTAGGTGATTTCCTCATTGTTTGAACATCATAGAACGTACTTTCACAAACCTAGATGGTATAGCCTAGTATGCACCGAGGCTATAACGGTGTAGCCTCTTGCTCCTATGCTACAGTAACAGCATGTTACTGTACTGAGTACTGCTAGCAACTGTAACATAAAGATATCTGTATATCTAAACGTATCTAAACATAGAAAAGATACAGTAAAAAAAAAAAATCTGTGGGTTGAGTGTCATGGCTCATGCCTGTAATCCTAGCACTCTGGGAGGCAGAGCCGGGAGGAGCGTTTAAGGCCGGGAGTTCAAGACCAGCCTGAGCAAAATGGCGGGACCTCGTCTCTGCCAAAAAATAGAAAAATTAGCCGGGCACGGTGGCAGGTATGCGCCTCTAGTCTCAGCTACTCGGGAGGCTGAGGCAGGAAGATCGCCGGAGCCCAGGAATTTGAGGTGGCAGTGAGCTAAGATGACGCCACTATACTCTAGTCGGGCGACAAAGGGAGACTCTGACTTAAAAAACAAACAAAGAAAAAACATGGTGGTATATGCGGTCCCTTGTTGACTGAAACATAGCTGCGGTTCATGACTGTATATATAATTTACATTACTGTATATAGTCACAGATATCTAGTATAATACATATTTATATGTGAAACTCGACTTTTTACTTATTTGTTATGTTTATGGTCTGTCTCTCTCGCTAGAATGTGAGCTCCATGAGGGCAAGGAAGAATTCCCAGCATCTGGCCCAATGAGCTCCACAAATGTTAAATGAATGAACTCCTTTGGCCCCCTGAGCTTCTGTCTCCTCATATGTAGGATGGTTATGCCGTTCCATCTGGAGGGATCACCGCATTCCGTTCCCTTTTCCCACTCGCCAGAGCAAGGCTCCCGGAATGCCAGAGCCCGGGTTTACATTTTCCCATATTCTGGGCGCTGATGCCCACCACGTGCACCAGGCACTAGCCAGACAGAACTACCACCCCCAGCATGCCTGGCGCAGTCCGGACGTACCACAGTCTGCAGGGGTATCTGGGTCTGAAATGGGCGCCCGCTGCGCAGCAGCACGGGCATGGCGCCCCTTTTGCAAAGCACCTGTGGTACGTCCCACACCCGGGGGCCCTCCAAGGCCCCGCGCTTCCGAGCTCCGCGCAAACTCTGGCTCCTCTTGTACCGCGGAGGTGGTTTGCTCTTCCGTTGCCCCGTGGCTTCAGCTCATCTCCAGCAGGAAGGCGAGGCTTCCGCCCGGCACAGGGGGTGAGCTGGAGCATCGTACCCCCACAACCCTGAACAGCATTTGGAGGAGGGCACTCCCCTAATCCCAACTTTAGGATCCCCTAATGGGCATATTTGGAGGCTCCGGGCCCCGGGACAACATTTACGGGGTGTCTGCTTTTGAGGAGACCCTTAGGAAGTGGCGTTTGGGGACTCCTGGGTGGGATTTGGGGTCTGTTTTGGGAGTACTCCTCAGAAGTAGGTTTAAACCTCGGGGGCAGGGTTTGTGGGGTTGGAGAGGCTCTTAGGGTTCGTGTATGGCTACTCTGTCCGTGGGGCAGGATTTGAATTGTTCAAGGGGAGAGGCGAACTTTGAGGTTACTAAAGTTTAGGCGGAATTTGGGGAAGGCTTGTTTCAGGACGGGTCCTGGTGACAGTGAGAACATTCGGGACCGACGTGGCACTGTGAAGGTGTCCGTGGCGTTTGTGACCTCTGGTTCTATGATGAGGTAGCCCCCTCCCCCGCCGTCCGTCGCTTGGATGTTCGGAACTGCGAGACTGGACACGTCGGGGCCCACACGTTTTCAGGGAGAGGAGCCCCCAGCTCAGGCTGAGAAGGGACGCTGGAGTGGTGTCTGCCAGACTCTTCCTGAGCGGACGCAGTGCCGCCGAGCCTTCTTTGGCGGTGGCTTTATTCATTATTCATGAGGAGGTGAGGCTGTAGTGGAAAGGCGACTTTTGCCTCTTTTGCACCTGGTCCGCTAGAGGTATAGGCTTGTGAATTATTCACAAGGGGCGGATCAGCGTGCTGAAGGGGCGTTCTCAAGTTTGCCGCGCAAAGTAGAGTTCATTGATTATTCGCACAGGTGAGTAGCGCCCTGAGTTTTCTGTGGCTTTTCTAGGGGCATTGTGCATAATTCAGGAGGGGCGTGATTTTACAGCTTTATCTGCATGATCTGCGGGAAACCGTGTAGGCTCCAGGGTTTTAAGCCTTGTGGCAGGCGAAGGGATGACACCTGCAGTGTTCATTCCTTATGTTTGTTCCTGCGCTTTATGGCGCAGTAATCCCAGATTATCAACTGAACCTCTGTATTCAAAGCCCATCGATCCTTGCCAGTTGTGTAATCTTTGGCAAATCTTCCTGTGAGCCTGAAAAATGGGTATGAGGATAACGATAAGATTAGTTTACAGTCATTTAGCCACTTAGTCCATTTAATCTTCACAACAATCCTAGGAGATAGGTTATTATTATCCTACTTTATAGATGAGGAAAGTGGGACACTGGAAGGCTAAGTAATTTGCCTAAGGTCACACAATCAGTAAGCAGTTTAGCCAGGATTCAAACCCAGTCAGTCTAGTTACACAGTCTGTAGTCTTAACCAAATGCCATAATGTCCCCCTCCCCCGATATAATAGTACTACTACTAATGTTAGTCATATAGCACTTTGTATGTGCCAGGCACTCTGTTCGAAGCCCTTTCTACATATTTATTCAATTAAACTCCATCACAAGGTAAGTTATTATCATTTCCATTTTATGGATGGGGAAACAGTGGCCCAAGTTGGGGGTTTCTCTAGTGGCTGAGTATCTCTTCACTCATAACTAATTTTATATTGATGTAAATATATATTTACATATTACCTTTATATTATGTAATATTTTTAAAATTTAACAGTGCCTTGTGCCAGCACTGTTCTAAGGGTCATTTTATAATTCATATTCTCTGATTTTCATAATAATACATTTCACCTCTATGAAGTGGATGAATTCTATTACTATCCTCATTTTACAGTTGTGGAAACTGAGGCATCTGCCAAAGGTATATAGTGAGTCTGGATTTGGTTGGACCAAGGCAGCCTGGTTCCTGAGTTGGTACGGAGGGGACCTAGACTCTCCTTGGGTTTCCCCTGTGGTTCTGCAGCAGCATCTTTCATTGTTTATGAACAGGAAAGGTGTGGTTATATTGCTAGGCTATGCTATAATCCTATTTGCTGGTAGGTCTGTCTTTAGTGTTTCAGACCATCCAGCCTCGTGCATAATCCATGAAGTGGGTGGGACCTTTCTCAACCTCTCTGAGTTTCCAGGTTGAGCTGCTGCAGTAGCCCTATTTCCCTGCTTACAGGATATTAGACGCAGCAATAGGCGGGCTTGCCCCTTTTCTATCAGTCCACTGGGCCTCATGCATTATTCACGAATAAGGTGTGGCCTTGGTCTCCTTGGCTTCCGGGCCGCCGCAAGATCATTCATTATTCATGAACGGGGGGCGGTGGCTTCCATATTTTAACATCGGCTTTCAGTTTGCCGAATTAGCCACACACCCGGCTTCATGCATAATTCATGATCAGGAAGCGCGGCTTCGCCATCCTTTCTTGGTTTCCATGGCAGCCTGGCTGTAACAATTAATTCATTATTCATGTTCCATGGGGCGTGGCCTCTGTTGTTTTACCTGTTTGCCTGGTTGTTGCCATAGGAGCCACCAGGTGGTGCTGTTCCCCTTCTAACCGAATGAGTCACAACCGGGCAGGGAACTTTATACATGATTCATGAGTGGGCGCGTCTCGCTTGCATCCGGGTTCCTGGGGGGGTGGGGCCCAAGGTTTTGTTCCGGCCCCAGGCTCTGCAGCCGCCATCTTGTGTCGGCACTGAGGTGAAGGAGGTGGCAGGGACAGCCACAACCACATCGGCCGGGGGAGGAGAAGGCGGCGGAGGCGATTCTAGGCGGCCCAGGCGGCGGGGAGGAGGAGGAGAAGGAGGAGGGTGGCGGCCGGGCTTGGCTTCGGCTCCTTGAGGAGTTGGCGGCGGCGCGACCCGGGGAACCGGCATTGGTAAAAAACGGCCTTTCTCGGTGCCTTGCCTGGGGCAAGGGTTTCGGGAGGCTTTGGAGGGTCCTGAGCCGGGCTGATGTCGGGGTGAGCCGCGGTAACTTAGACACCAGGGATCGGCGAAGGGAGGGAGGGGAAGCAGATCCTGGGGCGGGGCCGACTTTTCCCGTGCGAGACCACCGGGTTCCCTTGCGCTCCGAAATCTGACCTTGGGGTCGGATCTCCAGGATCTGCTTTTAGAGACTCGGGTCCAACATCACTAGTCTGAGACCTGAGCTCGTCCCGAACCTTGTATCTCAGAGCAGAATTACCCCCAGTCTTCCAGCAGAGGCTTAGCATGATCAGTCTTGTTGGTCAGAGCCCTCACCATTGTATGCCATTAAAGACCTGCCCCAGAATCTCTCCTGAGACACCTCCTAGCCCGTCAGTATTTGCCTTCATGGCTTCCAAGAGGGGCCAGATCTCGGGGAGGGTCTGTATGGCTTTCATTTTGGAAAGAGCCTTCTCTAGCATTTTCTTTCAGACCCTCCTCCCCCTGCACACACTAGCTGCCCTAGGAGCTTCCACGGAGACTAGACTTGGGCTTCCCGTTGGAGACCCCTTCCTCACATCTCAGGTCTCCCAACCCCATCATGGCACTGGCATCTTCCATCAGAGACCCTTCTGAGCCCAGCATTTCTATTCAGAGACCCATCTCAGCATCTTTCTTGCGAAACTCCTTCAATTCCTACAATCTGCCTTTATAGAGACTTTCTCTACTTTTAGGGAATTCCATTTTCAAGCTCCCAGTATTATCTTCAGAGATTACTCACAGGCCTCAGCACCTTCCCTATTGGACACCCATAACCCCTAAAGCCTCCCAGGGGACCAGACACCAGGGAGGAACTGTTGGGATACACAATTCTCCATCAAAGATCCCCTGCCCACATCTGCTCTTGCAGACCCTGTTGGCTTCTAGCCCCCTCCATCAGAGACTCGCCTCCCCAACCCTACCCTACACCCAACCTTTGCCTTCACAAGCCGACCAGGGTTCTAGCTTCTCTTTTCACAGATTTCTTAACCTCACATCAGGCCTCAGAATCGGTCCCCAGTCAGAAGCCCTCAGCTTCTGCTTTCAGCCTCGCAGGACCCCAGTATCATTGTTAGATGTCCCTTCCCCCAACAGGCCCCCTTGTCTTCCATCAGAGTAGAAAACCCCCCTTCTCAGCATCTACTCTCAGAGCCTCTGTGGGGTCCAACATAATTGGTAAGAGAAACCCAACTCCAGTTGGGGACCTAGCTAGTGTTTGCTTACTAACCTGTTTAAGGCCTGAACTGTCTGGGCTCAGCTTCCCCTTTCCACCCCTTCAGAGCAGCTATGGTATCTAGCATGTCCTGTTGGAGATCAACATAGGGCCTTCGTGCTCCATTAGAAATCCCTCCCCAAGGGTCCATCCTCAGAGACTTTTCCCAGCCCCTTGGCATCCATCCTCACAGGCTCCTGGGGCTCTATAGCATGAATATCAGAGATACCACTCCTCCTGCAAGCCTCTGTTATTTTTGGTTAAAGATTTCTCTTTGCTACTAGCATCTGTCCTTAGAGACCTCCAGGGCCCCAGCATCTTCCTGATGGGGAATATTCCTCACCCCACACCCCCAGCATCTTCTAGCTGCCTCCTTAGGTTCTAGAATCTCTCCCATCCATTCCCCTTGGCAGCTTCCATGGGGTCCAGCAACCATCCTCCTGCCTCCTTGCAGCCTCTGGGGGCCTCCACTGCAATTTCCCAGCCCTTCCCCCAAAGATCCTTTTCCACAGGCCCAAATTTGAGTCTTCCCTAGCACCCTCACCCAGCTCTCCATCCCCCGGTACTTCTAACATCCCCTTTCCTATCTCCTTCAGAGGCTCCTTGGGCTCAGACAACCACTTCTTGAATCCCCACTCTTACATTCCCAAGGACTTCTCAGTTAACCCCTTCCAGGAAGCATGACAGGCCCCAGCCTCCCTTCTCTGTGCCCCAGCTTCTCCATCCTGTTAATCTGGCCCTGTGTCTGCCCCCTCTCAAACCTCTAGAACTCTTTCCTCAAACAATCTTCTCTGGTTTGGGGGCGAATGCTTAGCCTTCACAATCACGTTTGGACACCCCAGGTATGTTTTGAAACTCAAAGCCCCAGTCCAGCTTTGCTAAACAATTCTCAGTATATGTGTTCTAATAGAGACTTGAGCATATGTTGAGAGCAAAAGGATATGGATTTATTTTCTGTTGGGGATGGGTGATCTTTAGTTTCTCTCGGGAGTTTCTGCCCCAGATCTCCTCTGCTTGCCTTGAAACAGAGCTGTTCCAAACCTTTACAATTGAAATCCACTGGAACAATCATCCCAAACTTGCTTAGACCCTTGCTGCCAGCGCTAGCGGTCTGGAGGTGAAAGGTCTAGATGTTAAAGAGCTCTCCGGCCCTGGATCATCTCTGATTTAGGGAGCAAATAAATGGTGTTTCCCCAAAAAACTGACCAATGACAAGGCAGGGAAATAACTAAAGTAATGAAGTATGGAGGCCACTGCAGGTGCCCATGGAGGAACTCAGGCCCTCAGGTCAGTGAGTTCTGACCAAGGTCTTAAGGTCTTAAAGACCTTAGCTTCTTTAATTATTCCAGCAGCCTCTTGAGGATAGTTCCATGTGTTCCAGCATTTAGAGAAAATGGGGCTCAGAGGAAATGAGACCCCTATCCTGGGTCAGAGAGTCAGTAAATGGAAAATATGGTTTGCCTTTGTTTCCCTACTAACTCACCAAGCCTCTTCATACCCAGGTTGGTTCTTGGCATTCCCAGCAATTTGCCTGGCTGTGGCAGTGGCCCTAGCCATCCTCCTGCCTCTCTCATTCCCCATCCCTTAGGCCTCTGGGTGGGCCCTGAGCCCACCTGGCTCTATTCACTCAGGAGGCATTTGGCAAATTCTCCCACCATTTGTGTGACTCTGGGCAAGTGAATGGAGTTCTCTGAGCCTTTGTTTTCTCTTTTGTGATTTGGGCATAGGGTTATCTGCTTCATGGGTATTGTTAACATTAGACAAAGTCCTTTACCTTGTGATTGACAGGCAGTAAGCTGTTGATAGATGATAGGAAGCTCTTGTCATTATGGTTAGTGCTAGAGTGACAGGTGCCAAGACGGAATCTTAGGTACATAGGGGTATTTGGTGTCAAAAAAGGCTCGGTGTAGGAGGACTTGTGTGAACAGAAGACTTGGGTTTAAGCAAAGGCTTGACACTTAGAGGAGCCTTAGGGGTGAGGAGAAATGATTTGGGGTCTTGTCATCTCCAGTATCTGGATCCAGTAACCTCCCACCACCAGATTTTACTTTCACACTGGGCTATATTGTTCTGTCTCTGGGACCTAGTATGTGACCCTTGGCAAGTTACTTGGTGTCATGAGCTCAAGTTTTCACATTTGTCCAGCAGGGACGATAAACCCTTCCTTGCGGGGTCAGGGCCATTGAAAGGATGAAACATGATAACTGGTGGGAGGTAGCTTAAGTCTCAGAGTCAGCAGGTCCTGGTCTGGTCCCACCTCTGCCACTCACACTCTGGGAACCTTGGTAAAGCTACCAAACGTTCCCTGAGTGAATTTTTTTCCTCCAGTGTAACTTGGGTGTTATGATAGCTTTCCAAACCCCACAGGGGTGCCCTCGAGACAGAGTGAGACAAGGCTCATAAAGTGTTTAGTATGGCCATCTGGTACAGGGATAACTTATAATAAATATTCATTTATCATTATTGTCAGCTTATTTATGGGACTCCACATGCAGACGAGACTTGGGAAGTGTGTTTTTTCTCTTTCTGCAACTTTTTTATTGGCCTGGGTCAGTTTTCCTGTCCCAAAGCTGGGGGGCAGTGTTGGACTTTGTAAAACATTCCTCCCTGAGATCCTCTGGGGACTGGGTTCTCAGCAAGGTATCTCTCCTGCTATCATGCCACCCTGATGGATGTCTAAGCCTCATTTCCCTCCTGCATTCCCCCCCCCCCCCGCCCCTGGGCTTAAGGGAGAGGAAAATGGCTGCTTGTTGTTGCCTACCTACTCTGTGCCAGGCTCTATGGTCTGTGTTATTTCTCATCTCGACAGCCCCATGGAGAAGGTAAGTGGTATTATCACCCCTATATTACAGGTGAGAAACTGAGGTCCACAGGGATTAAATGTTGTCTGTCCAGGAGTGGCAGGGTCAAGATTTGGAACTGGGTCTGTCCTGGATCCACATCCCTCCTCTGACCTTCCCATAAATACATCCGTGTCATTCCTCTTACCCAGCAGGATTAGAGTCTCTTTTTCTCTCATTATCCTGGGCTAGGGAGAGGCAAATGACTTAGTGGTCAGCAGCATGAATGTGTAAACCAGACTACTTGGGTTCAGATCTTAGCTCTGACAGCTGTGTGACCCTTGGCAAGTCACCTTACCTCTCTGGGCCTGTTCCCTCTTCTGTAAAATGGGGGTACTAATACGTAAGTCTTCCCTTTCCCTGCAGTTGCCACTAACAAACAACAAAAATTACCCACATGCCGCTGGCTCACCTCTGACCCTCCTTTTTCCCTCCAGATGTCCAGCTCGCCGCTGTCCAAGAAACGTCGCGTGTCCGGGCCTGATCCAAAGCCGGGTTCTAACTGCTCCCCTGCCCAGTCTGTGTTGTCCGAAGTGCCCTCGGTGCCAACCAACGTGAGTGTCTTCTCCTTAGAGACCTGCAGGTGGGGTGGTGGGTGGGAAAGTCTTTTGTATCACGGTCCATCTGTCCATGCCCCACTCCGGCATGTCTCCCTGAAACCGTTATTCCCTTCCATCCCTAGGGAATGGCGAAGAACGGCAGTGAAGCAGACATAGATGAGGGCCTTTACTCCCGGCAGCTGTAAGTGGGGCTGAGGCTGGGATGGGATGCCGAGAGGATAGGATTGGGTGGGGCAGGCCTTGACCCTGAGTGCCCCCTAACTTGACAGGTATGTGTTGGGCCATGAAGCAATGAAACGGCTCCAGACATCCAGCGTACTGGTGTCAGGCCTTCGGGGCCTGGGTGTGGAGATCGCTAAGAACATCATCCTTGGCGGAGTCAAGGCTGTCACCCTACACGACCAGGGCACTGCCCAGTGGGCTGACCTGTCCTCCCAGGTACCTCTTCCCATCCTCCTTTCCCCTGCTAAGGAACCAGGACCCTATGGGTGCTATGGCCACGTCACTTTTTCCCCTACTGCACCCCCTTGCAGTTCTACCTGCGGGAGGAGGACATCGGTAAAAACCGGGCTGAGGTATCACAGCCCCGCCTTGCTGAGCTCAACAGCTACGTGCCTGTCACTGCCTACACTGGGCCCCTCGTTGAGGACTTCCTTAGTGGCTTCCAGGTACCTTGAGGCACCACCCAGCCTCCTGCCCAATTCTCTCAGAGTTCATATCTGGTTTGTTCAGTATTGTTCAGTATCTATTTAATGGGTCAGTCCTGGTTACCAGGTTTCATACTGGGGGAGCCTAGAGGATGCAGACAGGATATAGACCCTGGACCTGCCTTTTCAGGGGGAAGATGTGTACAGAGAGTATAGCACAGTGGGCATCAGCACAGACTTTGGAGCCATATTGCCTTAACTGTGAGCCTCCAGCTCTACCAGTGTGACTTTGGACAAGCCACTTAATCTCCTGTGCCTTAGTTTTCATGTTTGTAGACTGGGCATGGTAGCAGTACTGACTTCATGGAGTTTTTGTGAGGGTTAAGCAGGTAGGATAGGCACATGATAAGGCCTGTATGAGTGTTTGTTAATTAAAAAGTATAGGCCAGAAAGAGGAGCTCTGATAGCTAAGATTCTGCCCTGGTTTATCCCAGAGCCAAGGCACTGCAGCTGAATCCTGATGTAGGAGTAGGAGCTCACCCTGGTGGGGAAGGATGGACATTCAGGCAGAGAGCAAAATCCCAAAGGTCATGGCTGAGCAGGCATTGTCTTGAGAATTGGGAGCAGGTGGGTGTGGTAGGAGTGAGCTCAGACTTTGGCAGGGGACAGAGTTTTTTACTGCTTCTCTGTCTTGCAGGGCACTGTTGGCTTGTAGGCAGACAGCAGTGAGTGTTTGTCAAATAAATGAGTCAGCTGTTCTCCAAACTCTGTCCTCTCAGCTACCTTTTTACTTTTCCTGGTATAGTCTAGGGATTCATTTTTCTCTTCACTGAGTTTCACCCTCGTGGAGTCTGACACGAAGTAGGTACTATGTGTTTGTGACAGAGGGCTGGACCACCAAAACCCCTAGACCTCTCTGCCTTAAGGAAAGACTGCCTGAGTCTTCCACACCAGCATTCCTCCATTATTCTCACCCCTTTACTCCAGTGTCAGTCTGGCCTGAGCCTCTCCCTCTCCACAGGTGGTGGTCCTCACCAACACCCCCCTGGAGGACCAGCTGCGAGTGGGTGAGTTCTGTCACAGCCATGGCATCAAGCTGGTGGTGGCAGACACACGGGGCCTGTTTGGGTGAGTGCCACCCCCTACCCCTTTTTCCCCCGACCCCTACCAGACCCAGGCCAAGACCCCCAAGGCTCTCACTGCCTTTATCCCTCCTCAGCCACCCCGGTTGTGGATTGTTTGTGTTCACCTCTCCCCATGTGCCTCAAGCACCATCTGATTTCCCAGTAGTGATGGGCTGAGTTTGCTCAGCAAGTATCAACTGTATCTTGAGGGCCACGTGGGGATCTGTATATGCATGGGACTTGGCCATCAGCCCTATTGCCTCCCTCTACAGGCAGCTCTTTTGTGACTTTGGAGAGGAAATGATCCTCACAGATTCCAATGGGGAGCAGCCGCTCAGTGCTATGGTTTCTATGATCACCAAGGTGAGGAGACCAGCCTCAGAGGTCCCGGCAGGCACATGGGCAGTGGCAGTCCTTCTCCATCTGCTCTTGCCTCTGAGGCTCACTTCTCCT
The DNA here is from genome assembly GCA_008086735.1 of Cheirogaleus medius. Classification (NCBI taxonomy): domain Eukaryota; kingdom Metazoa; phylum Chordata; class Mammalia; order Primates; family Cheirogaleidae; genus Cheirogaleus; species Cheirogaleus medius. The sequence continues at coordinate 3,211,829 of VBSM01001483.1, read as the reverse complement.
TTATCCAGGACAACCCAGGTGTGGTTACCTGCCTGGATGAGGCCCGACATGGATTTGAGAGTGGCGACTTTGTCTCGTTTTCAGAAGTACAGGGAATGATCGAACTCAATGGAAATCAGCCCATAGAGATCAAAGTTCTGGGTGAGCAAGGCCCATGGGGGAATCAGAGGGGAGCTAGGAGATGCTCTGGGGTTCAGACCGAGGGGAAATACATCTTGAGTGTCAGAGATAAACCAAAATCCCCTGGGGTCCAGCCAGAACTTGTGTGCATGGGAGAGAGGGGCTACCCTGTGCTTGAGCTGTTCCTGGGAGAATGAGTCCCTGGTATGTGAGCTAAGGGGGAAAGGTCTCTGTTGTCTGAACAGGACAAATCAGAGGATCTACTTCTGTGTGAGCTGATTTGGACACGAAACAGAGAAGGTCTTCCAGTATAGACTAGGGGCCAGGGACACAGGATCTCATGGGGTCTGAGCTGGGTCTGGGGCAGAGGGGAGATGGTTTCTGATGTCCAAGTAGAGCCTGTGGCAGAGAGGAGATGGCTCCTGATGTCTGAGCTGAGTCAGGGATAGTTTTTTCCTTATCTCGTAGGTGTTGTGGATTTTAGGGAGGGTGGGTAGACTGACAATCTTCCCATCCACCATAGGTCCTTACACCTTTAGCATCTGTGACACCTCCAACTTCTCCGACTATATCCGTGGTGGCATCGTCAGTCAGGTCAAAGTACCTAAGAAGATTAGCTTTGTGAGTGTGTTGGCAGGGAGCAGTGGGCTGTGGAGGGTGGTTGTAGGCATTTCCAAGTTCTCCATTTCTCTTCTGGTTCTGATGCCCTGCCCCCTACAGAAATCCTTGGTGGCCTCACTGGCAGAGCCTGACTTTGTGATGACAGACTTCGCCAAGTATTCTCGCCCCGCCCAGCTGCACATTGGTTTCCAGGCCCTGCACCAATTCTGTGCTCAGCACAGCCGGCCACCTCGGCCCCGAAATGAGGTGGGTGGGTGGGTGAGCCAGCCAGGGCACACATCCTTGGTACTAAAGGCCCGCCATTCCTCTCTACCCGTCGACTCTCCCTCCTCCTACAGTGGTCTAACAGGTCCTCTCTTGATTTCCTCTGGCCCACCAGGAGGACGCAACAGAACTGGTGGCCCTAGCACAGGCTGTGAATGCTCGAGCCCTGCCAGCAGTGCAGCAAGACAACCTGGATGAGGACCTCATCCGGAAGCTGGCATATGTGGCTGCTGGGGATCTGGCACCCATAAATGCCTTCATTGGGGGCCTAGCTGCCCAGGAGGTCATGAAGGTTAGCATGGGTGGGGAGGGGCAGGGTTATGGGTGGGCCAGGTGCCTCACTGACTCCATCACTTGCTGTCCATATGTGTCAGGCCCCAATTAACCGCTGACTACCTTCCTCTCTCCTTCCCCTGCCCAGGCCTGCTCTGGGAAGTTTATGCCCATCATGCAGTGGTTATACTTTGATGCCCTTGAGTGTCTCCCTGAGGACAAAGAGGTCCTCACAGAGGACAAATGCCTCCCGGTATGTGAGTGGGGTCTATGGGGAAGGCATCACTGGGGGCATTTCTGGAAAGGCCTCTTTTGATCCTCCTTCCATTGTATTCCTTAGCGCCAGAGCCGTTATGACGGGCAGGTGGCTGTATTTGGCTCAGACCTACAGGAGAAGCTGGGCAAGCAGAAGTACTTCCTGGTGAGTGATCCCCTTGGACACCTGCTACCTTCACTTCCCCTGGCCACTGGCCACCTCTTCTGAGGCTTCTACATCCCAAGGGAGGAGGGTCTTTTGGTTCTTGTGCCCATATTACATTCCCTTTGCTGTTTTCATTATCTTGAAGGAAAGCCTGGTGTGTCCTTCTGTTTCCCCCTCTAGTGCCTCCTTTCTTAAATGACTGGGTTATTTCTTATAGCCCTGGAACCTGAAGATGTGGCATTAGACCTTTCCCTTTTCTGCTGCCTCCAGGGGGAGTGAGGAGTGATAAGCAGCTTTGCACTAACCTTTGTCACCCTGACCAGCCTCTTTCTCTCTTCTTGGCTGCTTCTTAGGTGGGTGCAGGTGCCATTGGCTGTGAGCTGCTCAAGAACTTTGCCATGATTGGCCTGGGCTGTGGGGAGGGCGGAGAGATTGTTGTCACAGACATGGACACCATTGAGAAGTCAAATCTGAACCGACAGTTTCTGTTCCGGCCCTGGGATGTCACAGTGAGTGGGGCGGGGGTTAAGGGGACGGGGCTTTGTCATCTTACTTTCCTGTTGTCTTTTTCTTGTTCCCATTCTTCCTGGCAGAGATCTTTCCGCCTCTGCCAGAGGCCCTTTTTGGCCCTTCTTTCGCTCAGTTTCTATTATTCCTTCAACAGTCATTGAGTATCCTTCCTTTGAATGTACCATTTTATCTCCTTTTTCTTCGACCTCTTACCAGTTTGGATTGGGACACTGTGTTAGGGGTCCCCCAAACCACATAAGCTCAATGATTTACAAGGAGGATTCACAGAACTCAGCATATAGTCATACTCATAGCATGATTTATTACAGCAAAAGGATACAGAACAAAATTGGCAAAGGGAAAAGACTCATGGGGTGAAGTCTGGGGGAGACCAGGTGCAAGTTTCTAAGAGTCTTCTCCCAGTGGAGTTGCACAGAACATGTTTAATTTCCCTGGTAGCAACGGTAACAACAGTAACAAGTTGTAACAATACTTGTTACACTTTCCCTTGTGCAATGTTGCCAACCAGGGAAACTTTTTAGAGACTCAGCACCCAGGGCTTTTTCTTGGGTCTAGTCACATAGGCGCCCTCTGCCTGGCACGTACCAAAATTCCAGATTCCCAGAAGGAAAGAAGATGTTCAGCACAAACTGTATTGTTTGCGTGAACAGTTTAGACACAGTGAACCACAGTTATTAGGTAGGGAATGGTGGGAACCTTCCCAAAATCCAAGTTCCCATACTCTAGCCGAGGGCCTGCCTTGGAAGCAGGCCTTTCCAAGGATTGCAATTTAAATGCACTAGGCTCACTCTTTTCTGCATAGATGGAAACTAGGTTATACAGGGATCTATCTGGGAAGGCTTCTATAGGGAACAGTGTCATTTTTGCTTGCCTAGGATCTATTCCCCTTTTCTTTTTCTTTCTTTCTTTTTTTTTTTTTTTGAGACAGAGTCTCACTCTGTTGCCTGGGCTAGAGTGCCATGGCGTCAGCCTAGCTCACAGCAACCTCAAACTCCTGAGCTCAAGTGATCCTCCTGCCTCAGCCTCCCAAGTAGCTGGGACTACAGGCATGCGCCACCATGCATTTTTTTAGTTGGCTAATTAATTTCTTCCTACTTTTAGTAGAGACGGGGTCTCGCTCTTGCTCAGGCTGGTTTTGAACTCCTGTCCTTGAGCGATCCTCCCGCCTCGGCCTCCCAGAGTGCTAGGATTACAGGCTTGAGCCACTGCGCCTGGCCTGTTCTCCTTTTCATTCATTCATTCATTCATTCGTTTTATTTACTAAGTAGTTATTGAGGTAGGTGCTATTCTAGGTCCTGGAGATACATCAAGGAATAAAACAGATTTTAGTGGGGGAGGACAGATAATAAACAGTAGCCACAGTAAGCAGTTAATGTTAGTGATGAGTGCTCTGCAAAGGAAACAGCAAACACCAGATCAGGGAAGTTGGGGTGCCAGGGAGGTTGGTTTGCAGATTTGATTTATGATAGTTAAGGAAAACCTTTCTGCAGACTTCAGATGTGAGGGACTAGAGTGCCCTCTTCTGGGAAAGAGTGCTCCAGGCTGAGATAAGGGCCCATGCAAAGATCCTGAAGTGGGAGTGGTAGGAGATAAAGTGGTAGAGGTCATGGGGCCAACTCACTTTACCCTAAGTGGAGGTGGGATTCAGGGGAGGGTTCTGAGCAGAGGAAGGATGTGACTTGACTTGGGCTTTGAAAGGATCCTGCTTGTGTGCTAGCATTTGGTTTTGTTTATGGGGAATCTATTCCAACCCTGGGTGATATTACCTGAAAGGACAGTAGATGTTGGGTAGCCAAAACAATAGATGTCTGGCCCATTGCCTTCATTCTGTGCCTATCCTCAGTTTCCCTTTCCACTGAGCCCTTGCCACATCTGTCACAGCCCCAGCCATGTGACATTGTCACAGACTGTCTCTCCTGCTAAACCAAGGAGCTTCCTGAATTCAGGGCCTGGTTCTTCCCCAGCATTACATAAATCAGTCCTCGGAAGGACAGTTCTCTATAGACACTTGTTGGGTGAATACACAAATAACTGAGCTCTGTTCCCCCATCCCCACCCTGAAATTGTACTTTCTCACCCGCCCCCCTAGAAGTTAAAGTCTGATACCGCCACTGCAGCTGTGCGCCAGATGAATCCACACATCCGGGTAACAAGCCACCAGAACCGGGTGGGTCCAGACACTGAGCGGATTTATGATGACGATTTCTTCCAAAACCTGGATGGCGTGGCGAATGCCCTGGACAATGTGGATGCCCGTGAGTTTAGAGGCGGGTGAGGAGGTCAAGGGCAAAGTTGTATGTGTTGAGGTGTGTGTGTATGAGGGGGTTCCTATCTTCTTGTCCTCTCCTGACATTCTTTCCCACTGCCCACGTTGTTCCCTGCAACCTCTCCACAGGTATGTACATGGACCGCCGCTGTGTGTACTACCGGAAGCCACTGCTAGAGTCAGGCACACTGGGCACCAAGGGCAATGTGCAGGTGGTGATCCCCTTCCTGACAGAGTCATACAGCTCCAGCCAGGACCCACCTGAGAAGTCCATCCCCATCTGTACCCTGAAGAACTTCCCTAATGCCATTGAGCACACCCTGCAGGTGATCAGCCAAGGGGGGGAAGGGAAAGAGGGCAGGCACTTGAGTTCCCTGTCAGCTACCAGGCCTTTGGCCTTCAGGTATTGCATGCCTAAGTGTAAGATGTGCCTTTTCTCCAAACCTCTCTCCCACACTTCCCACCAGGCAGCCTAGATTTCTAGAATGACTCATTCTTTTTTTCACTTTTATTTTGAAATTTTTTCAACATGTAGACAAGTATAAGGAATATTACAGTGATTACTCAAATACTACTTCTCACTTAGATTTAAGAATTGTTAATGTTTTGCCACATTTTCTTCTTAGATTCATATAGTTTTTTCTTCACTATGCTTAAGTTTGTCACAGACATCACAACACTTCACTGGCTGCTATTTTAGTATTCTTCTGCAAAGTAAGGATATGTTCCTGTATAACAGTGTTTCTCGACCTCAGCGCTATTGACATTTGGGGCTGGATATTTCTTTGTCCTTGAGGGAGGAGGGTGTCCTGTTCAGTGTAGGATTTTTTTGCAGCATTCCTGACTTCTACCCACTAGATGCCAATAGCACTCCCCCTCTATTGTGACAACTAAAAATGTCTCTAGACGTTGCCAGATGTTCCTGGGGGGACAAAATCACTCCCAGTTGAGAACTACTGCTGCCTAACCTAAATACCATTTTCATGCTGAACAAAATTAATAGTCATTTCTTGCCATCTTTTCCAGTTATTTATTTATTTGTGTCTAATGCTCCATTCCATATTCGGGTTTCCCTAGCTGTTGCTCACAATCAATGAGTTTAACAGCTGGTTCATCAGGATGATTCTATGTGTGTGGTGCACAGAAGTGCAGAACAGTGCATGTATCATCTAGCTGAAGTTTTACAAAATGAACACACAGGTGACCAGCACCCAGGCCAAGAAACAGAGCCTAAGGATAAGCATTGTAGTATCAGAATAATTCTTAGTGCAGTGTTTGAGGCCCAGCCATTCAGAATATTTAATAGGAGTATGAGGGTAACATTTAATAGGAGTATGAGGGTAACATGAGGGTAATATTTAATAGGAGTATGAGGGAACAAACTAGGGAGAGGGAAAAAATAAGTTCTGTCACTTTGCCTTCTGACCCTGCAGTTCCAGAGCCATGAACTTAACGTCTCTGTGCCTCATATTCTGCCTCTATAAAATGGGGGTGATGGTAGCATATACTGTATTTTCCTGAAAATAAGACAGGGTCTTATATTTATTTTTCCTCAAGAAGACACCCTAGGGCTTATTTTCAGGGGATGTGTTATATTCTTTAAGTACGGTACAACAATCTACATTTATTCAAATATAGTTAAGTCATCATCTTCTGGAACATCATCATAACTCTCCAAACCCCGAATTCCATCCTGAATTTCTTGCAACTCTATTTCCTTTAGAACCATTGGCTCCTGAATTTCTTGCGACTCTATTTCGTTTAGAACCATTGGCCCCAATCTCTCATGTCGAGCAATAGAGCTCTCATGGGGCAGATGAGAAGGGTTGCTCGTCTTCTTTACCGCTCTGCGACGGTAAAATGTATGGGTTGTGCAGATATGCTGTGTAGCCACGCCCATCACCAGGCCTTATTTTCAGGGTAGGGCTTATATTGCGCAAATGCTTAGAAATCCTGCTAGGGCTTATTTTATGGGTAGGTCTTATTTTCAGGGAAACACGGTACCTCACAGGGCTGTGGTAAACACTTAGCACTTACTATGTACCTGGCATTATTTTAAGTAAGCTTTAAATGTATACATATTTTCTCCTTCCTTAGCAATCCTATGAGGTAGGTATTACTATTGTAGTATCTGTTATAGAGATAAGGACACAGAGGTAAGGGTGTTATCTTGTGTGCCTGAAGTCACAAAACCAGGTATGTGGCAGAGCTGGAATTTGAACCTGGATCTCTGGCATCTTCGTACTCCAAAGAGTCTCTGTCTTTTTTCTGCCGAGTCCCAGGGCCTGGATAGGGATCATTTTTGGTTTTTATCTTGAGTTTTTTCTTTTTCTTTTCTTTTTAAATTATGGTAAGATATACTTAACCAAATTCTTTCTCTTATTAAAGCATAACATACTTAGAGTAAGGCACACAGATTTTAATAATAAGTAATCACTGCTCAGATGAAGTTTATTGGTTTTTCAATTGAAGTGTTGGGGTATAGGAGTGGAGAACATTGGGGAGCAGTGGGGCAGGGGGGGGCTTCCCCTCTCCCAGAGCAGCTGTGTACTTCCTACTTGCTTTATTCACGGATGGTCTTTCTAATGCCTGCATAAACCCATTTTGTCAACCATTAACCCATGTAATCTGTTTGCTCTGTCTACAGTGGGCTCGGGATGAGTTTGAAGGCCTTTTCAAGCAGCCGGCGGAAAACGTCAACCAGTACCTCACGTGAGTAACTCAGATGCCCTCTCATCCTATTCCCTGACCACCAGCCAAGGCATCCTATCTGCTTTCCTTACCACGGTAGCACTTAGGATCAGGCATGTGTTTCAGATGAACTAGTGAGTGGTCGGGCCTCCTTCTGTTGGGGGTCAAGACTAGCTTTCTGTGGAGAAAGTAGGATTGCCCTGGAGCCCACTGCTGGGCCCGATGTGTGATCCTGTTCCTTTGCGCCCTCCAATTCCTGACAGAGACTCCAAGTTTGTGGAGCGGACACTGCGGCTGGCAGGTACCCAGCCATTGGAGGTGCTGGAGGCCGTGCAGCGCAGCCTGGTGCTGCAGCGACCACAGAACTGGGCTGACTGTGTGACCTGGGCCTGCCACCACTGGCACACCCAGTATTCTAACAACATCCGGCAGCTGCTGCACAACTTCCCTCCTGACCAGGTAATACCCACTTGCTGGGTCTATTTGGCAGAATGCGTTTCCCTGAAATGGGATCCTGCTATGGGCTCTGGATATGGCTCCTCCCAGCTATTTAGTCCAGCTGTGGCAGGTGCCTTGAGGCATGGGAATCTCAGAAGAGTTATTAGGCCTGACCTGTTCACCCCCCTCTTCTCTGTTCTTTTGAGCAAGAGACTTGGTTTCTGTTTCCCTTACCTGTGTCATGGGCTGAGTCATACTTGACTCCTAGTCAGTGCTGATAGGGATTATGGGGAAGAAATTCTGAAGTTAAGGGCACAGGAATCAGTATGGGTTCAAATTCCAGCTGTATTCGAACTTGGGCAAGTCATGTAACTTTTCTCTGTACCTTAGTTTCCTCTTCTGTGAAGCAGAAATAATGATCTACCTCATGCAGGGTTTTGTGAGGATTAATTGCTGTGTATTTAGTTTGGTGCCTAGTAATCCATAAGAGTTTATTAAATGGCTGTTTAGCACAAAATGAGTGCCCAGGAATTGGTAATTGTTTTCTCAGCCTGGCTTTGGACCTTCCACCTACAGGACCCTACAGTCTGGGTCTTTTATGATTGAGCTCCCTTTGAGTGCCCAGCCAGGGATAGTGAGTGGGGGCACATCTGAGGCCAAGGTGAGAAGTCAGGATCATCAGAGAGGCCTTCGCTTTCAGGTCCCACTCCTCAAAAATCTCTCCATCCCTTAGCTTACAAGCTCGGGAGCCCCGTTTTGGTCTGGGCCCAAACGATGTCCACACCCTCTCACCTTTGATGTCAACAACGTAAGTCTCCTCCCTGGGGTCTCCTGGGGTCAGGTGGAGGGCAGGTGGGTGGGAAGGAGGTGGCAGCTCCCCACTTGAGGGCTGATGTGCTCACCCTTCCCTGCCCTGCCTCCTCCTAGCCCCTGCATCTGGACTATGTGATGGCTGCTGCCAACCTGTTTGCCCAGACCTACGGGCTGACAGGCTCTCAGGACCGAGCTGCTGTGGCCACACTCCTGCAGTCTGTGCAGGTCCCCGAGTTCACCCCCAAGTCTGGCGTCAAGATCCATGTTTCTGACCAGGAGCTGCAGAGCGCCAATGCCTCTGTTGGTGAGGGTGTTTGGCCATTTGGCCAGGAGTCACCACCCCACTTGTCCCCGGCCTAGTCCAGCCTCCCCACCAGTCCTCTACCCCTAGTTCTGCTCTGTGACTCCAGGCCTGAGGCTTACCCACACCTTCTTTGAGCTTCCTTTTCTCTGTGACATGAAGAGGGTCAGTTGGGGCAAATTATCTCCCTCCCTCCTCCTCCTTCCCACTCTCTGGCCCTTAGGAGAACGAGCTGTTTGTTTCTCTTGCTCTATGTATATTTGCCTTGGTTTTGTTCTTTCCTCTGTTTCTTCTTGATCTGTTCTTCTAGGGGATATGCTCTCCATCAGTGGTCTCTCCCTTGATATCTGCCTGCTTTGTTTCCTTCCATATCTACACCCATCTCCCCATTTGTACAGCTACCCCCCATGTTTCCCTGTATACATCTTCACCCTCCATAATTTGGGGCTACAGTTTACTGACCCCCTGGTCTACATACTTATCTACCTCCCCTTCCTTCTGTATACCTGTAATGCATCTGTAGCTCTGTAACTTCCCCTTCGCTTACTTCCATCTATCTCCCCCATCTTCCTCTACATAGATCTCCTCCCATGTCTTCCTTCTGAAATATCTACCCCTTCACGTTACTCTCTGTATTTCTTCCTGTCTTTCCTTCCACATGTCCCATTATCTTCTCCATACATTTCTTCCATCTTTCTGCTTCCACCTGTCTCACCCTTTGTATATGCCCCCACTCTCCCTTTTTCATATCTTCTCCATCTTCCCCTCCATATCTTTCCTCTATATCCACATCTGTATGCTTCCCTCCAACTTCCCCTCTGTATCTTTTTCATCCCCTTTCCCCTCCTGTATCCTCAGTGTCTCCCCGTCTCCCTCTACATCACTCTCCCCAAGATCTATACCTCTCCCTTCTTGATCTCCATCTCCACTTTCTCCTAATGTCTTCATTTCCGTTCTTTGGTGTCTCTAGAGAGATCTCTCTTGATATCCTCACCTCTTTGTGTTTTTCAGGTTTGTACTCTATTCTCCTACTCTATCTTTCCCCCTTGCCCCTCCTCTCTCCCAGGATGTCTCTCCTTTTCCAAATCCTTTTTCTGCCTGAATACCTTTTGCCCCACCCTGGGCTCCTATTTCCATTTCAGATCCTGGCCTGAGATCTGAAGGGCTGACAGTGTTCCTCTCTTCATGCAGATGACAGCCGTCTAGAGGAGCTCAAGGCCACCCTGCCCAGCCCAGACAAGCTCCCTGGATTCAAGATGTATCCCATCGACTTTGAGAAGGTGCTGGGGGGAGGGCCCCGGGAAGGGCAGGGGGATGGGCTAAGCACAGACAGGCTGAAGAGAATAGGTCTCTGGGGGATCTGGACCCAGCCCCAGGTCTTTGTGGGGGATCAGATCATGGGCCTGTCACATAGCTCTGAATGAATAGATGCTCCCAATCATCCCTTTGTCATCTGGGAGAGTCCAGCAGGTAATTGCAGTGAAGGATACTTGTGTCCCTGGAGGCCAGGAAACTTCTTCCTCATCCATTCCTTTCCCCACTCATAACAGGATGATGACAGCAACTTCCATATGGATTTCATTGTGGCTGCATCCAACCTCCGGGCAGAAAACTATGACATTCCCCCTGCAGACCGACACAAGGTGAGGGGAATCAAGATTTGATGTTCCATCCCCTCCCAGGTTTGAGTTCCCCATGTTTGGCCCCCTGTGTAGACCCTGAAACTCTTGCAACTTAACTACCATGTTCCTTGGTCCCTTCCTGTCTCACAGAGCAAGCTGATTGCAGGGAAGATCATCCCAGCCATTGCCACAACCACAGCAGCTGTGGTTGGCCTTGTGTGTCTGGAGCTGTACAAGGTAGTGCAGGGGCACCGACAACTTGACTCTTACAAGAATGGCTTCCTCAACTTGGCCCTGCCCTTCTTTGGTTTCTCTGAACCCCTTGCTGCACCACGTCACCAGGTGAGGGCCCACTGCAGGAGGTAGGTTTGTGAGTGGGGGGGGGGGTGTCTCTGTAGAGCTGGCTCAAGTTTGCATCATACCCTGTCACCAGGTGAGGGTTTCAGTCTGTGTGTACCTACTCTTTTTGTGTACCCTTTATTCATTTATTCATTAATCACATTGAGTACCTGCAAAAAGATGGGATGTTTGAATTGTGCCCTGGAATATTATTAATAACTATACAAATGTTTATTGAGTACCTGCAGTGTGCAGGTATGCCCTTTTTCAGGTGCTAAGGTTACATTTATCAAATAGATGATATAAGTAACATGTTAAATGATTTTGGAACCAAAAAAGGATAAGGAGGACTTGAGAATACCAGGGAGCAAGGGGGTGGGATGATCTGGAAAGGCCTTGCTGAAAAGATGACATTTGAGTTCAGACTTGGAGGAGGTGAGGGGACAAGTGACACAGGCTTGGTGGTGGGTGGGGATGCATTCCAGGTAGAGTCCTTGCAAGGGTACTGAGGTAGGGGCGTGGGGTGTACCTGGCATGCTCGACGTATAAAAAGTCAGTAGAGCAGAGTGAGAGAGAGGATGAGGGGATAGGAGATGAGAAGAAAATAGGATTCCAGTGGTGTAGGGTCTTGTCAGTCATAAGGGTTTCAGTACTTACTCAGTACAAGATGGGAGCCATGAGAGGGTTTTGAACAAAAGAGGGTTGTGATCTGACTTAACATGTCTGCTTGAGCATGAATCTGGGGGGAATGGAGGCAGATGGGGGCTGGACCCTCTGGAGTGGTCCCCATCCTAGTGGAAAGGGGAAACCTTTTTGTCCCATAGTACTATAACCAGGAGTGGACATTGTGGGATCGCTTTGAGGTACAGGGACTGCAGCCAAACGGTGAGGAGATGACCCTCAAACAGTTCCTTGACTACTTTAAGGTAAGGCCCCTTCCTCCCCCTCTTACCCCATCTTAGGGGCGAGGTGTGTAGGTGACTGGCTGGCCTGTCCACCCCCATGACACCTCTGTGCCCACTCCCTCCCTCTCCAGACAGAGCACAAATTAGAGATCACCATGCTGTCCCAGGGCGTATCCATGCTCTATTCTTTCTTCATGCCAGCCGCCAAGCTCAAAGAACGGTTGGATCAGCCGTGAGTTGGCCAATGGGCAGGCTGAGGGAGGCCTTGTGTGGGTTGGGGAGCCTCAACTTCCAGCTATCCCACTCCTGTTCACTGCCCTTCACCTCCTCTGCCCCCACCTACCTGCCCTTCCTCTCTTGCTTTCTGCCTTCCTAATCCCCCACCCCCACTCCCTAGGATGACAGAGATTGTAAGCCGTGTGTCGAAGCGAAAGCTGGGCCGCCACGTGCGGGCGCTGGTGCTTGAGCTGTGCTGCAATGACGAGAGCGGGGAGGACGTCGAGGTCCCCTATGTACGATACACCATCCGCTGATCCCCATCTGCTCCTCTAGGCTGGCCCCAGTCCACCCTTCTCCAGACTCCTTCCAGCCCAGGGCTCCTGTTTGGTTTCTGGCAGTGGCCCACCTAGCCAAGCCTGGTGTTCCCTTGTCATCCCCCTACCTGAACCCCTCCTGCCACTGCTTTCTACCTTGTTTGGAATCCGAATCCTAATAAAGAATTATTAACCCTGACATGGCTTGCCCTGCTGGTTCCAGGGAAGGAAGGGGCTTCCTGGAGCTGTCTGGTTCAGATGGTAACCCAGAGGCTCAGTCCCACCCTAGCTGCCAGTTTCCTGGGCAGAAAAATGTGGGTGTTGCTACCTTTCCTGCCCTTTCTGCTTACGAAGAAATGGAGGCACTTGTGAGGCCATAGAGAGCAGGTACCTGGGTTCGTGTGACTTTATTAATTTGAGCTGGGTTCAAATCTTACCACCTCCATGTCCTGACACCCCCCGCCTCTGTGAGAGGAAAGTTGTAGTGACCAGGATGCCAGGGCCTCGTTAGCATCCCTTATGTCCTTGGGGCAGATCCCTTCCCACCTGGCTCAAAGCACTCAGACCTTGGACGGGCCTTTACAATCATGGTTCCTGGCACCAAGAATACCTGTGGTGCTCTTAGTTCAATTTCCTTTCTACAAGGGGGGCTTGAGCAGCTCTGCTGGGCTGAGGAATGCCAGTGCCTTCAGTAGTACTTTGCAGTTTTTATGGAAATACTTGGCCAAGAACATCTGTATAGGAAAATCCCCTTCCTACCTCACCCTGCCCCCTTGGCCCCAGGTCTGCCTGTACTCCTTTGAGGGTCTTCAGGCCTACCTTGGAGAGAACTGGTTATCGGGGCTGAGGGGGCTGTGTTCATTTCATAGAGCAAGTAGCAGGAGACTTACCACGAGCCCCACCAGGACTGCAGAGCTGCCATGCCCCATCCATGGTCTTGGCTGAGTACTCCAGACAGTTGAAAGCACCAGTCTGGCTGGCCACTTGCACATCTGTGCTTTCTTCCATTGGTACTGGCTGTTGGAGCCCAAGCATAGCATTCGTACCTCTGTCCTTCACCTAGCCAGACACCAATTTTTCTATTCCTACTTAGAAACAAGATCCTTCATTCCTCCACTCAAACCTGAGGGGAATAGCTCAACCTATTTCAGAACCTGGCCTGATGTGCCCCTCACAGCCTATGCCCACAACTGCCTCCTGGGGTTAGTTCCAAGCTTCAGGCACAGTATATGCCTTTGCCCACCTCCCTCTCCTGACCACTTTTTTCTTGGCCTGCTCTGCTTAGGTGACCTCATCCTTCCATAGTTCTTTGTCCACCAGGACACTGGGAACAGAAGCACTTTATGTCTGTTATCTATTTAGTGGTGATGCGAGCTGTCAAGGTCTAGTGGAGAGGTTTTCCCATAACAGGCACGTTCCCATTATTGCTCCAGAGTGCCCCAGATATCCCACACCTCTGTCCACTGTCCCCACCATTAGAGCAGCTGGAGTTTAGCACACAAATTTTATTCTTCTGCCTTCCTTCTCCACTATTTCAGCTTCTTCACTGGTATTCTATCAATACCTTGTTCACTGTACCAACCCCCATTACAGCTTCTAATTTTCCACGTAACTTTTCTTCACCACCACACCTCCTGGGTCCTCCTTGATGCCTTACACCTGACACCCTTCTCCATCAAAACCAGCTTCTAAGTCACCTATGAATCTTGGTTGCATTATAACACCAGCCAGGTGTTATAGGAGGCCAGGGCTCACCTGGTGGGGGTTGGGTTACTGCACTAAGCACCTTGCACCCAGAGGGCACAAAGAAGAGTGGCACAAGGATTTCTCCTCTTGTCAGTGCCTGGAACTATTTGTCATTCAGGCATTCAACAAACATTTGTTTAGTGCTGTGTGGCAGGCACTTTTTAGACGTTGGGATACAGCAGTGGATAAAACAAAGATCCCTGTCCTCCTGGGGCTTGTGTTCTGCTAAGATGAGACCCAGGATAGACGATAAACACAATAAGTAAATTGTATGTTAGAAGTTCATCAGTGCTATCTTCCAAAAGTGAAGAATAGGGCCAGGTCTGGGGATCTGGAATGATGAGGATGCAGGTAGGAATTTTTTTTTTATTTTTAGAAATGGGGTCGCTAGGTTGCCCAGGCTGGCAGGCTGATCTGGAATTCCTGGCCTCAAGCAATCCTCCCACTGCAGTCTCCTGAGTAGCTGGGATTACAAGTGCTATCCACCACGCCCAGCTGGAATTTTTAAATAGGGTAGTCAGGGAAGGCTTCCTAGAGAAGGTGACTTTGAAGTAAGCACTTGGAAGAAGTGAAGGGATGAAGCATGTGGATCTAGGGCAAGAGCATTCCAAGTAAAGGGAACAGCAAGTGCAAAGCCCCTGAGGCTGGATTGTGCCTGCCTTATTCAGGAGCAGTTACAAAGGAAGCTAGTATGGCTGGAGTGAGTGAGAGGAAGGGTAGGAGATGAGGTCAGTTAAGTGACCCAATCTTCTAGGCTGCGGTGAAGACTTGTCTTTGTCAAGTATTTCCACTCCCATCATGGCCCAAGAAAACCTTGCTAATATAATTCTCACTGAAAATCCTAACTGGTAGACCCAGGCTGCCATAAAGGGAAGCCCAGAAGAGGCGGGGTGGCTGCCTTTGAACTGGGGTGCAGTGTATATTCCAGAATGTCTGCGGAAGGCTGCAGCCATTTGAGCAGGACTTGGGAATTAGTGTAGGAGTTAAGCAGAGAGGAGTGAGGGATTAGGTCTGCTTGGCAGTGCTTAGCACGAAACAGGCACCAAATAAAGAAAATGGAAATAAAACCGCGGATTGGGGGAGCCACGGGAGGGGCTGTGGTGGGCAAGAAGAGGCAGTTGAGAGGTAGCCTGAAAACCCAATTCGGGTACATACGCAAATACTCTTCGTGAGGCTGAAGGAGGCCCCGCCCCAATCCAAAATTACAAGCATGCGCAGTAACGAAGCCCGCCCCTCTAAGGGTCCGCCTTTCCTCTTTTCTCAGCTTAGGCTCCACCTCAGGAGGCCCGCTGTATGAAATAGGGGCATTAAAGGCGGGACAAAACCCGATTGAGCGCTCTTTTGGCCAATCACCTTGCGGAATATTCGGCCTATAGTGAAACAGAAGCTCAAAGTAAAAAGTAGCCGCCCCCGCTGTAAAAACCAATGAAAACCGGGCAAGGGCGGGGAGGGAGTGAAATCACGCCTCTTCAGCTCAGCCACGCCCTTCATTCTTGCGCTGCCTCACCGCAGGGAGCAAATTTGATTGGCTGGGTGACAACCTCAAAGGGCGGGGCTGCACACGTTCACAGTGGGAATGAGCTAGCGGTCGAGGGCGGCAGTTAGGTGGGGCTAGACCGTCCTATCTAAGGTGGTAAAGGCCAATGATTATCCAGGCCGCCTCTCCTAGAAAAGTCATCTTGCGAACCTTTAAAATTCCTGCCGTCCAAGGCACCTCAAGGGACTAGAACTGACTGCCTCGTTTGTCTTTTTCCTCCTTGCAAAAGTCCCGTTTGCCACCATGGGGATGTACCAAGTGAGACCGAGTAGGGGCCGCGAGTGGTGACTAGCACGCCAGGTTACTGGCTGCTGCTCACCTCAGCGCTAGCAAACTTCTGGCAAGATTGGATCTGGGTACCAAACCGCCTCTACACTTCCCCCTGGCGCCGTTCGAGGGTCAGCGCCACATTCCCTTGCAGGCGCGCAATGGCCGCGCCCCCTCCCGCTGCGGACGGGTCTTTTGGTACACCCAGTCCGAGGTGAGTCCCCTCCTTCCCACTTCACCCTTTCCAGCGCGTGCGTGCGCATGCGCGGACCGCGGCGCGCGCGGCAGCTGGGCCGTTGGCTGTTCGGCCCTGGGATCCGCCGCGTCTCCGCGAGCAGTCGGCTTCAAGCCGCGAGCCGCCGTGAGCACTCAGATTCGAGCCGGCGCCAACGAGCCCGGGGGCATCGCCCGCAGCGGCCAAGCTCATGGCCGGCTGAGCGGGACGCCGCCTCCGCCTCAGCCGCCGCCGCCGCCGCCGCCGCCTCCTCCTCCTCAGCCGGCGGCGGCCCGGGCCCAGCAGCCATGGCCGAAGACTACTGGGACGGGCGCCTGCGGCGAACAGGAGGAGGTCGCGCGGCCTCAGCCCGGGCCGCCGCCCCAGGCGCCGCCGCGCCGGCCCCGCGGCTCTGAGGCTGCTCGCGCGCCCCCGCCGGTGAGCGCGTCCCCAAGTCGTGGGTTGGGGGCTGCCCCACCCCCTACAGAACTAACCGGTGCCCGGGGGTCCGGGCTGCCCGGCTGGCAGGTACCCCCTCCCCCAGCGAGTTTCCCAGAATGCACCGGGGCGGGGGTCATTTGGGGCCTCCCTGACCTTGGCCCCGCCCTGGGCCCGTACTGGGAGCTGGGAATGGGAAGTGCTATGGGTGCTAATGGGGAGCAGGCTGATCGAAGGACCAGAGGGTGTGGAAGTGGGTGGCAGAGTGGTGAAAGATTCGAGGTTTGCTAAAGGGGACCCGAACTGTGCAGGGATTGGAGCGTGTAGTAATAAGCCTTATGACTGTAAAGTTTAAGGCCCTGTGTGTGCTAATGGAAGGGGGAATGCAGGGCAGGCGGTGGCACCTGAGGGTGTATAAAAGGGATAGGGTGTCGGAGAGGTTCCAGGATACGCTAATAGGGGTTATGGCAGTGGAGAGGCCCAATATGTATTAATAGGGAATAGGGTAGTAGAGGTACCAGAATGTGCGCTAATAGGATCAGGGCTCTGAGGCCTCCTGTGTGGTGATGAGGATCGGGATAGTGTTAATGCTGTGTGTTTGTCCATGAAGGGCTGCGGAGTGTGAGAGTACAGGGTGTGCTTATGGAGGGCAGGTAGTTGAAGTACTGCAGGGTTGTGTGTGCGCTAGTGGGGGTCATGGCTGTAGAGGGTGTGTGCTTGTGGTAATAAAAGTCTGGGTAGTGTGAGGCCCAGTATATGCTAATGGGGTCAGAGTGGTGGAGGGACCTGAGGTTGTATAATGGGGCAGGATGAACCAGCGCTGGTATGAGAATTGTGTATATATGTGGGGAGGTGGGGAGGAAAGGGGTGGTGGTGAGGGAAGTGCCTTAGCACTGACTGTTAAGAGGCTCAGTGCACTAAGGGTCAAGGTGGAGTGAGTGTGTCCATGAACACAGGGACTATGAGACTCCAGGACATGCTAGGGAGGGGCAGGGTAATATATGAAGTTCTAGTAACTGCTAATGTAAGTTTAGAGCCATAGGGGCACTTAAATGTGTGCCACTGGGAGGAGAATGAGAGCAGTGTGAGGTCTGGGATATGCTAATGAACATCAGAACATTGTGAAGACTGTCCACGAGTTCCCAGGGAGTGCTAATGGGGGTAGAGCTGTGGAGGGGATTTAGTGTGTAACAAGGTAATAAGGGGGATCAGGGATATGAAGGGATCTAAGTGTGAACTAACAGGGGTTATAGCTGTAGGGGGGTTGAAGCAGAGGACAGGAATATGTGATGATTCTGGTGTGCTAAAATGGATTAGAGCCATGGAGGGCTGAAAGTATGTGCTAATAGGGGTCAGGGCTGAATGAAGACCTGTGTGCACTAATGAAGGTCAGGCCATTATAGAACAGTGTGTTTGTGTGTCCTTGGGGAATAGGGCTGAGTAAGGGTTCAGGATGTGCTAATAGAGAGGCAGGACTGTGAGACCCAGGGTGTGCTAATAGAGCTCAGGGTGGAGTGCAAGTCCAGCTTTGTTGATGGAGGGGACAGGGTAGTGAAAGGAATGGAATGGGTGTTAATGATGGTCATAACGATGAAGGGGCCTCAGTGTGGGCAAACTGGTCAGGGATCTTATCTGCAAGGTTCACTTTGGGTTAATGGGATTCAGGGCAGTGTGAAGGTCCAGTGACTGCTAATGTGGGTCAGCTGTAGAGCGCCCCAAGTGCATGTTAATAGGGGTCAGAATCACGGAGGGGGAAAAATGGGAGGATCAGTGCTATTGAGAAGTTAACCTGCAGCTAGGCCAAGGACAGTCCCAAGAATGGTGGCAAGAGTAACCTACAGGGAGCTGAGTGTATGCTAACAGGGTTCAGGTGATATTGTACAGCTTTGAATGCTGATACGGAGATAAATAGGGAAATGGTGGGTACTAATAGGAGTTAAGATGTAGTGAGGCTTTCTTGAAGGTCTAGTCACGCAGGAATCCTCAAACTTTTTAAACAGGGGGCCAGTTCACTGTCCCTCAGACCGTTGGAGGGCCGTTGGAGAGTGCGGCGCACATTCCACACATGCGCACTGTGGGCCTGGGACAAGTCGGCTGCTAAGTAGGACAGGCAGCGCGGCAAAAACACTCGGCGGGCCACGTGTGGCCCACGGGCCATAGTTTGAGGACACCTGGTAGTGTGTGCTAATGGCAATCAGGACAGAATGAGGAGGTTTGTGTTTATGGGAGCAGTAGAGTGTGATGACTGAGTCCTTAGTGGTTGGTGTAGTATGAGGTGGCAAGTATCCTTGAGTATGGGAGTAGTCTGAGGATGGTGTGTGTCCTTGGGGATCAGGAAGGGCATGTGCCCTTTTTGAGGTGAAGTTGTATGTCCAGCTTCCTCCTTCACTTATTCCGAAATCCAAAAAACTCAGACAACTGAAATGATAATATTTAAAAATCTTGCTGCATATAAATGTTCAAGTGTCTCTGTTCACAGGGGCTTGGCTGGGCCCCCCTGCCCGCTGTGAGTGTTTTATGGTACACAGATATTATACCTCATTTTCCTAAAATCCCCCCAAACTGAATTCTGGAACATGTCCCACCCTTGGAGTTTCCAGTTAGAGATAATGGACCCATGGCTCCTTCTGGTTCTCTCCCCATCCCCCATTCAGTTATACTTACAGTACCCTCCAGCCTCTCCTCCCATTCCTTGTCACAACATGCAAAGCAACTAGGTATCTGTGCCATATGGGGACACAAGGTAATCTTTGGGAACTGGCCATGCTTCACCTTCCTCAGCCTTAGGTCTAGTGTTCAGCCTTCCAGGTCGGAATTTTTTCTTGTTGTTATCCTGGGTTCTTTGTAGATGGACCTCATCCTCTATTTGAGGTCTTTCTGCTGTACTGGCCCCTCTACCCCTCCTGGAGGCAGTGAAGCCAGGGGTAGGAACTGCTGGAGTAAGCACCTGATTTCATGGTAACAGATGACCCATTTCTCTCCTCGAATCCAGCCCCAGCCTCATCCTTGACCTCCTATCTAGCTCTACTTCCCTTGGGCCCAGGGCCATCTTAGGCCCTGCTGTGAGTCCAGATGGTTCCTGGGCCGGGTCTTTCCCCCTCCTTGCTGGCCCAGTGCCCAGGAGGAAGCAGAAGAAGGCTGGCCTAAGCTTTTTAGTGGCCCCATTCCCTCCAGCAGCCCATCTAGGTCATCTTCCCGTTCATGCCAGCATCGCTGGGCCACCTTGTTTGGGGTTGTTCATGAGTAGCAGGGACTTACCACCTCAGCAGAGGTTAGTCCTAGGCCCTCAGTCCCCTGATTCACTCATTTCTGACATGGGCATTTTTTGAGCATCTACTCTGTGTCAGTCACTATTCCAGGTCCTCAGGATATAGTTGTGACCTAAACAGAAATCTACCCTGGCGGAGCTGATCTTCTAGTTGTGGCGGTGAGGAGACAGACAGTAAAGAATAAAGAAACCAATAAGTAGATGGTGTCATTTCTGAGGAGGTGATGAGTGCTGGGGGGATAATTGCCAAGGTGAGGGATGGTTGAGTTTTAAATAGGGCTATTTATGGGGACCTCTTGAAAAAGGTGACCTTTGAGCAATGGCCTAAAGGGGAAGAGGAGTGAACTATTTTGAAATTTGGGGGAAGGGTGTTCCAGGTAGTGGGAATGGCCAGTGCAAAGGCCCTGAGGTGGGATTCTGCTGGGTGTGTTTGCAGAACAACAACTAGGAATGATCAAGGGGGAGATGGGGCTAGAGATAACAGGGGCCAATGGAGTAAAGACCTGTGAGCCACATTGAGGACCAAGGCATTTATTTGGGGTGATAAGGGAGATCTTGGACATTCTCAAGTAAGGAGAAATGTGACCTGACTTGTAAAAGTCTGGGCTAGACCCTAGGGGTTCTAACCCAGTCAAACCCTTCCAGCAGCCCTGAGGACAGCTGATGTGTATTGAGACCCCCCCACACAAATCCCACCCAGTGGTTGGGTCTGGACAGGACCCTCCCCCCGGAACCCCCTACCTGGGTAGACCAGTGGGGTGGTCCACTAGTTGCCACGACGATGGTTACTGGGGGAGTTAAGAGGGTCCCTGTGGCCACTGCTTAAGCAGTTGGGGACGATGTGGAGCTGGTACCATCAGAACATGCCATCCTATGGGCGTCCCGTGTGCCGTATCAGTAGTACCACACTTCTCAACGAGCCCATTATCCCATCCTCGACTGGGTTCGTCACTGTTGCACCCGATGACACCTGCTATGGAGTCCTCTGTTGCCCCAGTGATCCTCTCCCACCAGAGACCACCAATCTACCGACTGGGCCCTTGCCCTCAGCCAGCTCAAGTCTGAGCCAGGTGGGCTACTTAGGAACAGGGTCCCAAGGGGCTGGCTATGGGTTTCCAGAAATCCTGAGTGGTTCCAGGGGTCCATAGTGGTTGGGTGGGCCCTGACATAAGTTCATGTCAGTACCCCCCACTAAGTTGTCATGGGTTTTAGGGAACCCATGGTGGTCAAGCAAATACTCATGTGAGACCCATTCCTATTCATGCCCCTTGATCAGGTCACCATGGATCGGATGAAGAAGATCAAACGGCAGCTGTCAATGACACTCCG